>JAZKLR010000402.1:0-600000 GCA_037103525.1 Ganaspis brasiliensis
GTTAGAATTCAATTAAAATTTAGTTAGAATTCTGTTGTAATGATAAAATTCCAACGTATATTTACCGGAATTCATAAGGACTCTAATAGAATTTACACCGTAATTTCAATATTTACTAAAATACGTATAAATAATGTAAATACATACACAAAAAAACTTTGTAGATTATTATTTGTTAAACTCGCGATTTAATTTTGGTAAACTGACTATCAAAGTGGGTAAAAAGTGGTCACTATTAGACGAAGTGTTTCATTTAATATAAGTTTATTAACAATAGATGATCTCTTTATCAAAATTTAGTAGTCAATTTAAGAAAAAATCGTCCAGTATGTATGAAAGAATTAGGTAAAGAAAAAATGATTGTCAAGAAATATATTTTTTTATATTCGTAAGAATGATATTTTCTTCGCCGAGAGTTTAAATTTTAGTAACCAGTCGATCAAAGCTATACTCATACGAACGAACATTTTTCGTATTTGTAACAAAACAATAGGTACAAATTTAAATAAAAATTAATTTTGTTTTTTAGAAAATTTGACCTGATTAATAATATCAAATACATTAGCGGATCCAAGGGGGTGGCACAGGTGCTTAGTCCCCTCCCCGCAAAGCCTTACATTTGAGAACCCCCACCAAAAACCTTGTCTGAATCCGCCACTGATAAAATGTGTTTAAGGGATGTCCGGGGAAAGGGAACACACTCAAATAAAACACTATTTTTATGTTCTGTGACTCGTTAACAAGTTTATTAATTTATCCAGAAAATATTTAATTATAAGTGACTAGAGCCAGTGGTGCCCAATCAGCTGGAGCAGGGGGGCGGCCGCCCCCCCTGGTCGAGGGGTGGGTGGTGTCAGGAGGATGGTAAAAAATATAAATGAAAAATTAAATTTTACGTAACAAAATAATCAGAAAAGTACGGAATTCAAACACCCCATGAACTTACTTACATATGAACTATGGTTAAATTGTTTTTAATATATATAATTATAAACCTAATATTTAATCCCGTAGCTGTTTCTTACAATTAGTTAGAATGTCTTTAAAATATTAGTTTTCAAATTCAAGTATAACCATAAATTATTAAATAATTATATTTTTAATCATTAATAATATGTTCCTATAAAAATTCAAGAGTACCCTATTTGAAATAACAAAACCAAAGAATCTCTTCACTGTTGTTGGTTATTTAAAACTATATATATATATTAAACTAAAATAATTTCAAATTACAAAATTGAGGAAATTGTAGGAATAATTGTGGAAAATAATTGGATTAAAAATCGAAGAAAATAATTTGAAATTCAAGAAAATCACTGAAAATTGAAAAATGTAATTGAAATTTAAAGATTATAATTGAAAATTTAAAAAAGTTATTTTAAAAGGGCGAGAATTATTGAATATAAGAGAAAATATTTGGAAACTGAAGAATCGAATTAAAAATTGACGAATTGGTTAGAAAATTGAACGAAATTATTGAACAATTGTATTTAATATTAAAGAAACTTATTGATACCCGAAAAAGTGATTAAAAAATGGCGAGAATTTTTGAATCGTAAAGAAAATACATATAATTGGAATTCAAAGAAAATAAATAAGGATTGAAGAAAATATTTGTAGAATTAAACAATTGAATTGCAATTTAAAAACTATTTTTTATAATTGAATAAAATAGCTGGAAAAAGCCGAGAATTGTTTAAAATTGAATATATATATTGATAATTCAAAGAAAAATTAGAAATATAATTAAATATTGAAATAAGTAATTGCAAAAATTGAATTGTGAATTCTTGAATATAGAATAAAATAGTCGAAAAAATTTGATAATTGTTGAGAATATTTGACAATTGAAAAAAAAAAAAATTGTTGAGTATATTTGACAATTGAAAACAAATTTTAAAACTGTTGAGAATATTAGACAACGGAGCAAGGTAATTTAGAAAATTTAAGAATAATTGTAAATTGAAAACTGTTTAAAATTTAATAAAAAATTATAGATTTATTGAATTATGAAATTAAAATTACAACTGTTACTTATAAATTTAATTTTTGATGAATTCAAAGGCATTTTTAAAAAAGTAGTTGACTCTCTAAATTTTGAATCAGTGAGAATTTAGCCTACAAATCAGTGGAATTTCTCTGACTTAAATTTAGAGAGTATAGATAATTTTATTAAGTGAACCTTTTTTTTGCTTGGCAAAATTAGGGTTCATGAAGGGGGGGGGGGATCCTGGAAACGGATCTGGCCCCCTCTGCTAGAAATCCAATGGGCGCCACTGACTAGAGCAAACGCTCAAGTCGAACTAAAACCTCATTAACTTTATAGGGCCGTATCTCCTCTTTCCTTTACTCATACACATACGCAATCACTCACACAACAATTTAAAATTCTTCATTTCTCACATATGACATATTTTGAAGAACTTTTTTGTGTGTTAAAAACAATGTTTAATTCGAAAATACTGATCTTGCAAGTTGTAATTTGTATTTTAGGTTAAGATATGCGTTGTAATGGACGAGTCCATACCAAGTGATTACACAAATTTCAGTCACGTTAAGTAATATTTATAAAATTCATGATTTGGGTTCTTTTAGTGGTTAAAAAAAGAAACCTCAAGTATTTTTGAAAAATTCAAAATATTTTTGAAAATATTCAAATTCAAAATTTTGAGTATTATTTTTTTTGTTTAATCATAACTTCCGTAATTTTCAAGCAATTTAGATCAATTTTTTTTAAACTACTCGTATTTGAATAGTGCAGCAAAGTATACAATATTACTATGTGCAGCTATCACCTATTTTGCGTCTACTTTTCAGGCATGATAAATGATATTTTTCTTACAGGTGTTACACAAAATAGTTTTTTTTTCATTTGAGGTATGTGCAATAAAATTGCTTAATTAAATTTTAACTATTATGAAATATATTTGTAAAGAATTTTCTGAATTGACAATTATAATTACAATTAGATTACAAATAATTAAATTTAATATTTGAATATAAATAATAGGGGAGACTGGGGCAAAGGTGCTAACCGGGGTAAAGGTAATAATCATAATATCTTTAGTAATAATAATTGTCAAAACTTTCTTCTATACACGAATATTCATTTTTATTGCGATAAAAAATAAAGATTCGTGTATAGAAGAAAGTTTTGATAATTATTAATACTAAAGATATTATGATTATTACCTTTACCCCGGTTAGCACCTTTGCCCCAGTCTCCCCTACAAGTAGAACAAAACCTATAAAACTTTAGATTTAAAAAAATCTGAAAAAAATCATTTAATTTAAAAAAAATTGGTAAATTATAGAAAAGTAATGAAAATAACTAAAAATTGTGTAAATAATTAACATTCAAGAATGATTGAAAATTTATTAACTAAATTGAAAAATAATGAATACAATTAAAACCAGAGTTAAATGAATGAAAATAAGTGAATAATTAAAATAATTTTAAACTGAAGAAAAAGATTGGAAAAGAATTAAAGAAAAGTAAATAATTAAGAGGAGGGACTAGTGAAATTTTAGCTCATCCAAATTCGTGTGCCAATTTTTTTTCTTATGCAATTTTAGACCTAAAATTATGGGATAATGTCAAAAATAGATAAATGAATAATTTGCGAAGTTTGAGATATTTATTCTCGAAAGAAAGTAAATTTTGTAAAAAAGACTACTTCCACAATTTTTATTTTTTTTCATCGACAATTTTTTTGTGTGATTTTTAAATGATTTTCTACAATCGAACCCACCGCGATCAAAAGGGCTTACGCGTGACTTTCGTTGTCCTCTCGTACAGCGAGTTTACGGCTGCGCCAGGGGACCTATGCACTCGTTCATAAGCCCTTTTGATCGCGGACGGTTCAATCTATCGTATAAATTTAAAAAAAAAATTATTTTTTTTAAAAAAATCTTAAAATTCTAAAAAGGTCAAAAATGCTTGAAAAAATTGTTTTCTATCTTTTGATAATACATCTTAATTCTAGATCCAAAATAAAGTAGGAAAAAAATTGACACCCCAGAGCAATGGTTTAAATTTTTTCGGTTTCTCATCTTTAATCTTGAACTCCGTCTACTATTTTCATTATTTTTTAATTTTTTCCACTTATTTTCAATGAATCCTTATAATCATTCGTATGGATTTTGAAAAAAATTTATTTTTTTAAAAATAAAAATTGGAAAATGGACAAAAAATATAGTTTTTTCATTTTTATATAATATTATATATTACACATCATATTTCGATGAGCTAAAATTTCACCAGTCCCTCCTCTTAATTATTTACTTTTCTTTAATTCTTTTCCAATCTTTTTCTTCAGTTTTAAATTATTGTTTTAATTATTAACTTACTTTCATTTATTTTACACTGTTTTCAATTGTATTAATTATTTTCAATTTTGATTCAATAAATTTTCAATCATTATTCTTAAATTTTAGTTATTTTCACAATTTTTAGTTATTTTCGTTATTTTTCTATAATTTACCAGCTTTTTAATTATTTTTTTCAATTAAATTATTTTCTTCAGATTTTTTAAATTTAAAGTTTTATAGGTTTTGTTCTACTTGCATTATTTATCTTTTTATATTAAATTAAATTATTTGTAATCTAATTGTAATTATAATTGTCAATTCAGAAAATTCTTTACAAATATATTTCATAATAGTTAAAATTTAAGTAAACAATTTTATTTCACATAACTCAAATGAAAAAAAAACTATTTTCTAATTCAGCACACAGTACAATCCAAAAAGTACGATAAAAAGACGATTATTGTTATTGAAATTCTAAAATCGTTATGGATTTTAGTTTATTAAATTTAACATATATCCATGTACTAAGAAAAAAATTTTGTAAGATTTACTCAAGCCTATAATTCAAACACGATACAGTAGCTATATATTTTTTAAATAATGACATACATACATTTAGGTTACTACGGAGCTACGCGCTAAGGGGCCATCCATAAATTACGTAAGACGTTTTTTCGTTAATTTGAACCACCCCCCCCCCCTCCCCCACGTAAGATTTTTTACATACATTAGCGCCATTTTTTCTATTGATCGTAAGATTTCCTGGACCCCCCCTCCCCCCTAAAAGTCTTACGTAATTTATGGATGGCCCCTAAGTAGCGGCGCGGCGACACCAGTCCGCGCTAGCGTAACTTAATAATTTTTTTCTCGAAAACTATAAGACTTACTATCTTGTTCTTTGGCTTAAAATTTTAAGCACATTATAGGCTGTGTTTATGAATTTTTTGAAAAAAATTGAAGATACGATTTTGATTTTTTTTAGATAAATAATTTGTTTTTGTTAATAAAAATTTTATTATAAACAATTTTTTATTTATTATAATTTTTCTTAAGAGAGCATTCAAATACGAGTAATTTAAAAAAAATTGATCTAAATTGCTTGAAATTTACGGAAGTTATGATTAATCAAAAAAAATATTACTCGAAATTTTTAATTTGAATATTTTCAAAAATATTTTGAATTTTTCAAAAATACTTGAGATTTCTTTTTTTAACCACTAAAAGAACCCAAATCATCAATTTAATCTGCAACGCTCTTTTTGTATACCAAATTGAATTTAAATAATCTGAAATTGGCTTAAAACAATCGCGCTGCAGATTATTTTAATACATAAAAGTTTTCAGTTTGGATGATTCGCACAACTTGCAATTGTCAAATTTTTTTTATTAATATTATAAAAATTAATACATATTTTTTAAGTGGAAGGGTCTGAAATAAAGTGCCCATGCTGGTCAGGACAGAATAATTGTAATTTTGGAATGTTTTTAAACAATATGTTTTATCCTCAGGTTTGATTTAACATGAGGTTCTTGATAATTTTAATTAAGTAATTAAGGTTCGTGTATTTCTAGCGTTTTACATTGGTTCGAAAATTGGCGGAGTTTCTCTCAGAGAAGTGGTGGAAAATTTGGAAAAGAAGAAGGAGAATTTGAGTCGTAGGTGGTGGTAATAAGGAAATTTGGGATTTTGTCATTTCGCTCCCGATACCTGCGGAAGCTTCCCTCTCTCTACTATTACCCCTCAAACGGTTTACTTGCAAGAAAGTGAGCTAGCACCCTGCAAAGACTTAATCTTCATCTTAATCTTTAAGCAATTAAAATAATCATAAATCATTGCCTTATTATTAAGCATATCTTTGAAATTAGAATAAAGAACTTGTATTGATCTATATTTTGCCTAATGTATTTTTCCCCTTTTTAAAAAACGAAAATATTATTGCATGTTTTAAGACGACGAAATGAATGATTATTTAAAAAAACAATTAATTTTCAAATAAAAAAAGATTTTTTAAATTGAGAAAACACGGAAATAGGATCTACTGAGAGACAATAAAAATAATTTAAAATACCGGTAATTACTTTTACAAAGATAAAAATGCAATTGACATTTATTTTTAAAGGCTTAATTTATGTTTTGCACATAATTAAAGTATTCAATAATATCAAATAATATTTAAAATATCTCATAAAATATGGTATTTAAGTTTGTATCTGACATGTCAAAAATCGATTATATTTAATCATTTTTTCCTGCAAAGTAATTTAATTTCAGCAAATCGAAATAAGCCAAATAATAAGTACTTTCATTAAACTTTAATATTATCTGAATACTTTTTTGCCCATTAGCTTAGAAATATAAAAACTTCCACCTTTAAATTTGAGAATTCTTTATTTTATCGGGATTTTGAAACTTCATAACTTGTTTACAGGAAAAAAGATCCATTCCAAATTTTGGGAATATGCAAATTGAAGTAATATCCTCTTACTGTTAACATTTCGCGATGGTTTTTGCACTACTTTTTGAAATAAATTAATTCAAAATAACTCTTTAGTTTGAGGTTAATGACAATTATTTATATCAATTTAAAGTTGGTTTGCGACTTGCGATAAAAATCAAAGTCAAAACGAAACGATTTTTTTAAAATGCTAGTTCAAAATTGGTTTTAAATGAGTTTTAAATAAATTTATTTGAATTAAATTTTTTAAATTTTCTGTACATTTTAATAAAGCAAAAATTTTTTTCAAAACAATTCTTTGGTTTACATAAAATTGTAAAGGGTCATAGAACTTATTTATTTTTAATATTTATTATATTTAAAAATGACATATGAATTTGGTCTTCGTTTTTTTATTTTTTACGTTAATTTAGGTTATATTTTGTATAAATATCAACAAAAGCACAGTCTGTATTTCATTTAATGTCGTAATATAAAATTGAAAAACATTTTAATTGCTTTATCAAACTGTACAGAAAATTTGAAAAAATTAATTCAAATAAATATATTTAAAACTCATTTAAAACCGATTTTGAACTAGCAGTTTAAAAAAACCGATTTTTTTACTTTGATTTTTATCGCAAGACGCAAACCAACTTCAAATTGATATAAATAATAATTGTCATTAACCTCAAACTAAAGACTTATTTTGAATTAATTTATTTCAAAAAGTAGTGCAAAAACCATCGCGAGATGTTAACAGCAAGAACATATTACTTAAATCTGCATATTCCAAAAATTTAGAATGGATCTTTTTTTCTGTACAACAAGTTAGGAACTTTCAAAATCTCGATAAAATAAAGAATTCTCAACTTAAAGTTTTTATATTTCTAAACTAAAAATCAAAAAAGTATCTAGATAATATTAAAGTGTAATAAATGTACTTAATATTTGAATTATTTCGATTTGCTGAAATTAAATTACTTTGTAGGAGAAATGAAAATTTATATGAAAACTATTTATTTTTTTAAAATCATCATTCATTTCGTCACCTCAAAACATGCAATAATATTTTCGCAAAATATTAAAGTTTTTTAAAAAGGTGAAATTTTTTCACATTAGGCGAAATAAATCATTATTTTATATATATATTTTATATTTTTAAATTATCACGTAACCTAAAATTTGTTTAGGTTTGACATATAATTTGACATATAAACCTCAAAACAGAAAACTTTCATATTACAAAATTTCCATTATGTATAACACATCCAGTTAAAATAAAATGGGAGTTTAAGCAAATCATGATTATTGCAAAGAATAATTTTTGAAATAGTGGTTATATTAAGCGATAATTGTAGTAAATAACAATTATTTCAAAATTCTGTTTAAGTTGAGAAACATGAACATTTTAAATTAAATATGGAAAATAGTCATACGTGTAATACTCTCTGTCAGATTTAAATTTAAGAAAATGTATTTAAATTCTGTACTAAATTACAATAGAACAAGGATTTATGACTGATTGTCCTTTAAAGATTTTCGAAATGATTTGGCTCCAGTTTAAACGCAGCGTTTGAGGGGTAGTCGTAGAGAGAGGGAAGCTTCCACAGGTATCGGGAGCGAACTGATGCCTGCCCGGAAATTTAAGCAGGGGTAAAACTGGCAGAGGCTAAGGGACGATTTGTTGTTAGGGATAAGGATATTTTAATAGTTCTCAGAACCAGGTAACTATAATCGTCTAGCCGAACAAAATCTTACTTATTACTAGAGATACAATCTGGTTTATAGATGTTTTCCAAAAAAATTGCTTTAAACAGAAATGTAGTAAACAAAATTATAAATCTACAAAAATTATAAATCTTTAAATTGTTAATCTCCTTCAGACTAAACTAACCTTTTTGAAACGTGTTCAAACGAAAATTACAAGGATTAAGTTTTTAGAATAATTTAAAGGTTTGTCGAGCATAAATTAAACTAAATTCAACAATTGACAATAAAAAATAATGCTACACAACACAATAATTACTTGTAAGCACTTACATGTTAAAAACTTATGTTAAAAAATGTGTATATGTAAATAGATTCTCTAATAAAAATTAAATCCGAGTGATAAATTTATTTAACCAAAATTAAAAACGTTTTGTGTTAAAATTTTTATTTCAGTAATTTATGGAAATTTATGAAAATCTATACAGTAATTTATGGAAATTTTCGAGGTGATTTATAAAAATGTGTAAGGTACACACAAACCACTATTCAAAATTTTAACTTTAGTAATTTATAGAAATTTTATCGTTAATTTATAAAAATTTTGCGATAAGTTATAAAAATGTGTAAGCAACACACCAAAATTTAAAATTTTTATTTAGTAATTTATGAATATTTTTTTGGTAATTTATAAAAAAAAATATAAATCACAAAATGCCAATTTAAGTTTTTTATTTTGGTAATTTATGGAAATTATCGCAGAAATTTATAGAAATTCTAGCGGCAATTTATGGTAGTTTATTTGGTAATTTATGGAAAATTGATTTGTACTATAAGAGTTTATAAGAACTTTCGATTTTATTGTTTATTTCATTGTGGAATTCATTTCAAATCATGCAGGACAACTAACTTCAAGTTGCAGATTTAACTGCCGCGCCGCTAAAATATGTTATTCTATATGAAAAATAAAAGGACACGTATTTTTTTATTTTCGATAAATAGTAGATTGTGCAACGAGTGGAGAACAAGTTTGATTTCTATTAATCTATTTATTGTTTTAGATACTCAAAGGTTATTATAATAAAAAGGTTTTCCTTTCTAATATACATACGAAAAAATAAGTCAATTATTTGAGTTGTAATATATCATTTATAGAAATCAACACATTATTTTATATATCTCAAAAAAATTCGAGACTGTCAAGACGAGACGAGATTAGAAAAAATCTTGTCTCGCGCAACACTAATTTAGGGGATTTCTTTCAGGAATAAGATCGCATGGGCTTGTTTAAAACAGAAAATCATATTCCAGAAAAATGTATAATCACAGTCTTTAATTCTAGGAAATCGTTCAATTTGATTAAATAACTTTTGATCATTGGTAAAAATAAAGACAAATCAGTTCCTAACTTCGGAGAAGTTGATGAAAGTTTTACACAACTTGGTAATAAGGTGAGGTCTTGGAACAATCGAATAGCAAGACCACAATGAAACCACGAGGTTGCCAACTGGTTGAATTGGTTCGGTTTGAGATTTGGAGTCGTGGCTGATCGGTTTAGCAATGGTTGAGTTCGGTTGCCTCCGTGGTAGGAAGTCGGAAGTCGGATGTAGATTGTAGAGTGTGAGTTAGGATGGGGTAGATCGATTAAACCAGCGGCACGTGCAACTCACAAAAGTTTATCATTGATCTCGCGCGAGCAAAGCGCAGTTATTTGCAAAGTTTCCGGACGCATTTACTTGGATGCGCTGTGGAAGTCGTTCTTACTCTTACAACCATTTATGTCTCATTGAACTAAGAAAATCATGGGAATGGAAAGAAAAACGGAAACTCAACATTTGTTCACGAATGCACACCTTTTGTAGACAAAAAGCTATGTACGACGCGAAAGCCATTATAAAGACTAATAAAACATTCGGAATAGGTGTTGTAAATTGCGAGACAAAAAGTGAAATCTAAAATGAAAGAAAAATTTATGGCTAGTTTTATTTCACGCCTGAATAGCATTTTTTTCTTGCAATCAATTTAGATGAAATTTTTAGAAACAAAGTTTGATCAAAATAAAAAAATTTTTAATTTTTAAAAAGCTTTAAATGTAGCATACCTATTATTTAATTTACATGTCAGGAAAATAAATATTTGTTTCTAAACAGAATATGGATTGTAAACTTTATTATTTCGAAGAAAAAAAAAAATAAAAATTACAAATGATTAATTCTAGAAAAACTAGATTCTAAATTAATTTTTTAAGGTAAACAATAAATGTTTTAAACATAAATAACTAAAACCGATAACAAGAAATTAATGATTCTTCAGTTAAAATATAATCTTCTATTTTATATTAATTCGTCGAATCCTTATTAAACTTCCTCCAAAATACTCTTTATTTTTAAAAGATAATTCTTTCTTACACTTTTTTAATAATATTTTGCTAATTATAAATAATTGCAAAAGCACTTATTAATCAAGCGAACATTTGTAAGCAAGACAAATGTCCCTTATTTAACTAAAAGTAAAAACTAGAAAAAAGTTGTCTTAAAAATAAAAAAGAATACTCTACTTCGTAAATCATGATTTATGTTATCATAATTAACCTACATCACATTTTTAAATATATCTTATTGTTAATACCAAATTATGAAATCCGTGTTTCTTAATTGAAGATAAAAACTAAATTCGCAGTTAAACAACTGAAATTGCTTCTGTACATAATCTTATCTAAATGACCTTTAATTAAACCGGCCATTGCAGAAACAGCATAAGTCACAAAATCAAAATTTTTCGGATGTCATTAAAAACTGTTATCTTCATGAATATAAAATTTTCTTTCAATTCTGCATTTTTCATTAAATTTTACTAACTTAAAATTTTTTTAATATAAACAAAATAATAAAATATGTATAAAAAAATATTAAACTTTAGTATTTTTTATGTTTTATAATGATTATCAGAATTTTATTCAAATTCAATCTAATTTAGCAAAATATATAAATTTTCAATGTTTAAAAAAACTTGTTAATTTGTAAAATAAATATTTTTTGTTCTTTTTTTTATGCTGTTAGTGACCATGTCAATAAAAGAAAGTGGCAAAGTTAAATATTCTAACAAAATGCTTTTATGGACTTTTTAAGTTGTTAATTGCAACGAACAAAAATTCTGCTCTAATATTTTAAAGGCTAGAAATTTAGTAACATATATTACATTTGTCAGATTGTGAGATTTCATTTAATGCAAAAAGTTTCCAATAAAATGTGATTTTCGCTAAAACATTTACTTACGCTTTTTTTGCATTGGTAGATTGAGTTATCGGTTTGACGGTTTTTTCAATACATGCATTTCCTGTGTACCCTATTCAAATTATTAAAGTTTTTCACTAAAAAAAGAAGTAAAATAAATGTATAATAGACACTAAAAAAATAATTTTCCTTCCTACAAAATAAAAATTTAAAATCAATAAGTAACAATAATAGAGATATTCAAATATATATAACACAATAGGTAAAACAGAAACAATAAATAAAATTTTAAAAATGACATTGTTCATCTCATATTGCCTGATTAATTAAAAATAGAATTTTTAACTAATTGTCAAATAATTACAATTTGTATTTATCAAAAAGAATGAACCTTAAATTCTGATTTGCAAATCCGAAGCAGATTAAGCAATAATTGTTTATAATATTTTCCCCTTCTTCCAAAAAATATTATCTCCAGACGTATTATCGATTTAATAACAAAACGAAAGAATGTTATACTCATAAACATTTGCAAACTTAAAACTTTGTAGTCTGGAAGTCAAGACGATTAACTTTTAAAATGAAAAGTAGGATTTAATATATTGAAAAAAAAACTAATTGCAAAATGATTGGACTAGGAATATTAATTGTATCTATTATTGTGATATGTTTTTTTAAAGTGTTAATAAGAATATTAAAATTTATTAAGTATTGCTCCACGATCAATAAATTTCCTGGACCTGTACCGTATCCTTTATCATATCTTGCTTATCCTGGTGCTTTAGTGAAGCCAGAAGGTAATTTATTGATGTTTACTACAGTTAATCATAATTTATAGAGTTTTTCAAAATATTTAAATATTTTTAACAAATTATTCGATTCATACTTTTTAGACAGAATAGTGTGGATTGTCCAAGTCTTAACAAGATTTAAAGAAGGTCTGATGAAACTTGCAATTTTCGCTGATGCCTATATTTTGATGTACAAAGAACGTCAACTTGAGGTAAGTGAGAGAATTTTTTTTTAAAAATGTCATTATTAACAGTATGTGATGATACAGGGTACGTCACTGATACATGAAAAATTTGTCCATAATCTTCCTCTTAAAATACTAAATATTTTGTCCCGAAACATTGTAGAATTATCTAAAATATCATTAGGCGGCTTCCATAAATGATGTCACAGGTTTTTTGACATATTTGAACCCCACCCCCTCCTCATGTCACGTCACAATATCAAAGTCAGTATTTTTTTATAAAAAATGAAACTAAAGTGTATTTCCGATAATACTTTAATTATTATTTAAAAGATCAGTAATTAATTAATTAATACGTTTATTTCTGGCTGATTCCAGAAAAAAATCGAAAATGGCTTCACCGAGTTCATCAATTTTTTTTTTACTCATTATTGAATTTTTTTTTCTCAAGCCGTATTTTATGGCTTATTTGATTAAAATATTATAATGGTCCCCAACTGTTTTGAGTTTGATATTTTTCAATGGAATATAAAGGTAAAATTTAGTGAGGGAATGATGATGAGGGAATGACGAATCGAAACAAAATGACCATAACCTCAGAAACATAACCTTACTTCCCTATGCACTGTGAACAATGCGATATAAACACTGGAAACATGTGCAAATACACTATGATTAGTAAATTAAAATGTGTTTACCTATTTATAAATCAACATGAGGGAATGACGTGAAGAAATGTATTTTTTAAAAATCTCATTGATAAATTAGTTTTAACAAAATATCCTTTCTACAAACGTTCGCTGCAGTATAGGTTGTCAATAACAATGTTGCCATTTTTCAAAAAACTTAAGGTGGAACTTGGTAGGCATTAAAACTTTGCTGCAATAACACTGTTTCAAAGCGGTGAGGGAATGATACTTTTTTCAAGGACAAATTTTGAAGTATATTTAAAAATACTTCCATTCGCTGTTTTGAAATTATAAACTAGTGTAGATACATTTAATACTATCTTATATAAATAAAAAATAAAATAACAAACAATTAGTAAGGAATTTTACGTTTTAAGTTAATGATTCTCTTCGAATTCAGCAGTTGCGACATAGTGAGGGAATGATTTTCAGGGTACTCTCTTGGACATATCTTCTTTGTTTATCATATAAAAAATAAATTTGTTTCATAAATTCGTACATCTAGTATAGTAGTATTATTACAAAAAATAACTTTCCATAACCAACAATCCTGATTTTCAGAAATCATTAAGGACATCAATTTCGATTTTTTTTCTGGAATCAGCCTTCTATAGTATTTTTAATGTCAATTTCCATGCAAATAGTGATGTTAAACTCAATAGGTAATCATCGATTGTATATGATATTAGTTTAAAACAAAAATTAATTTTTGTAATCAGAAAGGATTTCTGAAATTTCTTTTTAATATAGTTATAGATATAAATAGTTTTTTTTATTAACTTTATACAGTTGAAAATAATTAGTTTTTCTGATATACCTTTTCATTTTGGTCTTCTTTCTTTTTCTAGTGCATGCAGTGATGAATTAGCAAAAGACAGAAAAATAAAATGAAAAGTTCTATTAAAATTAAGCTATTAAAAAAACAAGTTTGTGATGTCACATTTTTATAACCCCCACCCCCCCCCCCTTCCTAAACCTGTGAGAAGATGAGTTTATCTGACATGCCTTTCTTCAAATTTAGTTTTAAAATAAATTTTGTGAAATTTATAAAAATCAGCAAATTTTTTTAAATATTATTTTTAATACAAATCCAAACATATTTGGGACGGATAGATCTTTCTAATGATATTTTAGATGATTGTAAACAGTTTCGAGACAAAATGTTCAATATTTTAAGAGAAAGATTGCGGACAATTTTCCTATAAAAATCTGTAACGTGAACTTCTTAAAGTAGCCAAAGAAAAAAAACAATTGATATATTTGTGTTACAAAGGCTATACTCCCTAAAACAGAAACTATAACAAAAGCTGGTATATACGAAACCTTTAAAGTGTGGTTGGGCGAAGGTCTTTTAACAGCTTCAGGTCAGTCATTCATATTAATTATTTTCTTCACCAAATGAGATTAAAAACGAACGCGAATAAATTTTTAAACTGTTAATTTTATAGGTGAAAAATGGTTTCACAACAGAAAACTTTTTACGTCTGCTTTTCATTTTGGCGTGGTGGAGCAATTTATGGAAACTATGTCAGAAAAGGCGGAAGTTCTTGTTGAATGTATAGAAAATGAAATGAAAGCGAATGCAGGAAAATGGATTGATTTTTACAAACATTCTGTCAGATGTGCGCTTGATATTATTTGCGGTAAAAATAGCACACTTTTTATTTACCCTTTTTCAACTTCCTTTAAAAAGAAAAAAGAAAAATTTCTTTTGTTCTTTCACATAAAATTATCACAATTATAAATGAAAATTACCGAAAAGTGGGGTAACTTCGGACAGGAGGGGTAATTTCGGACACTTTTAATCTGCTGTTTATTTATCTTAAAAATTTAAAATACTGGATCAAATAGTTTTATTAATGGTTTTTAATTAATAAACTTTTTAGTTACGTATTCTTCTCTTAATAGAAAAGTAATATTAAGTTATTAAAAGCAAAATGTTAAGTGTCTGGATTTACCTCACTTATCCGAAGTTAGCCCACTTGACGGTATTTAACACGCAATAATTTCACATATTATATATTCTTTTAATATTGATTTGTTAGACTAGAGATATCCCTTAGAAAAATGGGAATAAGGACTGGAAAAATACACTAATGATAATGAATTTTAACAATTATGAATGAAAAAATACGTTTTTTCAATATAAGCAATTTCTCTATTTTACGGTCTTATACATTCACTGTTTTACGTTAAATATATTTATTTTTCAATTTCTTTTATTATTAAATAACCCTAAAAACGAAGTTTATTATATTAAGTAATGTTTAAACATTTAAACAATAACATTTTAATCATGTCCCAAACTGCTCCAGGTCGGGGCGGGTTGAGTCACTTTGGATTACTTCAAAAACAATGTTCAAAAAATAAAAAAAAAATAAAAGTGATAACGGGACTTTTTCTTTTTTAAATGAAAGCTGAAATGTTAGTACAAGTTTCCTTTGCAATAAGGTTTTTATAAATTATATATTAACGAAGTTAAACAACGAAGAGTGCAAAATGACCCAACCAGCCCCGGTCTCCCCTAATAAATTTTTAGAAAATGTAAATTCGTTGTTTGTTTATTTATTTATTTACTTATACTATATGTATTATTTATATTATTTTAGAAACTTCAATGGGAGCAAATATGGACGTTCAAAGAAATGAAAATATAGAATACATCAAAGCCCTAGATAGGTGTGTAATTTAACCCTACAAGCACACGTTGAGGATTGACATATCTCAGACAATTGTTAATCTTGTGCATTGAGAAAAAAAAATTGTTATGATATCAAATTAAATTATTATAGCGATTGCAACTCTTTTTGTTATTATAACAACAAAATTTGCTAAGATAGCAAAAGGATTGCTAAAACAGCAAAATAAATTAGTTAAACTGATAATTTAACAAACTGAGACATTGATAACTTAGCTAATGTTTTGCTTCTCAGTGTATTATAAAAACTCAGAAGATTATAATGACCATGTATACCCAAAAAATTTTCTCTAATCTTGGTTTTTAAAAAATTCAAATAATTATATTCAAAATTTGCAAAATTGTGTGTGGGCTTAAATTAGGTTTAATATCAAATCTTGTGTTTTTATACAAAAATTAATTATCATTATTTTGTAGAACACTTAATGCAATTGGTAAAAGAATATTTTATCCATGGTTAAAGTGGGACTGGATATTTTACAAAACAGAAATAGGAAAGATTTTTAAACAGTCTACAGAGTCAATGAAAATTTTTACTATGGAGGTAAATTTCTACTTTTTAACTTTTTATAATACAAAAACAGTACGTAATACAAAATTTTACAGATTATCAGAAAACGAAGAGAACTTCGGAAGACGGTAAATGAATATGAAGAAGCAAATGAGTTTGGTAATTTATTTGTAAAAATAGTATTAAATGTTAATTATATATAAAGGTTCGAATATGTTGAAATATTAATAAGAAAAAGATTTTTCGATCCATATGAGCAAAAATTGTGTAGGTAAAAAACACTAACACATTAAATACATCCTACGGAATTTGATAAAAATTTTTAAAGCATCACAGACTGTGATTAGTCAGCTGTTTGTTGGCCCTAGGTCAGGGACAAACTAAACGAAAAGTGCGATAGTGACAATTACAAGTATAAGCGAAGAGCACAAATACAGACTGACATTGAGAAATCAAAACAAAGTTATCAAATTAGAATAAATTATACAAATAAAGTTAAAAACAATCAAGAAAAAGAAAAAATTTTTTGTAGAAGAACAAAACTTACAAATATCTTGTACAAAAAATTTTCCAATTTCTTGATTGTTTTCAACTTTATTTGTATAATTTATTCTAATTTGGTAACTTTGTTTTGATTTCTCAATGTCAGTCTGTATTTGTGCTCTTCGTTTATACTTGTAATTGTCACTATCGCACTTTTCGTTTAGTTTGTCCCTGACCTAGGGCCAACAAACATCTGGCTAATCACAGTCTGTGATGTTTTAAAACATTTTATCAAATTCCGTAGGAGGTAAAAATCTTTTCTCAATATGTACATTCTGTGTTGGTTCGTGTTAAAAAAATTTTATACTAAGTGTTATACTTGTTATTATTAGAGCCTGAAGATGTCTACGAATTGTGGACGAAACGTCGCCAATAAATATTTTATTTGGTGCATTTAATGTGTTAATAATGCTTTTTACCTACACAATTTTTGCTCATTTGGATCGAAATATCTTTTTCTTATTATCAACAATGATGAGCGACAAAACATTTCCTTATAAAATGTTGAAATATTGTTAATTCATAATAGGTAAACGTCGAAAAAAAGCTTTTCTGGATCTCATGTTAGATTTGAACGATAATGAAAAAATTCCAATGACAGATGAGGAAATTAGAGAACAAGTTGAGACTTTCATGTTTGCTGTAAGTGAATTATTCTCATTTTATTAAAACAAACATATATTTTTAGAAATTTAAAATTTCCCCAGAATTTTTGACGCCAAACTTGTTTACCAATCAGAATTCAATTTTCAAACTTACATTTTGTTTAGGACTACCTATTTAAAGTCAGTTATTAAATATCGTACATTTTTGCAATTATTTATTTGAAGTTAAATTTAGTCAGAATCTTAAGTTTAGGACAACTCCAGGAGTGGCGGAACACCTTTTCTAAAACGACTGCAAAATTTTAGGAATTCGGCAAGAAATTCCAATTCTTATATAATGCAAGAAAACCCTCTCCTGAGTGCAACCGGTTTGTCAATAAAATTAATAATTTTCCATGACAGAGCAAATGTACCATCTCTGCCGGTGTTTCAACTTTCCCGGACTTACCCTAACTCAATAAATATTTTATTTAAGTTTCTGAGTTTCTATAACAACTTTATTTTTAAAGATAAAAAATTTAAATTTGCATGTATTTTTAAGGGTCATGATACAACAGCATCAGCTATAAACTGGGCAATTTTTAGTCTCGGAAATAATCCCGAAGTCCAGGCAAAGGTACATGAAGAATTGGATACTGTATTTGGAGACTCAAAGGAGCCGGCTACTGTACAACAAATTGCTGAACTTTCGTATCTCGAACGAGTTATCAAAGAAAACCTCAGACTGTTTCCTTCTGTTCCTGCAATTGGAAGACTTTTGACAGAAAATCTAGAAATAGGTTTTGTATCAAAAACTTTTTATCTTTCACTTTATTGTCTTCATGATAATTTTACAAAGAATAATGTTAACTCAACATAAAAAGTTTGAATAAACTTTGTTTTAGATGGTTACGTGATTCCCAAGGGCACAAATGTAGGAATTATGATATATGCTCTACATAGAGACCCTGTTGTTTGGAAAGATCCTCTGAAATTTGATCCGGATCGATTTCTACCTGAAAATTGCAGAGGAAGACACCCTTATGCGTACATACCTTTTAGTGCAGGACCGAGGAATTGCATAGGCATGAAATTTGCAATGGCCGAACAAAAAATTGTTTTAACGGCAATATTACGAAAATGGAGAGTGAAAAGTGTAAGAACTCCAGAAGAAATAAAGTTCCAACCTAATATGATCCTTTGCCCACATGAAGGAAATCCGATCTATTTTACTCCACGATAAATGTTTTGTTAATATTTTCATTTTTGCAATAAATACGCCCTTATAAGTTGTTATTTTTATCTACTGTTTATTTTATCAGGGCACATCTTATTTTACAACTTCTAAGAGCATTTCTTTTTTTAATTAGTTCATTTATTAATAATATTTGACGTATTATTCATTTTTTATTGTCTAACTCTATCAATATCTTTATACAAACTTATCGCACAGAAAACTTTATATAAAATTTTACATTTTAGTTAAATAAAAAAATACAATAAATCGTGTTCTTACTTTAGTTTTTTTATCGTCTTTTTACAGTCTTGCAAGATTGCGGCAACTTAGCCCTGTCCGGATTAGGTTGACACAAAAATAAATTTTTTTGTTTAAATTTTATGTTTGTGGGGACTCGCTCGAGTTTTGAGCCTAGCGCAAGCGAGTTTAAGAATTTGCTTCAAGCGTCAGTTCCTCTGCGGAAGAAAAAGTTCCGTGAGATCAGATTTGTACGGGAACAGCTTGAGTTCGGTTGACATGTAAGTCCCGGTAGCAAAAATAGTGTTTTATTATTCTAATAAATATTTGTTTTAGTGTAAATTGGTGTAAAGTCATTAAATTTCCACCTTTGATCAATTATCGCTAGTGGGAGGCCAATATTATTTCGCATTTTTATACATGTTCTACACTCATATCATTGCTTTAGTAAGCGATCACGGCTCTCGAAGAGAATGGGGCGTTCCTTCTCTCGCGCGTCGATCTCTACCCTCTCTTCGCAGCGGAGAGTAGGGTCCGGCTATAAATACGAGTGTCGCTCACCAATTCTTCAGTCTCTTCACAAATGGTACTCGAAGTGCATCTCAGTTTCGTGCCAGGTTGCTCAAGGAGAGCTGGCGTAACTCAGGTTTGCATAAAGGAGACCTCTAAACTGTAGTGAAGTTGTTTGTAGATGCATCCACTACAACACAATTTGGTATCGAGTTGCTTAACGAACGGCTCGAATAGACCACGATAGAATATTAAGACTAAGTGGATGTTTTATTATCGCGTATTATGAAGTCAGTAAATTTCTAGACTTTCTATCAAAGAAACTAACAAATGATCAATTTAATTGTTAAGCAGAAGTAGTTTGCCAGTAAAGAAATCTAGTTAGAGGTTGTGGCGTGGTATTTTACACGTCGCAAGAGTCGCGTTGATTTGTTAATGTAATCTTGGAACAAGGGTGAAAATATCTGGAAAGAGCACTAATTGTATTTTGAGAAAAATGTATTAATTATTTTTATTTATTTCTTTGTTTTATGAGCAACTTAAATTATTTAATGGACAAGAAGAGAAAACTTGGTCAGTATTTGAAGTAAACTTCGCAGTGACCGCTAGAGAGAGACAGATGTACGAGCACCTGAATCGACAGTGGGTGCCCAGTCTTTAGAGTGCCACTATGGTCCTGGAAATTTTTGGTTATTTGGCTCCAGGGGTGTACTGTTACTCTTAAAACTAAGAAAGATGGTTCTGTTGTGGATTATTGTTGTTTTGTACATATGTGACGAACCTCACAATTGTACTTGACTTTTAATTTTCAATTGGATAATTTATTTTTAAGTGAAAATAAATAAACTTAACTTTGAGATTAAGTTACACTTTCGACTTATTTTCGAACTGTCAGAAACGTGGCTAGCAGAAGTATTTGCTAGACAGCCGCGCATCCTGACGCGCGCATCGACGGAAGATGGGGCGGAACACCAGAAACAGCGCAGATGGCGCTAAGTAGTATGATGGCGCAGCACCTTAGCGAGCCGCGTCAATATATCGACCTGCATGCCTGTAGATCGGGAAGTCAGCTCCCAGGAGCGAACCGAGAAACATCTCGGGAAAAACCCCTCTGACTCCTCTAGATACCATAGACTTGGTCCTTCAAGAATGGTACCTGGAGAACGTTCTGGAGATTTTGGCATTGGTCCTCCAATGGAAAATCGAAGAAACAAACTTTTGCTTTCCTCTAGTCAGAATCCCCCTGAGATTTCTCACGGTTCACCGTGGAGTCTCAGGCTCGATAAAATTCTGGACATCTACTACGTAGACTAAGGAATCCTGAGTAGAGTAAAGTCACTCCGTGATGAATTCTTAATCATCGTCGTGGTCCATCACGAATGGTCAACGAATTCAAGAAAATTGCTAGAACACTTATGACGTAGGAAAGTGTTCGAAACAATGTTAAATCTCCCGCGCCGTATCATAGACATTGATTGTCACATGGGCTTCCCCTGTGCTACGTCATTGGAGAACAGACTATGCTAGGTGAAAACCCGCGTTTGTTAAATGTTCTCCAAATAAATTCACCACGCACCTGAAATTACGAGTTCAGATTTAATTGCTTTTTACCGGACTGAAACGCGTAGTTAACGTAAAACTGAATTAATTAATTTATTGTCTTACCTGATAATTTATTTCAGTTTGCCTATCCGCGAATCGACCACACGTGTCTTAATGGCCGATTGTATTTTAACATCACGGTGAATGACGGCGACAATATTTTTTAGCGGTTCGTCTGTAATTTATATTGTAATGGAGATGGAGTTTACCGAGTCAATCCGCGACCGATTATTCCGGATAATTCTAGATAAATTATTTTGTTTGATTTTATTGTATAATCTACATTATTTTTTTTATTGATTTGTTTAGAGATTCCGAAAATACCGAGTGTATCTGAGTTCTGGCAGGACGAAGTCCTGGAGTAACGAAAAAGGTTTTCATTTCTTTTATTGTTTTTACATCGGCACTTCTAGCACATTTATTTTTATTTATTAATATATATTTTACTATTAAATTCTTTTATTTTTTATATTCTTTAATATTTAAATTCATTTTATATTATATTATTTTTTTGTATATTTACTATTTTTGATACAATATATTATTTTGTTATTTCTTACTAATAGAAATCCTGTGAGTTTTACTGACTTTACCTATCCCAAAGCGACAATAGAAATTAAGTAGGAACATTTAGGGTCTAAAATCTAGTTTACCAGCATAAGTGAATATATCTTGAGAACCTTGGCTCCGGCGAGCAAATTCGGAGCATAGCAACATTTTACTTCGTTACACATATCTTTTCAAGTTAAAGTCTATTATTCTGGTGCACGAAATGTCAGCTGCCGAAGCTCCTCAACAACTAGTCTCTTCAATGGTTTTTCGATTCGGCTAACGTACGATCACGTGACTGAAGCCAAAATTACGTGATTGGCTGAAAGGATCAAAATCAATAAATGCTGATGGTTCTTCCTTGCTCTTGTTCCGAAATGGTTAATAGCAAGTTGTTGCAAAAATTATTGTACTCAGTTGATCAAAAATTTAGTTATATCAAGTCAAAAATTGAAGTATTATATTATTAAAAAAATGGCTAAGGCTTTATCAGTGATTCCGGAAGAGGAGATAAGACCTTTTGGTTGTATGAGTGTTCGCTTTTAATAGATTATTGTAAAAGCTTGATTTGAGGAACATGTGCTCAGTCGTTCCGGTTAGAATAATTTAGTTTGTATCGAGTCAAGGACTGTCAAATTTATCAAAACTAATTACTGTAAATTCCTTTTATTTATTTATTGTTAATAAAATTTATTTTCCCGTACTTGGGTCAATTCATGGGAAAATAATCTGATCTTATAATGGCATTTCTTACCTCGAAACTTTTACCTGATTCCCGGACTCTACAAAATCCGATTAAACATGAAAATAAACAGTTAAAATCCGATAATTCACAGATCGACTCCACAATCTCCGATTAAACAAGAAATTAAATACTACAAAATTTGATTCTTCACAGAATGACTCTACAAACTCCGACTAAACAAAAAATTAAGTTAGTTGACTCCCTCTGCGAAGTATCGGATTTTCAAGAATTCGTTTTTTTGTTGAATCTGGATTTGGAAAGTCGGTCTGTAAAGGATTGAATTTTCAAGGATTCATTTTCATGTTTAATCGGAGTTTGTAGAGTCGGTCTGTAAATTATCGAATTTTCAAGAATTCGTTTTTATGTTTAATCGGAGTTTATAGAGTCGGTTTGAGAAGGATCGGATTTAGAAGAATTTATTTTCATGTTTAATCGGAGTCTACGACGAGTTCTCGCGGTTTTTTATTCCAGTACTGGTGCGATAAACTAACACTTGTGTTTTTAGACTCTTGACATTTTTTTAATATATCTTTCAATGCCTGGACGAGACTTTATGCATGAGCATAGGCCCATCTCAGTTGAGCTCCACTATTAACTTTTGTCGTTTTTGTTATGGAGTTGGTTCTCCGACTATTTCGTTAATTTTCGAGTCAGTGTTCAGTATGCGTTAATCTTTTGTAAAATTTCCGTATCATATTGTACGAATACCATACGACTTTTTAAAACTTTGTATTCTATTGAAATATATATGGTATCTTGTATTGTAAATTAAATCGTGGTTTGTTGCTGCTCCTTACTCTCCACTCTCCGGACTTTTCTGTGTTTGTTGTGGATTAAACTAGACATAATTAATTTGTAGTATTAGTCTATTGTTTTTCTTTTGTTTAGTTATTTAATGGTATAATAATTTAAGGCCAGGGTTTTAATTTGTCTATTTATTTTCGTTTTAAAATTAAAAATAAATTTATTTAAACATTAAATATTAATTTCATTTAAAATTTAAACAATAAAAATGCGTCATAGTTTTTAAAAAAGTCATTTGAATATATCCGCAAATTTGATGTCATGTCATACAAAAAAGTCGACAACCGATATCGTTGCGGTTTTGCTTCTTTCTCTCTTTAAATAATTTTAATTTGATACAGAAAATCTTAACTTGAGAGCAAATTGCTAAAGTAGTCATTTTGACGTACTTCTATTAAACCAAAGAATTACAATATTTTATAGTGAAGTAAAATATTCTTGTTTTGTGGGGATAAAGTGAGAGCATATTGAGAGTTAGTTGAGTTTTTTTTTTTGGTGAGGTAACCAACCTTGAAGATATATTGGAGAAAATATTTTGAAAAATTGTCAGTTTTGTCCTTATTATAAGCAAACTTAACATGATTTATGGAACTCGACAAAATCACCTATAATCGGTTTAGTGGTGGCGAATAGTCGAAATCACAAGTTTTACTATCAAGTCGGAAGTTTCTAAAATGAGGAAACGTGAGGGGAATCAGAAACTTTGAATTTCCACTACGTCAATAATAAAACTCCAGAGAAAAAATACACAAAAATTTGAAACTGGCAGTTTTACAATCATCTAAATCATGTATTTAAAAAAGTCTATACAATAACTTGTTTTATGGTAAAAATTTATGCAGGCAAAGATCAGCACCTTATTCATGAAAAAAAAATTTTTTTTCTCGACAATCAAAAAATTATGGTGAAAGAGATTATTACCCGAAATGATCCATATTAATTTATAAATGAAACCTTTGAATAAAAAAGATGACATAAAAAACTTAAACCAAATTTACAAAACATTTTTTAATAATATAAAGTTTTTTTGAGTGTAACAACATGTCATCAAACTCAAATTTTCTTGGACATTGATTTCTTATTTATATCATTTTAAATTCGTGTGTTTGTATACGTCTTGATGTATTATTTGCCAACCTACTATTTCCATCAGTGGCTTACTAACCCCCACTTACATACAACATTATCTGTAATTACTCATCATTCTTTAGTGTACTTAGAGCAACTGTGTTGATCACAATTCAAATTTTATTGACTCATTTTATATATTCTCAATTTTAATAATTTTCGGTAATTGTTCATTTTTTTATCATTTACTCGACAATTTACATGATTACATAATTACATAATTTTTAAGTTTTAGTCACCTTTTTTCTTATATATTTTGTTGTTATATTTAAAAAGAAATAAATTGATTTACAGTTTCTGATGATGATAGCTGAGTAGTCATAAAACATAAAAGTTTAAAAAAAGTTTCTGTCTTCTTTTCACTTTGACTTGGATAGATCGATATCTTCGCTATTTTCTTTTAATTTTTTTTCTGTTATTATTTGCTAAAAACTAAGAACAGTCTTTCTTAAGGAAATTAAAAATTTAATTTTGCTTTCAAGCGTTTTCTTAATTTGAAAAAAAACCCAAATTGTTCAAGTCGTTCAATAATTTAATTATATAATTTATAAAAGCCTGTGTGTACTGTACAAAAACTGATTACGTTAGCATTAAACTAGATAAAATAATCAAATTAATAGGAGACCGTCATCAAATTACGTTTTCTTGTCAATGTACCGGCAGAGGTATTTTAAAAATCATTTAGTTTTGGAAAATTTCTATATGTAGGGGAGGTGGGGGCAAGACGGGGTAGTATTCTCTCATGTAAAATTAAATTACAAAGCTAACCTCAGAAAACAATAACTTTTATAATAAAAATAAACAAGTGGTTAGCTGCTCATTTATTTAAAATGTATTATTTACATAACAGAACGTCATAAATAGTGTATAAAAAATCACCAAAAGAAGATTTTTTTCATAAAATAAAAAATGATTGGTTTTCAGTACCTTATCCTGCCCTCACTTCCTATACGCCGTCTTGCCTCCACATTCGGAATTTCATTAAAAATTAAGTTATAAAAATTAAGTTTCGAAACGGAAATAAACAAGTGCTAAACTTTAAGTCTAATCATTGTTGAAAAAGAAAAGAATTATAGAGAATAAAATGTTGTTATTAAAATAACAAACACGTTTTAAGTTGAACACAAAAATGGCAAGAAAATAGTCAAAAACAGTTTTTTTCATGTAACAAATAAAAAGCTCGGGTTTATCAATCAGTGACTTGGCCAATCAAAAACTATTGTAACGGTGCTATGGTATGCAAAAAATAATCATGATTGGTTAATTAGTTTCTTAATTAAGGCAGGTACCCGTCTTGCCCCCAACCCCGTCTTGTCCCCACTTCCCCTATAAATCGATTGAATATACACTAATACAATTTAAATATTTTATATATATTTAAGATTCGAACATTTGAATAAATTTTTAGATACAAAATTTATGTTGACAACACGATGATAAATAGAATATAAATTTCATTAATCCCAACGGAACTTAAGTATTACAATAATATTACACGTTTTATCGAGTGACATGTACCTAAAAATGCCTGTCAATACTTGTTAGTGTATATGTTTGTGTGTATGCTTGTGTAATTTCAAGAGTTGTACTCACAATACAAACTTTATTTAATCCGTTATTACGGCACTTGTGTTTCTTAATACAAATATAAAAAGTAGGAATTAAACCTTAAAACTTTTACCTTTTGTCTTCTTTAAAATATAATTATAATCTGTTGATATTCTATATTTGCGTTATTGCTCTTTTGACACCTTGGTCTCTATATTTTCTTTAATTATTATCTTTGGATATTTCTATTTACTTAAATAATTCTTCGTGATTATTCTAATTCTCTTTTTCATTGTTATATTTTTAGTATTAAGCACTTTTCTTGAATGTCGTTTTATGTATTCAACACGCTTACGGGCGTTTCCTTGGTCTCTGCTTGAGACTTCTAGCATGGCACGTATTCTTAGGTAACGGCTACCCGCAAAACTATCACCTCCATCTCCTCTTAAAACTCGGCCAAAAATACCTGGATTTCCCTATGTCAATTAGTTTTATTAACTGAAAAAAGCATTGGGAAAATGATTGAGTTTCATGAACTTGGTTGTCACCAAGTTGTTTTTTTAACTTTTTGCAACTTGAGTGTCATGTCGATGCGACACAGGCTCGATAGTCGAGGGCACCATATCTTACATTGCTTCATTTATAAAAACTGCTTATTCCTAAAAATATAATCTGATTTTACTTATTTCAATTTATTCTATGCTAACTTGTTTCATTTACTTTACCAAGTAATTTTGAAGAAGTCCTAAAGGTGTTTTTATAATTTTGTTTGCTGTGTTTGTTGTTGTGTTGTGAAAGAGAGCTTTGTGACGAATTGTTAAATTATGTTCTAAATACCCTGAACTTGATTCGTTGACATTTTAATTGAAACCAATTTTGCAATTTTACAATTTGTTTCGCTAACCTGCGTTTCATGATTATAATAACTAAAATTCCAGCATCAATTTATAAAGTCCCTTGTGTTCCTAAAATTACATATTCTTATAGTTTTATTATTTTTAACAAACGAATTTATTTATTTAGAAAATTAAAAAAGATAAATAAGTCACTAAGGCCGATCGTGACACGTAGGTACTATCGCCACAAATTAATAATCTGACATAATTTTTTAGCATAATTTAGTAAAATAGTGTCAAGTTAAGAATTATGCATGCTTGTTTTCCTAAATCACGAAAATATACAAACACAAGTGCTACATGTCGTTTTTTATTTGCAAACGCACTTTACCAGCGCTTCATTTATTTGTGCACCCTGTTATTTTCCTCTCTTGTTTTTTGCATTTTTAACTTCTCTGGTTGCATGGGTGTTACCTTATCAAAATTACCACAACGGTACAGCATGTCATGCACATATGATATGACGTAATGAAGTACCTTGGCACCACAACCACCTGTATATTCTTGTTATTCGTGACTTTTAGAAAAAAGTGCTGGTAATCTTGCACCAGAACGCTTATCTGACGAAGCTTTTGCACGCTCAAACTCTGGTTATAAATTCACTATTTTGCTTCGGCGTTCCTATGGGACTTTGAACAGTCACTCTAATCACAACTTATGACCGTTTAAAAGACATTTGTTGCATGCGTGACAAATATTACAGATTTTTTTCTCACGGTTACTTCAATTATTGCTTTCTGCAATTTAACATTCGAGTTTTAAATCTTCTTTATATTCCGACAACTTTATGCTTTTACAATACTTTTGCATTTGTGAGATGTTGCTGATAAAAGGATCAAATACTCGTTTATAAAAATATTCATACTTTAGAACAGTATCGCAGATTTATAAAAGAACACGGATTTTTAAATCATTGCTTTATATATACGTGTCAAATTTATTCAGCTCTAATAGTATTGTTTGTTTTTTATCTGAGAAAAAGTAAATAGTATAGACTTAGAGATTGTTTAAACAATAAGTGTTTAAACAAATTGTTAAAAATTATATTTTTAAATAACTTTTTAGACCTATAGATTCTATGAGAAAAACTATGAAGATTTTGTATAAATAATTTTTTTACCAGTTGTAGGGGAGACCGGGGTAAATCCGGTCATAGCGATTTGACGCTATGAAAAAATTTGGATTTTGGAAATCCTTTTTCGAAATACATATATACATTCAGGGTAAAGTCGGTCACGTGACGTCGCGTCGGGGTCATATTTCACGTATTACATTTTATCGATAATAAAATTTATAATTTGTTAGATCCAAAATTGTAACCACATTTCACTTTTTACTTTCTTTTAATAAAATATAACATTATTTAAATCCATAGTTGTAATTCATGAAACCTATTTTTATTATTTATTAAACCAATATTTATTGTTTATAGAACTCATAATTTAACAATCATAAAATCAAAATCAAATCATACTTAAGACAGGAATAAGGTGAATTTTAATATTTAAAAAATAAAACTGTCGGGGTTACCCTAAATATTTGGAAAAACCAAGTGACCAGATTTACCGCCCTGGAAAATTGTGATTTTGAAATTTGGTATATGTGAATTATAAATTATCTATAAGTAAAACTAAAAAAGATAAATCAAAAACTCTTTTTTATTTTGATAGTAGAAATGATCAGCTTACGATTGATATAAATTAATAATTTTCTAGATTTTTACCTATCTGACCAAAAGTGACCGAATTTACCCCGGTCTCCCTTACTTTATTCATGAAATTGTTATAAACAAATTAATAATACCTAATTTGTTTATAACGATTTTATGAACAAAGTGCAACTAGTATAAAAAATATTACGTGGCAAATCTTCCTCATTTTTGTCAAAGAATCGATTGATATACATAACATTGTTTAAAAATAATTTTTAATTTTATTAAAAAATAATAATGATTTGTTTATAACGATTTTATAAACAAACTACAGGTGATACAAAAAAATAATTCCTACAAAATCTTCTGACTTTTTCTCTTAGAATCGATTTTCATATATGTATAATTTTAAAAAAATTAAAATTTTAAATAATTTGTTTAAACAATTATTGTTTTAACGATTGGAAATTAAACAGAAAGAAAAAAGTAACTTTTTGTTGTCTATGAATCAAATGTTTTTTTTTATCCTAATATGATTATTAGTTTCGTCTTGGTATTTAATGGGTTAAAATGTGTAACTCAAAAGAAAAAAAAATTGTAAAAAAACTCTGTACGAGAAGTACGAGCCAGTAGAATTGGAAGACAAAGAAAAACATTTTGTAAATTTATGTATCGAATTTATAATTTATCAATGTCTCTTTAAAAGAATGAAATAAGAAACATCAAAGTTTCAATTCGACTGAATTTGTAGTAATTAAAAATGAAAAATTATGCAAGGGGACATGAAATAGGCGTTTGTGTTCTCTGAGGGTAAGAAATTCAGACAGGCTGGCGTGTCCATTGTATTTGGTGATTATGGAGTCAGACTTTACATAAACACGAAACGTAAGTTGTAAACTTCAGTTAGCCTGACAGACAAAAGCGTAAAAAGGTAGTTAAAAACATGCATACAAATAGGAATTTAATTTTCTTTCGTTTTATAACACATTTCATGCTCAGGCATTTTGATGACTAAAAAATGTTAAATTATTCAAATTTGATTGTCAATAAATAAATTTAAATCACTATTAATAATCCACGTTTCATTATATTTATTTTTATTTACTTTATATTTAATTACTGTTCTTCATATAAATAATTATTATGAATCAGGGTCGAATCAGGGAGAAGCGGCACAAGATGTATTAGTTACAATAATTAGGAAAAGTATATTTGTTAAGGAATATAAAAAATCATGCTTTTTGCAAATAATAGTTGTAACCTTGAAGGCAAAAATTGTACACAAATAATTGCGAAATTTAATAGAGAGTAAAAGGTTTGTAATGCTTATATTTTACACAAATTTAATTTCTAAAATTTTTTCAAATTGTTTTCCTATAGAAAAATTGTGTTTTAAAAATTCATTATCCAAAAGATATATGCCTCAATGGTCTTAATTTTTCGATTTTAATTTCAAATAAATCGCAAACAATTTCAACTAAATTTATATAATGTTGAAATTCTTTCGTATTCTGGTTTACATTATAAAAGACTAACTTGCTGAAAAGAGTGTAGAAATATTTCACTTTGAAAATGAAAGATTTAACACCTGTTTGTTCAGGTGATCGGTCAAATGTTACTGGATTTACAAAATTAATGTCTCTTTCAATTTACAAATGTACCTTTTACCATTATAATTTAAAGCTAGGGCTCACCTGGATTGACAGCATGGCATAGATTGAGGAGCGGCAGCCAACAGAGAACGAGAACCGCCCTCTGCATCTAAAAAACAGACAAATAAAAATTAATAATTTAAATATATCTTTATTTTTATATTTCTAATAGAATATCACAGTTTGAAATAAAATTTATAATGAGAACTATAAAGGATGCTTTATACAGCCTACCGAATCGTTATACAACTCTCTATTTTACGTGCAGTACTAAACTTACACAATAAACCAACTAATAAAACTTATATCGTTGGTATCATTAATTTCTATGACTTTTTCGCAGATTGTTATCGCTCAGAAAATTTAATTACCTTCTAAAATATTCATTTAACTTGTCTTATGTGCCTGAGATTTCGAGCTTTTTTCATTTTCTCAGTCTTTACTGCTTTAAGTTAAAAATCGAAAATATTTTTCCAAATTATTTTGTTTTTTATATTTTTGGATTTATATGTTGAAAAAATATTTATTATCTATTTATTCAAAAAATCTAGATTCAATATCTAGAAAATATTTTCACAAACTTTTAAATAAGTTTGCGAGTTAAGAATTTTCTTATTTCCGTTTCAGATTCTAGAAAATTCCTGTTTTTGGGTTATTGCTTTCGGTTTCTATTCCCGGTTTGTATTTATTATTTATCGGTTGATATTGATCTGATTTGACACAAAATGTTACTCTTTTGCGATACGACAGTCAAGAAATTGTCCTGGAAATATCTTGCGGCGCATATAATCTTAAAATACTCTGAGGAAGAAGCTTTACAGAGTGCAAGCTTCTATCCGTTACTTGCAAGCAGGAAATATATATTACTAAGCTTTTCAATAGTTAGAAACGCCCTCAATCAAACTTCCGATAACGACACGTCGCGTCGATACTGACGATTGAAAGGAAATGTGATATATTTTCGTCCTGATCGCTATTGCTTGTGAAAAAACTAAATTCTCTACACTCTCCAAAGGATGAAGTTGAGATTTCTAGGTTTTCTGTTATTTTTATACCGTCCGAGAAACCGTGTGATATAAACCTGAAAATGTTCTTCGTGTTTTCTGAAATATTTACTACAATTTTCAATAACAATAAATGTTACATGAATTTAAACAGACAAAATAATTAGTTTTTTTCTTATAATATACATGTACATTAGAGTGGTCCAAAACAAAATATTTTTTTTAATGCTCTCACCCCCTAGGATTGTTCTATATCGAAAAAAAAAATACCCCTATTTTTTTTTTTTATTTAGATGGGGCTTAAAGCGCTTAAAGTTTCCCATGCAAAATGCATTGGAAAAAAAGGCTTTTTCGTAGAAATATTATAGAATCGTTGAAAATCAATATTTTTCAATCGCCCAACTCTATTTCTCTTCAGAAGACTTCAAACAATAATGTTAAATTGTTTATTTATCGATTTTTTTAAATTAACTATTTTTTAAAGGGCCCCAAAAAAACCCCATATTACAAAATTACTAGAAAATCATTAAAAAATATTTTTTACTATTTTTATGCAAGTTTTTTCCTAGATTCTGCATAAATAACATAAATATTGATTTTTAATAATTATTTCATGTAATTGCTAATTTGTTTAAACAAATTATTATTGTTTATTTACAACTTTTTATTAAATTGAGGTAGAGAGTTGCAACTTTTTCCTAATTTTGCAACTTATCGAGGCCATTCGATCCAAACACGAACAAAAAAGTTAAAATAATAATTTAAACAATTGTTTAAACAAATTATATTGTTTATTATCAACTTTTTGTTAAAAAGAGGTACAGAGATGCAACTTTTTTTCAATTTTGCAACTTTTCGAGGTCAGTCAAGCCATGCACTAACAACAAACTAAAAGTAATAATTTTTACAATTGTTTAAACAAATTATATTGTTTATTACCAATTTTTTATTAAAAAGAGCTACAGAGATGCAACTTTTTCCTAATTTTGCATCTTATCGAGGCCATTGGAGCCAAACACGAACAAAAAAGTTAAAATAATAATTTAAAGAATTGTTGAAAAAAATTAAATTGTTTATTATCAACTTTTTGTTAAAAAGAGGTACAGAGATGCAACTTTTTCTTATTTTTCCAACTTTTCGAGGTCCGTCAAGCCATGTACTAAAACAAACTAAAAGTTATGATTTTTACAATTGTTTATTCTCCACATTTTATTAAATAGAGCTACAGAGATGCAACTCTTTCTTAATTTTGCAACTTTTCGAAGTCAGTCAAGCCATGTACTAACAACAACCTAAAATAATATATTTTACAATTGTTTAAATAAATTAATAATATTTATTTTCAACATTTCATTGAATATAGTTCGAGAATTGCAACTTTTTCTAAATTTATTCATTTCTACCTTCAGAAGCTTATTTTATATTCAGTTTTAGTGGTATTTGGACGTTGCTTAATTTTTTTTTATTTTTTTTTTAGTTAATAATAACCAACCCATGTATTTATCATATTAAAAAAATAAATATTCTAGAATTTTGAACTTAATTATTATGTCTTACAGTCATTCCTACCCCTCCACAAAAGAAAACTTGAAAAGTTGAGAGAAAGTTGCGATTCTTTAGCTCTACTTAATAAAAAGTTGAAACTAAATGTTATTAATTTATTTAAACAATTGTAAAAAATATTATTTTAGGTTGATGTTAGTACATGGCTTGACTGACCTCAAAAAGTTGCAAAATTGAGAAAGAGTTCCATCTCTGTAGCTTTATTTAATAAAATGTGGATAATAAACTATATAATTTGTTTAAACAATTATAATTTATATAATTTGTGCTAATCATGAAAATAAACAATATAATTTGTTTAAAAAATTGTAAAAATTATTATTTTTAGTTTGTTCTTAGTTCATGGCTTTACTGACCTCGAAAAGTTGCAAAATTGTGAAAAAGTTGCATCTCTGTAGCTCTTTTTAACAAAACGTTGATAATAAACAATATAATTTGTTTAAACAATTGTAAAAATTATTATTTTTAGTTTGTTGTTGGTACATGGCTTGACTGACATCAAAAGTTGCAAAATTGAGAAAAAGTTGCATCTCTGTACCTCTTTTTAACAAAAAGTTGATAATAAACAATTTAATTTGTTTAAACAATTATTAAATTATTATTTTAACTTTTTTGTTCGTGTTTGGATCGACTGGCCTCGATAAGTTGCAAAATTGGGAAAAAGTTGCAACTCTCTACCTCAATTTAATAAAAAGTTGTAAATAAACAATAATAATTTGTTTAAACAAATTAGCAATTACATGGAATAATTATTAAAAATCAATATTTATGTTATTTATGCAGAATCTAGGAAAAAACTTGCATAAAAATAGTAAAAAATATTTTTTAATGATTTTTTAGTAATTTTGTAATATGGGGTTTTTTGGGGCCCTTTAAAAAATAGTTAATTTAAAAAAATCAATAAATAAACAATTTAACATTATTGTTTGAAGTCTTCTGAAGAGAAATAGAGTTAGGCGATTGAAAAATATTGATTTTCAACAATTCTATACCATTTCTACGAAAAAGCCTTTTTTTCCATGCATTTTGCATGGGAAACTTTGAGCGCTATGAGCCCCACCTAAATAAAAAAAAAAAAACAAAAACAAAAAATAGGGATATTTTTTTTTCGATATAGAACAATCCTGAGAGCATTAAAAAAAAAATTTTGTTTTCCCATGCATTTTTGGACCACTCTAATGTACATATATTAATGCTTGCCAAAGCTAAAATTTTATGTCTACTTTTGTGAAGCTCTTTTAATTTACCAAATATGTCTTTTTGAATACTTTCCAATTTTTCTGTGTATCCTGAATAACACAAATTAATAAATTTTTTAACAGAGACAATTTCTAAAATAAACAGCTAATATGACGCCTAATTTGTATTCATTAATTGATTTTATTTTTAAATAGAAACAAAAGTAATAATAAAATGTGTGGATTAATAAAAAATAAATTATAAAAAGAGAATTCATCTGTAACTTAATGTTAAGATACAAATTATAAAATTGGAACAGTAAGAAAGCAAGGTCGTTGAGTTATTTTCAATTAAGTGTCTAATAGGTATTTATAAATGACCGTGCAGGGTATATACGCAATGTGTTCCTATCATAACTCGTGTACATTTGACCTATGGATCTATCCTTTGGGAAAATAGTGCCGGCCTACTTTTCACCTGACCTAAAATTGAAATACGTAGATATTTGTTAGTACCAAGTCTGATTTAATGCTCTTATTTTAGTTCTTGTTTCTCATTCATAAAGGTTTATTAAAGACAATATTAATATTTTATTTTTAATCTGATTTATATATCAAAGAAATCAAAATTATTATTATTTTTTAATAAAACGCGTTAAATTATTTTATGGTTAAGTAAATACACAAGACAAAAAAAAATTAAATATTTCCTAATGATTAAAATATTAATCTCTGCAATGAAATTGAATGAATGAGCAAAAAGAATTTAATAATAATTTGTTACTTAACATTTGATATCATTTTTGAGCCGTGCTTTTTCTAGGTTATAATAATTTAAGAATGTTTACTTCTTAATACAGATGTTAAGGGTGTTGCAGAAATCAAGCTTAAAATTTTTCGGGGCAGACCATCTCGATACTCCTACAATGATCGGCACTGAAGTCCAAACACCACGAGATAGCAGGAAACAGATATCTCTGATTTCCCACTAACACTTATTTTCTGCAAAATATTCCACACAAGACGATCTTTTTGATTTTACAACTTTCCGAAACTTTACCAAAGATTAGTCAAAACACGATGACTCCCAAGTAAACACAGTTTTATTCGCGCACAAGGACTTAGAAATTTATTGTGTAAATCGGTGTCAAAAAGTAAAGGCGTAAAAATAAATGTTTCACAATCTTTCTTGACAGAACAAAGATGCCAACTTCGTGCCAATGGTAACTCACTTGGTTCAGTCGGTAATGTTAAACTTCTTGAAGTTGCTAACAGAGTACTGTTATTATTTAAACGTCAGGCTGTATATAAACTGTTTCCATCTTTTCCTTCCATCAAATAAATATATTTTCGCCCATATTTTTTGACGCTGGTTTACACAATAAATTTCTAAGTTCTTGTGCACGATTAAAAGTGTTTATTTGAGAATCGTCGTTCTTGACTAATTCAGTGGCGGATCCAGACAGGGTTTTGGAGGGGGTATCACATGAGAGAGAAAGAGATGGCATTAAGTGTTATCTCTTTCTCTCTCACATAAATATGATGCTAATCTTTGAAAAATTGTCGGGAAATTGTAAACTATTGTGCAGGAAATATGTATACTTGCATAGTCGACTATCGCTTTCTCCTTTTATATGATGAAAAATGTCAAACCTCATCCCTCCTTTTCCATTCATCATAGCAATATATTTTCGTTATTATACTTGTTGACGCTGATTTACACACTAAATTTCTAAGTTCTCGTGTACGAATAAACGTGTTTTGAATATTTTTTGGAAAAGTGACGGGAAGTTGTGGAATATTGTGCAGGAAATAAGTGTTCGTGTGCAAAATCATACATCTTTGTCTCATGTTATCTCGTAGCGTTTGTACTTCAGTGTCTATCATTGCAAGAACATCGCGATATAGTGCCTCCAAAAAATTCCAAGCTTGGTTTCTCCAACACCCTTTAATTATTGTTTAGTCCATCTTTTTTAACTTTTTAAAAATGTTTTTCTATTGAATTCCATATTATAACTAAAGCCTACATGCGCGCAGCGCCACAGGTCGTGTCGTGGAAATTGTAACGTGGTTCGACTAGCATTACGGTCTAGCCATCTTTAATTCAGTTGGATTGGGTTGAGATCGTGTCAGTATTTCAAATTCAAAGTTCGTGCGGTTGTCAGACGGAGAAAGCTCTCAGAACGCCTGTATCGACTTTAAAGTGCTATCATATTGTTTCTAAAACTTCTTGGTTTTGTTTATTCGACTTGGAGGATAAACTATGACTGTTAAAGCTAAAAAATATTGCTTTTTTAAACAGATTATGGTCGATTTTTCAATCTCATCGCAAGTTATAAGTCTATTTTTCGGTGAACGGAAAGGCAGCTGCCATATCTCCTCTTTTCTCTTTTGCGTTTTCTGGACCCCAGCTGACGCCAAATCACGTGACGGGGAACAGAGATTGTATGGAACGATTTGGACCAAAGATTGCAGTCTGCTTCTTCTCATTATTGTTGCAAAATCCATCCTAGCTGGTTTGACCTTTAATTAAACTAATTATAAATAAATAACTTTCTGTTGAATTGATTAAAGTAAAATCCTGTCTATAATTTATGAAAAACAGGTGAGTATTTTGGATCTTAGTGATCCTAAAATAGAAATTTTATTGTTTAATATTTTTAAGGTTATGATTCATGGAAAGTTCAAAATTTAAATGTAAAAGTACTCTTTGTCTTTTTTAAATTATAAAAATTTGATAATTTTTTTTTTAAACCTCTAAAAATAAGAATTGATAAACTCTCGGAAACGTGTTCGGGAATCTTTATAGTCACTACTGGAAAAATGCAGTTTTTTCGTTTAATTCGTATCGAAATAAATTTTCTCAAAGAAAGATGACTTTCAAAACGGTTCGAATCAAAAAAGAAGACAATTAACGTTTATTTGTTTTACTTCAGGCACTTATTGTTAAATTAAAATTAATCGTATCATTTTTATTATTGTACAAGATTAATAGACTGAAATAAGGCAAGAAAAAAAAATTGTAAAATCATAGGTACATATTTCATAACTTAAAGTACAACCTTTTATTTAACTACCCAAAAAGCTTTAAAATAAACATTAAAGTGTAAACGAAAATAAAAGGCCACTCCTGTAGTTTTATTCTCATAATGACATGAACCAGAGCCAGAGAGAAAAAGGGTAAACCCGATATTAGAAACAAGACTAGAATGTAGAAATGACTCTAATGTGCACTAATTGAAATAAACGGAGCCATTAATTTCTGTTTGGTTAACGACAATTGGTGTATGTAAAGTGCCGTGACTCGAAATTATCGAGTGTAGATCACTATACTTCTGTGGAAAGTTCATCGACTAGCTGGCATGTCAACATATATGCAAACAGCAGAGCCCAGAATTCAAACGCGAGTATGTATTTCACGAAAGCTGTTAATCACGAAGGGACTGCAATCGACCTCTGAACCGTCGGGATGCAATCGACAATTGCATTGTATGCAGTGCTGTGGACACTGCACAAGAGCAGGAGAGAAGAGAGGAAATGCGATGCTAGAACAACCGGTGCACTTTTGACTCTCACCAACTACGCTCGAAATTGCTTGCGCTATTTGTCGTTTAACAAAAAATGAAAGAAATACTGCCACTGGCAATCAAGCATCACCACTTCAAGATTTATTCGACCCAAATGAAATTTTTTCCCCGCAATGACGAATGGTCTTTTAAAAATTAAAATTTCATGCAATTTCTTGTAATAGCGTGTATTTTCATAACAATTTTTCATAACAGTCGTTTACTATTTGTTACAATATGCCTTCGATATATGTATATATATTTTTTTAGAATTACACACGAAGAGGAAAGTAATTTTTTATTGTTGCATGCATCAAATGAAACGAAATTTTCATAACCTTTTTGTTTTATGTTTCTGATTCTGTTTTAATAAATTCAAATTATGGCAAAAAATTGGTTAATGTCAGTAATTATTTTTCAAATTTAATCTGTACATTAAAAAGTTAAATTTAGAGTGTAAGTTTACACGATTTTGGTGGTTTCATTGTATTTCTGGCAATGTAAAATAAAAAATTTGACAACAGAGATGGCACTATTCTCATCATCTCGATTGGTGACTTTCTGCTCCAGATCGACGCTCTAGTTATTTCATCTATAGATACAAAGACTACACAGCCCCACAAAAAAAAGTTTTCCGAATTTGGGTATGACACCCATATTCTCCTATGTATTTTGATGCTTTGAATCCTAATCCATCATTAGAATTGGCCCACAGGATCTAAGTTTGGACCTAACCTCAAAATCAATAAAATGGTATATTTTGTTCTATATAAACTGTGAACCTGATTTAACATTTATACATATCAGAAAGCTTGAATTATGACCTTTAAAACACTTTTTTAAAAATTGTTCTGTGATAATTTTTAAAGATGATATAATGTTTTACTTAAAATATGACTATTTTTCAAATGTTAAAAATACATCAATAGTAAGTTATGAAAAACAAATGTTTTTAAGTAAAACATATTATATCTTCGTTAAAAATCATAGAAGAACAATTTTTAAAAAAGTATTTTAACGGTCATAATTTAAGCTTTCTGTTGATCCTAGACATGTATAAATATTAAGTCCGGATTAGATTCTATCGAACAAAAAGTACCATTTTATTTATTTTGAGGTTAGGTCCAAACTCAGATCCCTTAGACCAATTCTGATAGCGGATTCGGATTCAGCGCATTAAAATACATAGGAAAATATGAGTCTCATATCCAGCTCAGGGAATTTTATTTTTTTTGGGGGCTTTTAACATAATATTTTTGTTGAAAATTAGTGAGTATAACTTTATTTTAATTAAAGTAAAATCCAATGTGTAATTAATTTTATACTCTTGTTTTTCACGGTGATAATTTCAAAAACATTATTTATTCTTTGATATTAATTATTATAATTGCTTTCATTTTACGCTCATGAATTTTTGAATTTTAAATATAATGTTGTTTGTTTACAGATAACATATTTTGCTAAAATATCTTCGGGGCAATCTCAAACTGCCTTTAGGTTTGCTTTGATGAATTACATTAAATTAATTAAAATTTAAATTAATTATGCTGTGTAATTGGTGGTTTATATTCAATAAACGATCTGTAAATTAATCACGAATAATATTACAGTCAGTAACTTATTGGAGAAAAATGCAAGAAGAAAAGTAATTCCTAACAAAATTAAAACAACGAAATAAAATAAACATCATAGAACGAAAATAATGAAAAGACCAAAAAAAATTACACATTACTTCAGTAACAGAATTCTCTAATTATTCCCTCTGTAAAATATGAAGTCTAAAAAAGTAATAAAGGTTTTAAATTTCTTTCACCATGCTAATAATAAGTTAGACTTTGTGATGGAAATCGATTAACGAGATATCTCGACTGTTCTGATATGATCCTTTTAATTGCTTTTAATGCTTCAGACTGAAGAAATAAAATTCAAAGTGGCTGAAATGTAGTTTCGAAACTAAAGAAAAGGGCTATTAAATTATTGAAGACATTCAGTATGTGACGCATCGTTAACTCTCAAATAAGATAAAGTAGAAGGGTTGTGATCGCGGTGGCATTAAAGCCTGTGCCTGCGAGCGGAATTAATGGATCCGTTTATCGGGGAAACGGCTCTAATTCAATAAAGTTCACTGGTGCTTTGACTTGATGAACTGACCTACCAGAGGTGAGTTGCGCATTTGTAGAACTTGCTGTGTACAATAGGGCTATGAAGCTGTAAAACGAAGGGTGTCAAATTAACTTTGATCTTTGAATTGAATAAGTGTCAGCAAACCGCTTACCCTATTACTTTTTCAGTTTTTAACTGATCTTAATTTTACGCTCTTTGACCCCCTTTACTTTATCATTGACTTCACCACAAAGTCCAAATTCAAAGATATAAAATAAACTTTAATGAGTATATTTTAACGTTAAAAAGACGAGTTAAAATCAAAAGAGTAATTATCACTTGTAATTTGTTTTTAAATTTTTTTTCTTTTTATCAACCTATTAAAATTGACTTGAGTTAACTAATGAAAAACAAAGTATGTTCTTTCATAATTATAGAGTGTCGGTAATTATAAACGTAACATAAAATCATTAATAAAGGAGCATTATGATTTTATGAAAACACTGCTTATTATTTCTTAGCATTTATTCAGAGCGCGTATTATTTCTGCTTCGTTAGATAAATAAGGTCAGTGTCAGGCGAGCCAGAAAATAGTACGCTTTAAACGCGCTGCCAGGGAGGACTATTTCTTTCTTTTTTGGATTGCCGAAGCAACAGGAGCTTTTTAAAATTTTAACAAGGGAAGCGCAACGAATAATAGATTACGCGGGTTTTAAGGTGGTGACATTTAACTAAAAACAATGGCAAAAATTCAAAGAATTGAAATGAAATTTATATCCAGAATATCAAATTAGAATCTATCTTTGTATATATCTTTTTATTTAAATGTTATGTATTTTATATTGCTATGTATTGCCCTGTATGGTCTTGACTGTGAGCTTGATATTTTAGTAAATAAATAAATCCACTTACATTCATATTATCGTCAAATTATTCCACGAGTAAACAAAATAATAATAACAAAATAATCCAACAGGAACAATATACATCAACATTGTCGGTCAAAAAATTAAACTTTTGAAGACTCGTTGAAATGAAAACAAAACATTAATTTGAATAAAAAATTATATTAAAAAGTACCATAATGTTATCAGCAAACACAGACTGAAAAATATTAGTGATGATGGACCTAACCATAATTTTGAGAATATTGGAGTTTTACGTACAGAAACATAATTTTAAGAGGATTTTCGCAGAAACTATTTTCATGAAACAAGAACAAACTAATAGAAATAATAAAATTACGGATCTGCAACATTATAATCCTATCTAACACTCCATTATTAATTACGTACCTATAAATCATTTTACTTTAACTGAATTTATATAATTTCTGCAATTCTGAACATGGGTTAAAGAGACAAATAAATAATTAAGTAAACTGGATTTGTGTCTGAAGCTATGGTTTTTCCTCTAATAATTAGCGAAACTAATATTGTATTAATACAGACAATGAATATCCAATTGTTTCGCAACAAATAAATTAAACTACATTAAAAACATTATAATTATAAATATAATTGATGTCTACACTAAAAAAAAGCTTGGGTTTAATGTGGAACACTTTCTGACGTGGTAATCACTGATGCTCTTCTAGGAGTGACTCGTTACGTTTCTAAGGAGCACCTGCTACTCCTGCAGGATGAGCAGTAGTTCACTCTTGTGCAATATAACCTTAGCGGTAACTGCTACTCGTTTAAAAATGTACAACAACTGTTCTCCAAAAAAGACTCCTGTGTGCAAGACCACACCTGTACTTTGTGTCAAGACAGCAGCACTACAGAAGTTTTATCAGTGATAGAATGCCTAAGTAGTGTAATTATTATATTTATGATTTTCTTAAATTAATGTACAGTCGAATCGCCGAATATGAAAAAAAAATGTTAAGAGACTTTACGTTCTAATTCCACGTGAGCAATACGATACAAAAAAATTTTACTTACAAAAATGGGATTAAAAATATGGCCGTCTTAAAATGTTGATAATTCTGTCAGATATTAGCGAAATTAATTTTTCATGGACCATTGGAAAGCTTACAAAATTTAACTTTAAAATAAGCCAAAGTACATTAAAATATCTTTACTGGTTCAAAAGTTATAAGTAAACATGTATAATACAAAAAGACATTTGAATTCCTTTGTTTCCTCCCTCTCGGCCTATTTGTCAGCCAAAAATGGAGCGAGCACTAGAATCGTTGAGTTTTCTCATATCATACATTTACTTATAACTTTAGAACCAGTCAAGATATTTAAGTTTTCTTAAGCTTATTTTAAAGGTAAAAGTTCAAGATTTTATTTAGCTTAATTTCAAACTTTTCCAATTACTTTTTTAAAAAATGTAGCCCACGAAACTTGGACAATGAAAATTCACTTGTCTTTAACACATTAAATCTCCGTTTCTATTAATTAAAAAAGCTTTAAAATAGGACCATTTAACGGCAAATTTTATAAACTTTCCAATGGTATATGAAAATTTTAATTACTGTAATATCTGACAGAGTTATCAACATTTTAAGATTTTCATGTTTTTAATCCCATTTTTGTAAGTGGTCTCACAATTTTGAACGGTAGTCTATTACAAAAGTGCTATATATAGACTGTGTAAGTTTTAATCCAAAATACGAAATATTAACGAAGTTGTAGCTCATATTTGAGAGCAAGTCAGGACCGTCTGTTACGAACCATGCGGCAGTTGCTACAGTCTTGACTGTCTATTCCATGATTCAGCCTATGAAGAGACTGAAGGCTTACTTTGTGCACTAGGCATTACAGATTTTAATATATAAGAATTCTTTTATTTTATAGAAAATATGATCCAAAAAACGCGACTTTTGAATAATTTTCTTTACAAGAGCGCCATTTTGTTATTTATTAACAAAAATGTTGTATTCTAGACTACACTCTTAAAGTCGTAACATATGTTCGTGAACTATTGGTTCCATTGAATATTCCGTCACTTAAGAATTTTTCAGTAGCTGGTAAAATCACTCATTTACAACAAATTTTTCATATTTCTAAAAAAATACTTTTTATCCCACATGCACAAATGTGGTACTTTAAAATTTTTACTTTTGGGAAAAATAGTAGCGCAGCCCATGCGTTTTGTTACTTTTAAGTAACAATCTATTTAGTCCTTAGCTTTAAAGTTCAAATTTAATTTTAAGACTATAAAAAGGTGCTTATGATATTAGCGTACTATGACGCATTTTTATTATTTAAACAATAATTTGAATTTAATTTTTAACTTGTATTAAAATAATAGATTTAAATATAATTTTCAAGTTGATGCGCCAACGTATTTTACGACTGAATAACTGAAGCTATAAAAGTTGCTTTAATTTTATACGCAGCTAGCTTAGAACTTAGTCTAAAACAACCGCTGAGAGGGGTGGAACACTAAATACAACATTTAGTTAATATAAATAATGAATAACTAGAGCATAATTTATTTGATAATTGTAAAAATAAAGATTTACATGAGTCCACATGGCCTCAATACAATTAAAACTGAGTACTGATTCATTGTGGTTGGAGAATGACTCCACACTAAAAAGAACCAAAAATTAAAAAATTTATAAATGAATCTAAACTTCACAATAATAAAATACGGCTTAACCAGTGTTCTGTTAGGTCGATAACAAGCTCTTAAAATCGTCTTCATGTTTTGTCACTCTTGTATAAAATCAAGACTCACATCTAATTTCAAGTGCCAGGACCATCCCTTGATGACCTTTGAAGACCCATAGAAGTGATGACCCTATGGCTATAATATTCTTTGGCCATCATGTGCTCATTACAAATAATTACTTGAAGATTTATAATTAATAAACAACAACAACAAGTTGATGCAACAACACCTCAAATTAAATGGCACAATTCGACGAGCTGTCATTTATTTTACGTTCAGTGTTTTATGTTTAATTTAAAATTGCATTCAATTGTTTATCAATAAAAAAAAGTTAAATTGATTTTATTCATTTGTGCGTGGCAATTATATGCCACACAGTACATATAGAATAGGAAAACTTGAGTGTGAAACAGTCATAAATAAACACCCGACAGATGGCAGAACGTGTGCACCAATAGATCTACGTCATAAATGATTATTATTTTATTATCCTAAAAATATATAAAATTATGTTTATTTTAACGTATTAAAATAGAAACTCTCTTCGTTATTACCTCGTATGTTTTATTGGCACTCCCTCAGGTGCTCACTACCTTATATCTTACTCTTCATTAAATTACCTACATTGCATAAAGCAAACCGTTAGATTTTCTTGCAATTATTTTAATGCTTTTTTTACAACTATGAGAAAATAATTGAATTTAGTAAATTAACGAAATTCAATTTCTTGCAAAAATAGTTGATTTAATAAATTTTCACTCTACTAAGGATATTAATTTGGATTTTTTAGAAATATTTTTTTAATCTACCAAATTATTACGTTTTCTGAAGTCCTCAATTCGAAGACACATCCTTGCGCTTTATCTGCACTATTTGTCGTTGTCCAACACACAGCATAGTGTAGAATGTTACTCTGCTTCGGATAATTTGCTGGAACATGAAGACCATGAAGATTCAGGAGGGTGAAATTAGGATAATTAAGGAGTAACGAGTTCGTGCCTAAGCTTCCATACGGCTTAAACCATCCAAGATAAAAACGAAATTCTTTTTTAACAACCCACGTCCGTGCCCGTTTCCCAAATGAGGAAAATAAAATATTTACTAAACATTTACTTAGCCTTTCAAACAATATTTTTTTAATTACAATTGTTACTGAAAATTCTTATTATTATTCTTATTGTTATAAAAAATGTTATGTCTGTAGCTTATATGTAAATAATATTGCTTTGTACTGTTTATTATGATATCTTGCACAAGAATAACTTATTTCAATGTTATCCTACTATTTTGTAATTTTAAGAAGTTATTATTATATTTGACTTCTGTATATTAAACCTATTTTAAAAAAGTAAGAAAACGATAACATGAATCATAAGAAATGGAAACCAGTCTAAAACACATGAAAAAAGCTGAATGTTTTGATTCATAATCCTACATGAGAGGATCAGCCACGCGAACATGGCCTTGAGTCTCACGGGGGACTAGAATGTGATGGACCTCTTCTCCCACTCTGGCTAAGCTGAGATAACAAGAAATCTGATAAGCGACTCTAAAAATACACGATTTCATCTTTTTTATAAAAGAGGGAATCTCCCTAACACTTCCATCCACTCAATACATGATTTCACTTTTTTTAAAACAGAGAATCGGAAATATAAACCGATCTGAAAATAATCATTTCAGAGTTGAACGACGCGGCGGTAATAAACTAGAGATGAACGGCGGGAAATAAACGTGAATTATTAAGATTGAATCAAGTACTGAACCAAGCAAGAGTTTGAATCAGCATTGAACCAGTTTAGAATCAGTGTTGGTTATTTAACCATTCGATTGCAATTTGAGAAACACAATAAGTTATCTCTAAATTTCTTTTGCGATACCTCGAACTTAGTGCATCTAGTATCAACATCGCACCTGTTAAAAAGTTGCCAACAAGTGTCGGCGCTAAACTGCTCGTTAATTATCTTCCTTAACGCTGAACGTCTAGATGCTAACGCTTAACATCCAAATGTTAACGCTTAATATCCAGATGTTAACGCTTAATATCCAGATGTTACCGGTTAACATATATTTTTCTCAGTGTGTTCTTAAACGAACTTAGTATATCTATACTCATTGACTTGTCCTTATCCCAAATTAAGATCATTTATTGTTTCGTAGAAGATACATTTTAGACTTTAATTATTTTTATATGTCGTAATTGATTTTTTTCTTAGAAAACAATTTCATTACATTTTTCAAATACATATACTTGTATAAATCTGCGCGCCGCAGTACGCCGGTTGCTGTTTAGTTGAACGCCACCGCCAAGCCGCGTTCGGTCAGAAAGTAAAATTGTTGTCACAACTGGATGCGTCTGGTTGTCGTAGTAAAGTTCTCGCAGCCACAGCTTTGACAATTGTATCTTAGCAATGGTTATTACAGCATTTGGGTATGCCTGTGTTACTTTATACCTGAGACTGTAGTCATATAGTGGAGGCCCCTGATGTATAATATTTTAAGAACTTGATGAAATTATTTCAAGTACTTATGTTGATAATAGGTCCTACAGCCCTGCTTGGTATTTCCCAAACACGTCTGTCGGTATTCTAATGACTAACGCCATTTAGTCCTTTTCAAAGGTTTGCTAAGTGACGTGTTGGTGTGTGGAAGTTGTTTTTGAAACAATTAAAAACTAATCTGAAAATTTTAAGAAATATACAAAAGTGTCTTCTTTGGAAAATAGGTATCAAAATTCTAATTTATGTTAATGATAAATAAACAAGTGTTCTGTAAAGTATAAATAATAAGAATATTGTAAGTTAATATACTTTTTACTTAGCTGAATAATTTTAAAGTTTGTAAGGTTAAAAATAAAAAATTCCAATCGTTTCATTTATTAAAATTTTTAAAATTTATTGAAAAAGTACTTGAAAGTTCTTTACTGCTCATAAAAATTGTTCATATCAAAAATATTAAATTTCTTTGAAAAAATATGCTTATATTTCAAAAAGTGGGTTTTTGCAAGATTTTTTACAAGTGTAAGATGTTAATAAAGTAAATAAAAATTAAAAACACACTTGTATTTTATATTTACATTTTTCAACGCATAAAATTTTTAAATAATAAAAAATTAACCCCAAAAAAATATTGTCCCATATTTAGCAATTTAATCTTGCTGTGACAACCACATTTATGGATGTTACAGCCACAGAGTTTTTTGCCGTGCAGGGTAATAATAATTTTTTTAATAATTTCATACTGCATTTTTAAAACAAAATTACATAATTTGTAATGAAATACAGTAATTTTTCACTGTGACTTGAATAGAAAGTGAAAATTGTCATTGGCATGGATTTCAGTTTAAATTGAAGGGTTATCTATTTTCATCAAAATCCCTTTTACATGGGAGGTTGAAAATTGTGTTCCAACGACGTTAAGTGTTTCATCATAGGAGGTGTTGCTTATAATGGAGGCTCAATGTATCAGCGAACAGTGTCAGTTTCAGAGCTTTGCAAGGACTATGAGCATGTCATCGACGTTGTTATCGCCAGCAAGGTCACTCAGCTCTTGTTAAATGCAAGCATACGATGTTGCTACATGGAGAATCGATCATAGAAAGGCTTTCAATTCTCCATATAACAGCTCTAAAGCTCATCCGAAATCATGCCTATGCACAACATCAGAGCTAAAGCAAATTCGCTGACATACGCCACTCACGAGTTAGATTCTTGAAACAACCACCGAATTTTTTGAAGAATGAAAATGTGAATATCACTCAATATCATCGCTCCCTAGACACACCTCTTTTACATACAAAGAACTTGGCAAAAGAACTGCTTTGAGGTTTCGATAAAGAATTTTTGAATTTTTGCCAAGTCATAAGCGATCAAGTAGGAACACCTTATCTGCAACCACCTTCATTAAAAGCTTTAGTTTTGTAAAAGCTATATTTTTCTATTTATCGAACAAGAGTATACTGTAATAAAAACCATCTAACAAAATGACCGCACTTAAAACCTCATTTATAGAAATTATAAATCCATCAAACTCTAGAAAACTATCAAACATGAAAAGTAATATATCATCATTTAATCCTGACTGAAAATTACTAAGTAGTTTCGGGAACTTCATCTCTGCGCAAAATGAGTGATTTGATTATCCGAATACTTTTATGCAAAAGTGTTATCTTATCTGTGAGTCACATTTCCTAACATACAATTCTCAATCACACTCCTATATAATTAAGAGTCGTAAACTCGCTCTACAATTCTGGGTCGTAAGTTATCAGAGCTTTTTGATCGCCATAATTTCTAGCCATATAAAATATAGGTACTAGAATAGAGGCTACGCTATTAATGTGCCCACTGCATTCGCAGAAGATACCACTAATTACTCTTCAAACAAATTTGATAAATCAGAGCTTCGATATGCTTTTTCTATTAAATAATGAAAAATGTAATTAATGATAATGTAAAGAAATGTGAAGAATTTAATTATTTTTTATTTCTTAATGATTACAGAAAAACTTAAAAACACGTTTTTTCATGAAATTTAAATTAAGTAATTTAAAGTAAACTGAAACACAATTTAGGGACACAATTGAAAAATAATGTAGGGAAAAAATACATAACATTTTAAAAACAAAATTTAAATTCATATTCCGTCGTTAGCAATTTAGAAAGTTTAAAGTTTAATTTTCAGAATACAAACGCTGGAAACATCATAGTGCGCAAAAGTTTCCAAAATTTTTCGTAAATTTTGAAATTCCTGTAATGTATTTATCAAAAGAGGTTTATAAACAATTGGTCATTAAAAATTTATCTAGAAATAAACATTAAAAACAAGAATACTTCTTACTTTTAACCTGTTTTGATTATGAAACCTTATTTACTAATTTTTGGGTAAAAGTATTCACTGTTAAAAATTCTCGCGATTCTATTATACATAATGTATTGCTCTTTAATCTAGAACATCACCCACGTGATTGTTAACAGTGATTTTGTTTAATTGTTAAAAGTTTGAACCGGTCCTCCACCAAAGTACGTTTTTGTAAACTACGAACTTTTAAATTATATCCTATGTTTGTACTTCGCAAATTGTTTGATATTGTATTAGTTTTGGATCAAAATTCAATTCTATTTTTTTTTCTTAATCACTTAAATTAGTAAAAAAGATAAAATTAAGTTAAATACTTTAAAAATCTCAAAAGATCCTCTCAACCTTTTCTCGAAACCATCGCAAATGTTCACCAATTCTTGCTTCAGTCAAAACTTGTCTAGAGCTAATTTTCTAAAGCATCAAACTTGACTGGTCCATAAAAAAAAATCTTCAGCATATTGCTCCACTTATGGAAATAATGATAATATTGCTTTAAGGTAAATATTGTCTTTATTTGTCTTTTCCTAATTTCCTGACCCTAAATGATGTTTCACTTATATTTTTTTGTTAAAGGATAATGAGGATTATGAAATTGAAAGTATTCATTGTGGTTGCCTCTAAAATGTTTATTTACATTATTCACTGAGAAACTTACAGCAATTACATAATTTCTGAAGTTTATATGTTAATTCTAAAATAGTACATTTCGTAACAAGTGTGAACTGACGGCGCTTTTGGCACCTGCGTGATGTTTTTGCAACGAGTAGGAGACGCCGCACAGTGGTCTGAATCTGTAATTTACTGTGCAAAAATATCAATAGCCTCTAATAATCAACCGAATTAAAAGTCCTTTTTTTAATTTAAACCTTAATAAATTCCTAACAATTCTGTGGTCTCCGATTTTTTTAAAAAAAATTTTGTTCAATTGTTATTAACCCTAAAATTAAAAAATAAATAAAACTTGATTTTTTTACTACTTTTGTGAACCTAATTTATTAGTATGTAATGATATGAGTTATAAATGTGTAGCGTACTCATACATTACTATAGAAGCCGACATGGGTCTCGAAGAGAGCGTGGTTTCCCACATCTCGCACGTCCCTCTCTTCCCCTTCTTCGCAGTGGCGACTAACGGCGTACATATATTCAGTTTCGCTTGCTAATTCAGTCAGTCTTCTGTGGTCTTCTGGCTGTCAGGACTCGAGGTGCTCCTCGGTCCCATGCTAGGATGCTCAGGCAAGGGGAAATATGCGTGTGGGTGCCCCCGCCACATTCACCCTTGACCCTGAGTTAATAGTAAGCCAGATTGACTGATGAGAGAGTGCGAGAATTGAGTAGAGGTGCACCTCTTTCAAAAGTCACACGTAACATCCGGAACCTTTGAAGTGAAAAATTTCCTAGGCATTCTCCAAATTGATAGAAATGCTCCTCTTCGGATTGGCGAACAAAAATGGAGGATTGCAATGTATATGGGTGCCTCCGTGAGATTCTAATACGGGTACTGCTAGGTTCTCAGTATCTTGGCTAGAGAGAGAAAAATATAGGTGCTCCTGTTTGCTTTCTCTCTACCCAAAGAAAAGACGCAATTTATCCCTTGGAGGGGACTATTGCATAGGGGTGGGGAGTGACGTCAGTAAAAAATTATTAACGATTTAGTCTATGTCATATCATTCGTTGGTTCACTGTTTTTGACTAGCTAGCTTGTAGAGAAAAGAAATATTGTAAAACTCGAAATCTAAGAAAAGTCTAGCATTGTTTTATATCTAGTTTACTCTGCATCAATCCGACGAGCGAATTCCTAGCAATCATTAGAGAATATTCCTATCATTACAAGTATTTGTACAAATTTTCATGAAATTTATAAATTTACTTCATGTAAATCCAGATTGTAAAAAAGAATTAAATTCTTAGATTCATCTTTATTGTTAATAATTATAACAGTAACATATTTTTTATGAATTATGTACTGCGATAAAAAGAAGCAATTAATGTTTTTACCTGTTTGATGGCACAAAACAACAATATTTTAAAAAAATAATTTATTTTTATTTTTAAGATGTCTAATTATATGTATATTATTTATTAACTTTCGAGGTTAATAACAATTAAACAAGATTTTTTTAAAACAAATCGGCGACCACAGAGTTGTTAGGAATTTATTAAGCTGTAAATTAAAAAAAAGAACTTTAAATATTTATTCAGACCATTGAGCGCCGCGCCGTTCGCAATTCGCTGGAAACAAATTGCAAAAACTTGCGCGGGTTTTAAATTGCCGTTCACACAAAAGATAAAAAATGTCAAAACAATACTTAAGATTAGTTTTTCACTTTCAACGATTTCAGAAAAACACGACACGAAAAAATTAAGAGAAGGTGCCCAGGGCCGGCGTAAGCAGTATGGAAGGTATGGAGTACTCCATACATGAAATTTAACCTTGTATGGAATTCTATAAATGAAAATTTGAAAGGCTTTCTCACCTTATCCTTCTATACTTCCTTTCTCCCCTTTTTTCCAAACCCTTTTCCAAAAATTCCACACCTGAAAAATTTTGGTTGCGCCGCCCCTGAAGATGCCACACCGAATGTGACAACTAATAATATTAATTAATATTAATTTTATTTATCGTGGCACTTACTTCTATCTCTTCATCTCTCAACCGAAAATATGTAAATTGGTATGACTTGCGGCATCGAGTCTGCGCAGTAGACGGAAATTTTGTTGGCAACAGTGTCAATATCCACGCAAAATCCCTACTATCACCGTTGTATTGTGTCAAAGTTACTGTGCTTGTTAAAAACATCAATTTAGTCTATCTTTTCTGCGTTACATTATTTTTCTTATTTGCTCTTTCAAGCCGATAGTCGTTAAATTTTCTTATTCGTATACTTTGAAGCCTGTATAACACTCAGTTCAACCAACGTTAGTTTTCTACCTATAGCGAAAGGTACAACATACGCCGTTTCAGGATTGAGTTATAAAATAGAATTTTTTTAAACCTTTTTGGAATTCCTCTTTTTAAATAAAATTCAATTAAAAATATAATTTGGGATGAGGATTTCTGGAAATCTCAATAAGGATAAGTCAATGAGTAGTACTAAAATCTTGAAATAATATTTATTTACGAAGAATAAGAATTAAGAGTCAAATCATTAAAATATTTTATTATGAGAATTGAACCTTTGTTTTAGAGAAAATTATTAATGAATTTGTCGGTGTGAGACTAGTTGTAAGTAATTTTGTTTAAAGATTCTAGCCGTAGACGACCTGTGTGGTTCTTGCGTAAGTAATTAGGCTGCAAGTAGCTTAGCGCTCGTGGTGTTTACAGCGGTGGGATGTTGACACAAGATGCACTGAAAGAAATACTGTGTTGATATATCAACTTCTCCAAAACCTGCAATCAAACTCAAATGTCAAATAGGTTTTATAGAAGTTTGGATGCTATACTAATGAATCTCTCATAATACTACCCGGTAAGAGCAAAAGAATAGAAAATAATTCAGAATCTGAATCCCCTTCAATAGGCGAATTTTCCATTTAGAAAATCCCAATATAGAGATTGAAATGAAAATATGTTTATTCTTTTTAATTTACATCAGTATTATAATAAATCTGTAAAAAATAAATATATAATACTACAATAAAAATGCCCATGTATTTTTTACTTTTACTGAATTAGAGTCAATATTAAAAAATCAAAAAGTAATTTTTAAATGACATTTCACAATATTAAAATGTACCTATATCAGATGTCAATGTAACATAACCGAAAAAATTTTTATTCATGCATTTAATTATAATTAATTAATTTTAGACCTTGAGGTAGTAAAATAATCAGTTAATTACATAAGAAATTTAAAGTAAATTCGGAAAAATCTATTAAAAATACAATAAATTCTTTAACTGTCGTTTTATTTCAAAACTTCAACACATATAATACCGGCAACATATTATTTAATCTGTGATTGTTAAATCATAACATTTAGAAGCATATTCACGTTTCTGATTTTCCATAAGACAAACGTACTAAACCAAAAAGTCAATTGGCTTTTCTGAATATCTACTTCTCTATAAAGAATTAATATAAGAAAATAATAGATGTTTCATGCTTGAATTTAAAATTTGGTTAAAATAAAATTATGTTCGCTTCCGTATAATTCAAAAACACTACGATTAAAGAGAATAAAAAAGTTGGAAAAACGTATATCAGCAGAGAATTAAAAAGTTAAAATACGTATTGAAGAGAATTAATTTTTCAAATATTCTATTCCCAGTTAGTGTTTTTTAGAAATGGAAAATTCGCCTATTCAAAAGAAAACAATATTCTGCACTTTCAGGTGAAAACAAAGAAATTTCAATTGTTCTCTATTCAACGCTTCTTACCGGGTACATCGGTGCGCCACAGTGGATTTAGCATAACCTTAATTATGGCAGTGCCTCGAATATAATGTTTTCAATGTGCACAAAAGTTTGTAGTATCAGAAAAAAGATTGACAGATAATAACAACTTAATCTGTTAAACTCAATTATACAATAATTAAAACTTAAAAATCCTCGATTTTAGTATAAATAAAAATAACTCTTGATCCAACTCTTGGACGAATTTGGGATTCAGCTCTGCATTCGATAATTTGCAGATCGGTTTATATAGTAATTTAATAATAATTTATTCACTTGTTTTTACACTCATACGGCTAGTACAAGCGGAGTTGCTCACATTAATACAACTATAATTTTACAAAGATATTTTAACAAATACATAAATAACTATACTAGTCAAAATTCAATAAATAGCATGATCAGCAATGTAAAGGTTTAGTTAAGTGTCGCTCTTGCAATATTCCGAAAATAAATTTAACAAACTTTTTTAAAACTTTTCCCTCGGCGGTTGAGAGGATCGTAATCCATCCTTTAGATACGTCTGTACATTTAAACATTTCAGGAACAGCAACTTGACATAAAAGTGCACAAGCAGGGCATTCGACAAGAACATGATGCAAACTGTCCAAAGTCTTAGTTAAGCAAAGATTGTTTTTGTTACAAGTGGACTTTTGGACTTGAAACAAGAATCAATGTGAATAGATTCTAGGTAGTTACCATATTCCTTAAACATATCAGTCTTAACATATTCGACAGTGTCCAGAGAGAGCCTCGATCATCTTTCAGTTAAACATGGGGCATCAAAAGATGCTCCCAGTTAAATGTGCCAATTAAATTTATATCTCGGAGAGATGCTTGCCAATTTTCTGACTTGTTCAAAACATTTCCTGGGGTATCTAGCGCTACTCATATGTGCAATTTTACAAATCCAAGTTAAAACATTTGATAAAATCTTATGAGAAAGGTAGAGAGACCCATTCTCCAGACTAACCGCGTAATTCGGAGTGTTATTCGGTAAACTCAAAAGTTATTTAAAGTAGGTGAGTTTAACTCTCTCAATCAACCAAGGAGTTAGCTCAGGTGTTAAATACTAGACTCTGCGGTCTCGCCAAGTCCGACTTGCTAGATTTGCGCCCCGACAGGTCTGGGATTTTTCTGGCTCGTGAGATAACTTCAGTGGAAGGTTTGACGGCGAGGAATAATGATATCCACTGTCAGTAACTGACCTGTGCAGATCATTAGAATTCGACTGTCGATAAACCGGTTGTACTCAGGAGAAGTCTCTCTACAGTTTTCCCTCTCCACTGGCGAGCAAACCCAAAAATGGGTGGTCCAGGCAAATCCGAGTACTCCTACTTGAAAGTCGTCCTGTAGGCGCGCAATACTTGGTACTTATATTTAAAGTACTATTTCTTACGAATTTCCTCGGTGAGCACTTGTAAGTGCAAAAGACCAATAGACAAGTATATAATTAAAAAAAGGAAAAAAGAACTCTTTCAATCATATCCAGATAATTAAGACCCCATACCTGAACACCGTATTCCAAAATGCTCAAAGATAGACTCAGGAAAAGCTTATAATAAGTATTCCAAGAATCTGTCCCGACTGAGTAGATAATTTTCAAGATCCCCCCTACCGCAGAATTTGATGCACTAATTGCCCTGTTTTCAGCTGAGAGGAAAAATCTAGTCGCAGAGAAGGTGATGTCTAGATACGTGTATTGTTTAACCACCTTAATTCGCTCTTTCCCAAATTCAAAAGATTAAAATTAATTTGCAGCTGACTTTCTTGATCTAGTGAACACAATAATTTTAGTTTTCTCTACATTTACAATAAGATCGTTCGCCTTACAGTAAATATATAGAGCTTTCAACTTTTAAATCAATTCAATAAGAGCGTCAGACAGGAAGACGTAATCGTCTCCATATCCCAGGTCAAAAATTTTGTCCTCGCTTTTAATAGAGATGCTCCTGCAATCGCTTTCAATTAAACATTTTTCCAAGTCACGAATAAATAAAATAAACAATATATGCTGTGAGTTCTAGCAAATCCTTAAATAACAGCTTGATGCTGATTCCACAGAATAGAATATCCTGTTCTAAAATCTTGTGCTTTAGACTTTACGATTTGGAATACTTTTGAGTACGCTTCTTTTTGTCTGGTTTCAAGCAAAGCATACACAAATGAAAGAGCAATATAGCGTTCAACACCTCGAGAAATCTGCTTGTCTGTGCCCGCGATAACAAAAAATTGATAAAATATTGATGGAACGACCTTAAAACACACCTGTCGGGAAGAAACGTCAGGTCGAACTAAAGTGACGGCAAAAATGTAAAGCATAGTTGTGTTTCGTGATGTTTTAAAATGAAAAATCCGTTGGATTTAAAATCCTAGCTGATCATTTTTTCGATTTATTATAAAAATATTTTTTTAAAAATTACACAGGTCCACAAAAAAATCCATCTGGGGTTCCTTTCACAGAACCTGGTGTATTATATGTTTTTGGGGTCACTGAACACGAATCTAAAGTTAGATTAGTAAAATTCCAAATGGTGGATCCAATATGGTGGTCAAATATTTAAAAAATTATTGATTTTTTACAAAATTTGGTATCTAGGGGTTCTTGGGGTCGCTAAATATGAATTTGATATCAAATTTTTTAAAGTAATATCCAATATATGGTCAAGACGTTCTTTATTTTGCAACTACCAACATTCAGCCATATCCAAAAACAACGACGTGGACGTAGCAGGCTTCTGTTCCTTTTAGGGTGCTTGATTAAAAGTGAGTCCTCTTCATGGGCGTAACCACGTTGGGGCAGGGTGGGCCGCTGCCCCCCCCCCCCCCTAGAAAGCCAGTTTATATGAGAAAGAAAGAGATAGCAATATATTGTTGTCTCTCTCACTCCCACATAAAACCCCCACAAAGAAACTTTTCTGGGTACGCCCATGGTCCTCTTGCATCTCACTATAATTAGGTTCGGTTTAAAAATTTATAAATAAAATTTTATATGTCTTGTCTTCTATTAGAGAGATAACGAATTTTCTTAGTTTCTAATGATCTCCGTAGCGCTTTTTTTATGTTACTTTGATGTGTCTCTTTTTAGTGACCAACAGTAGTGTGCCAACATGTGAACATTCTACATATTAACCATATATTTGATATTAATTTAGAAATTCTAATATCAAATTCGTGATTAGCGACCCCAAAAACCCCTAGATACCAAATTTTGTAAAAATTCAATAATTTTTTTAATATTCTACAACCATATTGGATCCGCCAGTTTGAATGTTACAATTATGACTTTTGATTCGTAATCAACGACCCCGATAACCCCTGAGTAACAAGTTTCGAGCACATATGTCAATATTTAAAAAAGGTTGTTTGGCACTCAAATTTCCAAAGTTTTTTGAGATAAGAAAAAAATCATGATGTCATGGACCAAAACGTACTTCACATTTGTGTTCAGCGACCCCAAAAATATATAATACACCAAGTTTTGTGAAAGGAACCCCACATCGATTTTTTTTGTGGACCAGTGTAATTTTTAAAACAGTATTTTTATAATAAATCGAAAAAAGGATCAGCTGGATTTTAAATCTTACGGATTTTTCATCTTAAAACATCACTTAACACAAATATGCTTTACATTTAAGTCGTCATTTTAGTTCGACCTGACATCTTTTCTCGACTGGTGTGAAAAGTACGCTGTTAAAAAAAGGAGTTGAAATTTAACTCCCTACGGGACTCTATAAAAGTCGCACGCCTTGAAGAGTTGAAGTAAAGGGAGTTAACGCTCAATCCTTCAGTATCCACTCTTCTTTAACATGAAGCGTATGAGACTCACTCACCTTGGAGAGTCGATTTTTAACTCTAAAATCTCAACTCCCAACTCCAGCAACCCATAACTCCCCAAATTTTTAACAGTGTACCATCAGTAAACCATGTTGTACTTTTGAATAACTTTCTTAAATTTTTTCGAGTCTCGAATAAAGTAATTCGTCCATAAGTAAAATTATATCGTCATAAGAATCGTAACTTAAAAAATTCTCGCCTAATTTAGTTACAGTATACTTATCGAGTATCTCTTTCAGCTCTTGTGCGCGTTGTGCGTTTGACGGCATTTCTTTCAAACGTTCCCGCTGAACTTGTGTTTCAGCATTAACCATATCGGGAAGTTTCGCTAAGACAGAAGGTGGTAAATCCTGAAAAACTCTTAACGTCCTCGCAGGAGGACATTCAGGATACTAAATTGTAGTTCGCTTTAAATTAGCCCACTGTTTGAAAGCTTGTATCTCTTCTGGATCGTGCGCGTCGATATGAGAATCGGCCTCTCCTTCAGAAATAAGATTCAATCTATGTCCGGCATTAATTGTAGTTGCTTTCGCCCAACACTACCTTATTATTCAGCATATTTTTCCAACACGGACATTCACAGATTGATTTAAATAAAATAATTAATTGTTGCATTACTTCTAATGTAAGGGTTGTTTAATTGAAAATAAGTTAAGGCCATCATATTTTACAATTTATGTCTATGTAACCCAACATTTATTTCACCTATACATATAAAAACGTCAAGTATATAGAAAATATTATGAAAGGGAAGGAAAGATTATGTTTTCTTAAATCCTACTTCTAAAGTAAAAATAAAATCAGAGAGTAAGTCATAAAACAGGTATAAAATGTTACTTGAACAATAAAACAAGTATGACATAATGATGACTGCAACGCATACAAGCGACTCTACTTCATAGCTTCGAGACTCAAGAGTCGATAGAATCTGCCCTCAAAGTTACCTCAGGCAACTCTGTGCTGAATCTGACAGTTATATGCAGAAAACAGAGGAGTGCGGTCAACGAGATTACTTCCATGTAGCAAATACCACAAATACTGAGCATTTCTCTCTACACGAAACTCGGGCGAACACTTTTCACCTGACAGCCCAGCTATATACATTACTTTTTGCTATTTTGTTGACGCCTTATCAGATTACAGCTGATCGTACACAATTTTTTTTTAAGTCTCACAAAAGTGAACTTTAGTTGGTTTCATAATGTTCAATTTTTATCTTAAGATTGTTTTTGTACTTTAGCATCATCAATGGAAGGGAGTTATTCAAATAATATTAACAAGTTATAATAAATAATATACAAACATTAGTACAAGGTCGAAATTTATAAGTTTAATCATTAATAACATTTGTAACAATTATAACATTATGCTGCATGCATAAGTAAAAATTTAGATATTCTTTTGAACCTACGTTCTATTAATCAGAAGCTTCATTGCATCAACTAACGCAACTTTATAGATGCTCTTAAAGTATATTTAATCCTATTTTCAACTCTATTTAATATTCATAATATTTTATAGTGTATAACTTTTATAATACTAATATTAATGATTTTATTATAAGAATATTATTAAAATGAATTTTTCAGTGTTCACTAAAAACTATTTAAGATATACGAATAAATGAATTTTATGTAACATTTAACTTTTAAATAATTTAATTCAAAAAAACAAAATTAATTAATTAATTTGGCAAAAAGTTGTAAAAATCTTTTGATTATTACAATTAAGCCATAATAAAATTAAAATTGAAACTGTTCATCGATCAGACTCTTTTTTCAAAAAAATATTTCAGTTTTCTGAAAAACTGTGGACAGAAGTATTGAATTAAGTTAATAAATAAAAGAAATAGTTGATCCGTTGGAGCCAAATTGTGTAGGTTTTTGATTTTTAAACAAAAAAACAAAGAACATTAACCACATAAATTAAAACGTTTTTTTATTGTACGTTTCGTCAACATTTCGTTGACCTCTTCAGGCTGTAAATACAAAATATACACACTTGAGAAAATATTTTTAACATGAACAAAACACACTTTATAAAAAATACAAGTCTAATGAATTTAATACCTTAAAAAAAGGAAACATCAAAGTTAAAAGTAAACATCACTAAGCAGTGACACCGTCAAACGTGTTGTCATGTTAAATGCAAGAGACAAACTGACGAAAAATAATACAGAAATTACAAATTCAGAAAGACTAAGGAAAATAAACGTAAACAGATATTGACAAATTCAAAATAATAAACAATAAATTGAAATAATGAGCCTGGTAAATAAGAATTAAGAAACGGAGAATTTTCTCTGTAGAAGTAGCTTATAATTTTTGTTTAAATTGTCTATATTTTCCTTAATGTTAATGCTATTAGGGTCGTGGTTAATAAAAATTATTTCGGAAATTCGACGCCTACGCCAATCTCTTTCGAAATCTACAATTTTAGTACTTTTCAAGTCGAATTCGTGGTTATTGTTTGTACAATGTAAGTTGATGACGAAGTTTGGATTTTTGTTAGTTTTATGCTCACGAACTCTAGTTTCAAGCAATCTTTTGCCTGAAGAGGTCAACGAAATGTTGACGAAACGTACAATAAAAAAACGTTTTAATTTAGGTGGTTAGTGTTTTTTTGTTTAAAAATCAAAAACCTACACAATTTGGCTCCAACGGATCAACTATTTCTTTTATTTATTGACAATGGAGAGCAACAAAACATTTACCATTGAATTAAGTTGTTAACCACAATCATATATTTACAATTTGATTAAGTGTTTTTTCAATAAGTCTTCAGAAAACTAAAATATTTTATTCAGAAAGTGTCTCATTGATTGATTTAAAGAAAACACATTTATTTTGTATACAAAAAAATATTTTACATATTTTACTTAATATTTCTTACATTTATAATTGAATAGATGAGGTTTTACATGTACTTTTTATATATAAGAAGGTTTTTTATTGGTTCATAAAGTAAAAGAATTCCAAATTTTTTTATTTTGAAAAAGAAAACATTTCTGATTAAATGTAATTTGCAATGCATGTTTATACCTTCTACACTTTTTATATTTTAAAGTGTAAAAGTAAATTACAAATAATTTGAAATATTGGATTGAATGCCCTATAAAAGTTATAAATATGGATTCAGTAAAAAAGCGTTCTTTCACCTTCCAAAAAGCTCGTTATTTTCGAACTGTTTGATCCGAGTCAAACTCTTTTTTTTCTTTGTTTTTTTTCCTTTTTTTGAATTGAAATGATGCACACGAAGCGACCAGTAGATATGGCCAGTTTTAGTCAGACAGTTGGCCAGAAATGTTTCATTACGCTTGAAGAATCACTGCAAAAAAGAGAACACGATACTGTTTTGATGCGCAGACATTTGATGGAATGGGAACAGATCTACAATTAATCCGAAATATAGAATTTATAATTTTATGTCTGACCAAAACACTCGTTGACTTCTGTGAATGTGAAATGAACAACTTTCAACTTTATAATGCTTCTCATGCTTACAAAATCCCGCAAGTTTTTCCTGATTTCAGAAAATTTTGATAATAATTGTCAGCTTCTTATTGGTGCGATTTATTTTGCATAATCGTGGCTTGGAAATAATATGAAGTATTCAGAACACTTAAGAGCACTTAGTAGTCCAATAGAGTTGCAGCTGCAAAAGTGATCGTCGTTACGGAAGCAATTTTAAACCCGGAAAGTACTCGAAGTATGAAAAGTAAAAAGAAATAATCATCAAAACAGTGACTTTATTTTTCTTTGTTCCTTTTATGAAGAAACGGCGAGATTCTGCGCTTAAAAGAAAAGTATTTCGTTGACTCGTAATACTATACGTACTAAAGAAAAAAAATCTATTATTTATATATATATATATACATTGCTAAAAGGTAATCAAAGAGAAAGAAAACCTTTTAAAATCTTTTCAAACCCAGAAAATATAAATAAAAACAAACTTTTTAAATTCGAATGTTTTTATGTAAATCTGGATTTAACCTTTAAGAAACAAACAAAAAAAAAACAAGTAGAAATTTCTTTTCATGTTTTTCCGTTTTCGTTCTTTAATTCGAACAAAGAAAATTTTGCAGCTTTTGGCTTTTGATGCATAATTTAAGTCTTCAGTCTTTCTGCTCCAGTAAATCTTTAGATTTTTAGCTTTAGAAAATCTCCTAATTTTTAGACTTAAAGAAATTTCCATTTTTCCACTTAATCTTTGCTTTGTTTATATAAAATAAAACTTTATATTTAAAATGCATTTTAGGATTATCTTTGATCAAGCATGACTAGAGAGACTAGGTAATGGCTGTTAAAGCTATATGGAGCATCTGATGGAGCTTGTCAGCGAGATGGCATATGGGAAGTGCTTACAACAAGCAAGATTCATGATTGATCACTGTAAATTTTGGTCTGCTATTAATTTGAAATAATTGTCCCAATGTTCACTAATGAGTATTAACGAGTAAGGAACAACGGAAGTGGAAACAATTTGCTCATAGATAGATGACATATAATGGTTTCCTGATCACTTAATGGATATTAAGGATTATTAGATTTAACATGTTATTCGTGTCACGCGCAAAATTTGCCCAGTTTCCATTCACCATATAGTTCTTAAAAAGTCAAAATTTATAAAGTTAAACTAGTATTTATCTTATTTCGAATGCTATCAATTTTTTTACATTTTGATGACCCAGACACGAGATTTTAAAAATATTTTTAATTCTGAAATTGAAAATATATACATACAGATAAGAATATAAATGTACATATATAAATAACTTAACGTCTGAGATAGTATAAATTATTTGAGAGCAAAAACGATAGCTTCAGACAAAAATACAAATTTATTTATTTAGATGTTCAAAATGTCGACGTTTCGAAGTCCATATGAACAATTCTTGTGGACATTTCGGGGAAATTCTGATAAATTGTACAACGTTTTGCGTTTACAGAGCGACTTGAAATTAGTAGTACTCGCATTTGACTGGACCAACCAATATTGAGTTTGCTCGCCAGTTTAGGGGAAAAACTCTAGAAAAACCTCTCCTGAGTACAACCGTTTTATCGACAATCAAGTTATAATGATCTTGTACATGTCAGTTACCGACAGAGCACATCATTATTCCACGACGTCAAACTTTCCACTGAAGTTATCTCACGAGCCAGAAAAATCCCAGACTCATCGGGTCGCGAACTAAGCAAGCTTGACATGGCGCGACCGCAGAGTCTAGTATTCAATCAATTGAGCTAACTCCGTGGTCATTAATTATTTGATTAATTATTGTTATTAAGAGTTAAATAAACATTTTTTAAAAATAATCGAAAAAAATATTTTTTAAAACTGTTATTTAAATATTTCAGTATTTAACTGCCATAAACAGTCAAGATTAAATTTTTTTTAAAATTGTGTTTCAAATGTTTGAAGTTATAAGGAGGCTTTCTAGCCAGATTTGAATGGGTGGTTTATGGCTTCCTGTAAGCATTGTGAAACGGTGCGTAGTCTGTCATAGAATCTTTAATGGAGTTTAAGGTTCCTATTGAGATGGGTTTTTTATTGTTCTGTGGCCATGTCTGCCCTCTTTCTCTTTCCATAGAATGAGCTCGAACCGTTGGTGGGAGCCCTCCCTACATGTTGGTCAGTCAGCTGGGGCCTGATGTGATGAGACGTTCTAATTCCGTTTTAGCCTTCATACGGTTCATATCAGGCACGTTTTCCCGGGCATTTTCCGACGGTTTCTCAACTGGTTCACCAATTTGTATTTATAACGGGTGAACAAGTGTGATGTATTCAATATTTGGAATTTCAATAAACTATCTTTAGTGAACATAACAGTGCTGTAAAATTTGGTAAACTACCATCAGATATTCCTAAAAAATTGTGAGTTTTTTTTCTTAAAAATTGTAACCCTGCCGATAGAGAATCATTGAAAAACTCATTAAAAAACCACTGGTCGCTAGGCCTTTTTCAAATCGCTTTCAACTAGTATTTGAAACATTTGCTCATTCAAAAAGCGTTGGAACCATTTTTTTTATTTACCACCCTCATGAATATCAATAGCGACCCTTCTACCCTGTAAAAAAATTCAATAGCGAGATCAGGGATACCCGATTGTGGGTCCAAAGCCGGAAAATAGAATCTGGATTATTCCCCATAGCAACATTTTTCGCAGCAGGGAATCCTAGGTTTCGCAATATGAACTAATCTCGTATCAAGTTAAATAAAATAAATAGCTTTTTATCAGATAGATGAATAACTAGATAATAATCGGAGGGTCAATTTAATTGTAACATAGAAGATTATGTAGGAAAAATCAACTTAATTTGAGAACCCCTGTTTAATATCTTTATTTTTTTATTTTTAATGTATAAAGGGTTGCATCGCAGTGTTTTGACTAAACTGACTGCCTACTTACTGTATACTGAACAGTTCTCAAATAAAGTTGATTTCTTTATCAAAGCTTACAAATTACAATTTTATTTCACCCTCCAATTGATAACTAGTTATTCTTCTGGATGACCAAATTGGTATATACTTCATTCATAATTAAAACAAAGGCCACAAAGGTGTCCTTAGTTACAGCATAATTGGCAGGTTATGTGAAATGACACTTTTCTTAAGTAAAATTGATTTCCCCCCACCCAAATTTTTCACTTTACAAATTAATTTAACTGAATTTGACCCTCCGATTATTATCTAGTTATTAATCTATCTGATAAAAAGTTATTTCTTTCATTTAACTTGATATGAGATTAGTTCATATTGCGAGTCCTAGGATTCCCTATTGCGGAAAAGGCTGCAGTCAGAAATAATCCAGATTCCATTTTCCGGCTTTAGACCCGCGATCGGGAATCCCTGATCTCGCTATTGAATTTTTTACAGGGTAGAAGGGTCGCTATTGATATTCATGAGGGTCGTAAATAAAAAAAATGGTTCCAACGCTTTTTGAATGAGCAAATATTTCAAATACTCGTTGAAAGCGCTTTGAAATGGGCCCAGCTTTTAACATTTTCAGACTTCTAAAAAAATGCTCAAGTTTTTTTTTTCAATTTTTGAAGTTAGATTTATGCAACAAGTCAAACATAACTTCAATTTTCAATAGTTTTGTTCTCACTTTAGCTTATTACAAAATGTAAGAAAAAAATTGTGCAACACAACTGATAAATTTTTTTAATTTTTTACACCAGACCAAAAAAATTTTAAAAATCTCTATTATTTTTAAAATTAATTATTTAGTTAACAAACTAATTCTCAATTAATTTTAAAAATTGTCAAAACGACTTTCTTTAATACCTGAAATTTAAATATTAATTGAAAATTTTGTAAAAATGTCAACTCAAAATTATAGATTTGTGAAACATTGGAAATTTCTAGAATGTATAAATTTAAAAGAATTAACTTTTACCTATTTTAAAATTTCATCTAACTTAATTGTAGGCACATTAAATATACAGGAATTTAAAAACATTTTTAAACCTTTTATATTTACCTCAAATGTAAAAAGTTAGTTGCTTTCGATTTTATATTATATTATATAAAGAAAAAGCAATCATTAATAAGTAACCTTCTTTAGTATAACCTCTAAAAGCTTTAGCAATAAATTTATATCGAAAGATTTAAAAGTGAATAATCATTTATTTCTTTTAAATGTTTTAAAATTATACATTTCATTCATTTTTTATGTATTTATTATGTGCAATTTATTTATAGTTTTTAATTTAAAACAAAAAGAATATTTCTTTTTAATTTATAGTTTTAAAGTAGGTATATATTTTATTTATATTTAATTTGTGAATATAAAATCGCTTGAAATTAAACATATATTAAAAAGAGATTATTGCATAATAAGAAAAAAATGAAAAACTGACAGTTCCGAAATTTGCAGATTTATTATTATGCAATGGGTATTTTAAAATATGAGGAGATTTTTTTTTAATATCAATTTTTCTATTTTTGACAAGCGAAATCACAATTACATGCACTTTGCAATTCATTTTATTCACAAATTAAATATAAATAAAATATATAGTTTAAATTTATAAATCAAAAATAAATATTCTTTTTTTCTCAAATTAAGAATTATAAATAAATCACTTATATAAAAATAAATAAGAAATAAGTAAAATAAGTAATTTCAAAACATTGAAAAGCAAAAAAATTATGAATGTTTATTTATTTTTAAATCTTTGGATAAAAATTAATTGTAAAAGGTTATAGATATAGAGGTTATACTAAAGAAGGAAACTCAATTATTGTTTTTTTTTATTTATAAAATAATATAAAATTGAAAGCAAGTAACTATTTACAAGTTAGCTAAATAGAAGGTTTAAAAATTTCTATTAATTCATGTATTTTTAATGTTCCTACAATTTAATAACGTGAAATTTAAACTGAAGTAAAAATTAATTTTTTTGAAAGTTAGTTATATTTTAAGAATTCCCAATGTTTCAAAAAACTATTTAATTCTTTACTACTATGTCATGAAAGGTTCTAAAATAGGTTACTCGATACTTGGTTACAACAATTTAATTAAAACCTTTCTATTACTTATCCTTTTTACAATAATAAAATATGTGATTTGTTTAACGGAAAACATATGTAAATATAAATTGCCTTTGAAACAATAATGAAATATTAAAATTTTTTCCTGCAATACTAACAAGAACAACAATAATATAATAATTTTAACAATAAATGCAGCAATTATGATTATAGCTAAAACGAAAATCATATTAAAGTTATTTGACTTCATTTTGCTTGTATCACAAGTAATATTGAGTTAGCTTTCTATTGTATTGAAAATGGAGAAAGAATTTTATAGCACGCTAGTTTTCTTGGCTTTTTATGATAGCAACTTTGAAAAAGCATTTTATTGCATGAAATATTAAATAAGAATTTTATTACAAGACTCTATTAGGTAACTTTATATTGCAGTAAATTCTGAGTTGGCATTTTGTTGCACTCAACGTTCAATAAACATTTTATTAACGGGAGGCGTCGTATTTAAACTATAAAAGTCGAAAAAAGTCGCATTTTTCTGAAGAAATTAAAAAAAGTCGTATAATTCTAGCACTGTTTTATTACGTTTAATGCAAATTTGCTTTGGATATTGTGATTTCTGCGACATGGTCTTAAACCACACAGCACCGAAAATTCCTTGCACATTTCCAACATTCAGGGAAGTTTCAAATCTTCCAGCAAGTTTGCTGGAAGTTCCAGAACTTCCCTGAAAATTGGAAATGTTCAGGGAAGTTCCGGTGCTGTGTGGGAATATAGGGGTAGGCGGGGTTGAAAGTGCCCGGAGTCGAAAGTGCCGATACATTTTGAAAATGAAAAGAGATAAAAATAAATTTGAAGTGAGGAAAGTTATATTTAATGAATACGACTCGATGTTAACCATTTTAGTTTTATCTGCTATGCAAAAAATGAGCTGTTACTGTATTTGTGAACAGGGTCGGTTTTAGGACTATTAGCGCCCTGTGGAAAATAAGAAACGGGGCCCCCCCACTAATTCATTTTTTAATTTTCATCAATTCTAGATATTTTAAAAAATAAAACAATATTTAAGTAATACTATATTACATAATAATAATAACTAAATAAACCAATGAGCAAGGTGCATGAATACTCCTTAAAACCCATTTAGCCTAAAACTATACAGCCTAAAAGTAGGGTTGTGAGTAATGAAAGTTTCAAAATTTCATGAAACTTTGGATGGAGGGGATAGAATTTAAATTTTGCGCCTGCGCGTTTTTCTGTCAATTAAGGGAATGTTAAATTTATCTATGTATTTTCGCCATATCGCAACATTGAAAATTCCATGAAACATTATTCATTCGGCCAAAGTTCCATGAAACTTTACAACCCTACCTAAAAGTCATTTCGCCTAAAATGCATTTCCTATTGGAAAATCCTATATAGGATCCTATATAGATTCTTATAAGGAATCCATGTAGATTCCTAAAGAAAACTATGTAGGATCCTATGTAGAATTTAAAATATTATATTTATATTTTTATTTTTAAGATTTAAATTTAAGATTTACATTCTATTTGATAATAGAATATTGTGTATTGAATTTTATTATCTGCCGATATATTTAACTGATGATATATTTTTAAAGAGATCGACTACCCACTACCTTTTTGACGACACTTGCATGTCCGAAGAGACATACGTTCGTTTCTTTGAGCGCGTCAGAGTTTGCTATTTAATATTCTTTAGATTATTTCGTAAGGAATTATAACTAGATATTCCAAGCTAGCTATCTTATAAGTTATTGATATATCAATCTCAATATTTCTCACCCTGCACAACATCATATATTGTAATAAAATTAATGTAAAATAAAATGAAATAATCAATTTTTAACCTAACAGAAGAAAACGTAATGAAGCAGCCAAAGTCAACGTTGCCATTAATAAATTTAAAAATATATTTCAAGAAAAATTAAAGAATTTTGTCACATTGTGTTCTGAAAAGAATTTTAACAAGTCGTATTTCAGGACATTAATATGCGCACAAATACAATTGTACCTGTGTGAATAAAGCCTGAGAAAGTTGATCCTTTGAGAAAAGCTTGCAAAGGAATTTAATGAGCAACAAAGGCTTGAAACTTATATGAAGAAACTGTCAAAGTTATAACTTGATGAACATTTCATAAATGAAAATAAGAAGACAAGTTTCGCGTAACTTCAAGAGGTGCTTTACAAGAAAATGTCTTGAAAGAGCGTATTATAATTAAATGACCATGTTTTGCAATTCAACTGAGTATTCAAAAAATTTAATTACAGCTTAACAAAGAAACTACTTATTTGTAGTTTCTGTAGACATTCTCTCTTATTAGATGCTATGAAATTTTTATTGCATTAAGAAAACTTTAACCGATTTAAAACGGAAAACTATTTAATATTTTCATATATAAAAAAAAATTATATGTCTTTTATGTATTCTTTTGCAAAAAGCGACCTTTTGAACAATCTACAATTTAATTCTTAAGCAAAATCGAGTGTTTGGCTTTTAATTCAATTCTTTTTGATGAAATAGAGGGCTTGACTGGGAAGCAAAGCCACCAATCGCAAAAAGAGATTTGATGATAGCCTCACTATTGTGCGGTAGAACCGATTACTCTCGCGAGAATTCAAAAGGTTAAAAGCACTGAAGGCATTTCGGAAACACCTTTAAATTTGCGGAAAAAGATATTTACACACCCTATTAGATTTGGTATCATAGTTTGCATAGTTTTTATTTTAAAAATATAATGATTGCTTATAAACATTAAACAAAGAAAATTTTGGAGTTTCATTTCGAAATGTATACTGGGTTAATAAAAAGTGATTTCAAATTCTGGGATTGCACGTCTTCAAGATGTTAAAAGCGCGAGACTGTGAAATTTCCCAGAGATGCTAGCCATGAACGTTTCATATGTAAATGATGTTTGTATATTTTATCAAAGCCATCTTCTAACTACTTTTATATGTACTTACCCCTCAAAAGTTAAAGTCTCTTTAAGTTATAAACTTTATTTTTTAAACACTTACGTCATAATAGTAGTCAAATTGTGTTTCTGATTTATATTTTTCTTCTAGTTAACTTAACAGAACAAGATAAGGGTTTTGAGAAAAGTCTTTAAACACTCGGATTTTTATTTTAATTACGTTCCTCAATTTTAATAATATTATACTAATGTACTGTTACGAGGTAAAAATATACCTCGCACAATAATTTTATAAATGATTTTAATAATATAATAATGATATATAAATTGTTAAATTACATTATTACACACCAGTCTGGAATCAATTCCAGGCTATTTTTCAGCCGTAATGTAATCTTGGCGATTTGTGCCTGTTATTATTTTGAGTTTACATTATTTACTTTATTAAATATTTAAGATTGAAAAGTTTATTTTGATTATTGTCAAATTTAAAATTTTGATAAATTAAGATATATGTATATTTTGACTTTGTATTTAATTAATCAAAATATTGGAATAATGTTGTTATTTAAACTTCCGGTTCTTACCTGCCAACTTGTCAGATGGGACAATTATTTGTTTTGTACAATAAACCTTAAATGTTCGCACTTTTATTTTACACGCACGAACACTGCTTGACTCCGATGTGAAGTTGTCCATGTCATCATCGTCGTGGTTGGCATTCCTAATCGGCGTGGAATAGTCCAGGCACATGGGTCCGGATGTGAGTTCCATTCTTTCAAGAGTGCCAGAACCAGAAGATGATGCCGTCAGTCGTGTTTATAAAACTTTCAAAACACTGGTGGCAGTCATCTTGTTTTAGCACTTGACGTCAACGCCGCCACCACTACATCTGATTCACTCTTCTCGGTCGATTGCCGCTCGATCTTTCCATCCTCGGGACTTTGCTAACTTTAAAATGTGATTCGTGAGAGCGGCACCGCAACGCATGCATCGCCGCACATTGACTTGACAATGACGCGTTCACACTGTCGTTGTATTCTAAACAGGTGTGTTCGACCGTCCCAGGTGAGCTCCAAAAATTAATTTTGTTTTATTTTTAATGGAGTCGATCTCCAAATAAACATTAAGTTTAGAGTCAGTGTTCAGTGCGCGTCTCTTGTAACCATTACATTTAAATGCACTCCTGAGCATTTAAATTAAATTTTCGCCTAATTATAATTATAATTAGGCGAAAATGTTTAGGCAAGTTTCAGGAAAGTTTCACGCTAAACATTTAATTAATCGGGACATTTAAATCTTTACAAAATTTTCACTAAATTTTGCAATCACATATTTCGAATATTGCAAGTAAATATTTAATAAATTTTCAGGAAATTTTCGGTGCTATGGGGGCATGTAATCTGTTGATATGGTAAAATCAATAAAATTAATTATATGTGACGCTCCGCAAGAGAAGAGACCTATCGCTGAGATAGCAAACTTTAAAGGACGGACGGGAAAAGAGGAGGAAGAAAAATCGAGACGCTTAACATGCCTATGTTTAAAACCTTCATAACAAGAAAACTAATTACAGGAATTAAATTTTGATTTTTGGAACTCAAAAAGCAAATGAAAAACTATCAATTAACATAAAAAAAAATGAAATCAATAAATGCCAATTTCATGGGACGGTCGTTCAAAGAAAATCCAAAAAATTCGATTTACTTAGCACACCTAGGTTTTGACATAAAAAAATTAAAATTGATTTTTTTCCGCGATAGGTCCCTTCTCTCGCGGAGCGTCACATATCTTGGTTTAAAGTTAAAATTTTAGTTTATGCTGCTCCTTACTCCCCACTCTCCGGGTAAATTGGTTAGTAATGGCTTAATGTTTAATAAATAATTAGACTTTTGATTAGTGATTTAATATTTTATTTTATTATTGTTTTTGTTTAGTTATTTATCATTAAAATAACTTGGCGAAAAAATTTTTAATTTTTATATTATTTATTGGTTTATTAAATATTAAAAATTTAAATAATTACAAATTAAACAGCAAACATAATCTGAAAGAATGCGTCACAGTACTCTATGACACTACTTCTTGAAATTATTACATTTTGTGTATTCTTTAATTTATTAAATTATGTTTTACTAAATGCTAAGTTATTTATTAATTCTAATGCTAAAAAGTATTAATAACTTAACTCGAATTACGAAATATTTCTTTTATCTAAAATAATTGAGATTTTCTACATTACAACGGGAAAAGAGGGAAGGCTGGAACGGGAATAAAGGAAATCAGTATAACCATTTTTTTTATTTTAAAATAAGTTTTTAATTAAAATACTCTTAGTAAAATAACTACATGTAAATTTAAATCTAACAAACTCACCAAGTTATTTCATATTCAAAAAAGAATAAATAACTAAACTAAACTCGCGGCGCGCACTGAACACATTGAAATTAGTCGGAGAACCGACTCCATCAAATACAAACTAATTGTCAATTTAGTGGAGCTCACCTGGGAGACTGCGCCGTCTGTACAACAAACCCCTTCTAGTTTTTAATCATTTTAATAATAGAGCGTTACAATAAATGTGACTGACACACACCTGTCACAGAATGACGAAGTAAAAGTCGCTTCATCAGTCGTTCACTAACAATAACCGGCAATAACGGTGTCTCCATGCTGCTAATGTGAGTTACGCATATAGTTTCCGCGATAACCATTAAGCGGTCTCCACAATGCAACAGAAAACGGGAGACACGCGAACGGGTGTGACATCAAGAACGGGATGTTGCCAAGTAATTTCACATCAATTTTCATTGCACATTTTTCTGTTTATTAAGTGCAAGAAGTTGGCAACAGTCCGTTTGCGTTTGCCCTTACCAGTTCGCGTGTTTCCGTTTATGTTGAATTGTGGAAACCGTCTTACCGACGGATGGAACTATAGAGCGGTGATCAACCAAGGGATGTCGATCAGTGAAAGCGGTGGCGGCGCGCTGACGCCCATTTTCTGGAATCCAAGATGGCCACTCATAGTGTTGTGACAGATTGATAACAACATATAGAATTCGTTTTTGTGAGATTGAGACTCCCTCGACAATGGCAACCACCATGAACTACATCAAATTCCGCGTGCCAAGATGATTCCTTGATTATGTCTGTGACATTGAACACTACAATGTGATGATCTTGAGAAGTGTGGTATGGGTTTGAACGTTTGTAATGATCTGAGTTTAGAATATACAGTTCACTTATACCATAACTATAGTAAGCTAGTACGGTTCATGAAGAGAGTAGGGCGTTCCTTCTCTCGAGCATCGCTCTCTTCTCCTTCTTTGCAGCGGCTAGTAGAGGAAGTCTATATAAATGGCTGTCGCACGCTAGCTCTTCAGTCTCTTGTCTGACAAGACTCGAGGCGCACCTAGGGTCCCGTGCTAGGTTCTTCACGCAAAGCAGACGTCTCTTCAGTTTATTTAAGTTGGGCCGCTCACCAGTAACGTTGTTGTGTATGGGCACGCCTGTCACAATACTACATTGGTACAGAGTGGTTTAACGAAAGGCTAGAGTTCCCTTGAGGAAAGAATGTCTCAGCTCTTTTTCAAATTATTAGAGAGCTTCTCTCTGTAATTTGAAAACTGGGGAGTGAGCTTTGAGTCGTCCATATCGATGCAAATTTTGTTATTCTAGAATCTGGAAAAATCTATTGTTGGAGCCCAACGTAGGCGCACCTGTCTTGGACACTACCACAGATCCTATAGCTTATAACCTTTTCCTCTGAGGGAATTAGTTAATGTCTATAAAAAGCGTGTGGCGTCGCACAAAGTATAGTAACGAAGTTTTACAGAGAATGGCAAACATTTATTTTTTAACCGTACGCATTGTGCTTTTTTGTGAAAGATAAGAAGTGTAGTTAGAGTCAGTTACGTAAATAAAATCTAGTTCTTTGAAAGCTTTGTGTATTTAAGAATCAATTCACAGGTTAAATTGTTTCTTTTTGCTAGTCTAGGAGATAATTTGTTTTTAAAAATTATTCTTTTATGATTTTAACTTAAGCTTAGTTTGTTAATTCATGTATTCACTTATTTTTAATTTTATTAAAATATACTTTGTTAAATTGTAATCACTGTAACATCTCTTACTACACCTAGTGCTAAGGCTAACACTAGTACTAACAAAACTTAGCTAGTCGAGTCCTTAAATAAAATAAATACCTATTGTAATATTTATATTAAAATAAGTCATTAATAAATAAACTGATTAAATTATATTTTTCTTATAATGTAATAGTACACATGTAAAAGGAAAAGCTTTGAAAGAGACGCAAAAAAGAAAGAAATTTTCATTGTAACAATTTTCAGAATCGGAGTTCATACAAGGCCATTAGACCGGAAAAAGGAACTTTGATATAGTTTTATCAACGTATTTCACAATTATGAATGCACTTATAATTAATTGCTCTAAAACTCCTATTGTATACAGTTCTGAGGCGTGTACAACACTTTACCACATTACACTGATATTTAATGGCGAGCAAATGCATACTGGAGAATTTACAGAACCCATCCTCTCTTCTGCAAAATATAGGTGTTGTTCATAGCAACACGCACATGTGTAAGTTCACACTCGTTCGTCAGAGCGCAATATGCACAACTGCAATATGCATGACTATCCCGGTTATGAGGTATACTTGCGGCTTTTCCGTTTCAGCGCTTCGATATTAGGATTTAGAAAATAGACCTTTCTCATAATCGAAATCTCCATATTTCATTCTCAAAACATTGCATTCTTTGAGCAAAGTCCGCTTTAGGCAAAAAATAAAACATTCACAAAAGCTAAATGAAACTTTGAAATGGGAAAAGTTTTTACCAATAGCTATTAAATAATCATAATGGAAACTGGTTTATTTTAGATTAGTCGTTGAATTTTCGAAAACAAGATCTTAATCAGACAGAAGGTGTTTCGAAATCATGCGGGTGAGAAGTAAAGTTGTGAGGCTTGTCTACCAACATAACTGAGAAGCAGAACAGGACGGTGAAAACTTTAATGAAGGGCTCGACTACTTCACGTTGTGGAAGAAAAACAAGGCGAAAAAAGAATAGTTTCAGTTTCAAGAAAACTTCTTTTTACTCGGAGAAAATGGTCTTCGAAAGTTTCATGGGGCGTCCACCTTAATGGAAACGAATCATGAAAAATGCCCGAGTCACGTGCAGAGAGGCTGTGCTTCCTCTCTTACGCTTATTAAAAATAAGAAGCACTGGAATTTTCATCATCTTTAAAAAGCTTCATTGAAACATTGACAGCAGTGCTACATCTTTCGATAAAATCTCAAAGAACTTCGATTTAAAATATATTTGAAGACGCAAATTGAAAAACGCCGGGTGTAAATTATTTCATTATTTACAAAGTACTTCACCTAGAATATCGAAATTTGAATCCGCGCTTTCAAATCAAAGTCAAGAATTCTCTGTAAATAAATTCAAGCTCAGAGAAGGCACATTTTATAAAAGTAACACAAATATAAGTAACGTAGAACTACTTGTAAATGTTAAAAATGAAAATTTAATCTCAATTATTAAGTTCCACTTTTATTTATAGTTTCATCTTCAAAAATAAAAACCCTTGTTGACTTTCTTTTATTCCTTGTTGACTTTTTTATTCTTTGCTGAAGTAAAATGTTGAAACTTTTAGAAAATCAGAGCGTTTTAATTTAGAAAATGTTCATTTGAAAAGTGTACATTTCTGAAATTACGAAAAAAGAACATATATAAGAGTATCCTAAAAATACGAGGAAAAATCGATCTTAGTTTCGTGCAACGCGTTTCCTCTACTCAAGAGCCTCATTAGTTCCTCGCCAAACAACGTCGCTTTCGCTGTTTCTTTTTTTTTTTCTTTCTCTGCCGAGTGTGCTTTATTCCGAAGTGGAGATCAGCATTGTTACAGAAGTGCTTTACGTCTCCTGGACAGCTTTTCTTTTAGTTTCTTTCGACCAACTCATTCTCTCATTTCGTACGTAGGTAACCGAACTTACCGCTTTGGTTCTTCCAGCTGACCGTTAAGCTCACTAACCCATCGTAGACCGGATAATATCCATGAATTTCTGAAGTTTTTCCAACCCAACTCTCTTCGAGCTTCAAATATTTTAACACCAAAGTATGAACAGCACTCACCATAAATATTTTTATCTTATTTTCCAACGCTTCTAGTTGTTTTCTTCTTTCTAGTTAAATCAAACTTTTCTATAAAATATTCCACTTTTCTATCAAAGATCACAAATTTTTGAAAAATATGAGTTATACATTTTTCATGTCAGAAATAATGATTCGTCGTAATTGGAATCCTATTTCTGTTAGTTGAATATGGAATTATAAGATGCACTTAGAAAATAATAAATAAATGCAATTTAGCTTTTAAAAAATAAATATCAGATGTGTATCACGTTCTTGAAAATAATACAAAAACCTAATAATTTTTAATTTCGTATCAAGTAGACTCAAAAGCCCTATAATACTCAATTTTAAGCTAATTAGCACATTTTTCAAAGTTTTATCTAGGATGACGAATAAATATAATTCAAAGTGATTCAAAATAAATATGTGAAATTTGTCAACTATGTTGCTTTTTCTTGACAAAAATTCGTAATTAAAATATGATGTGACGTTTATCTTCTGTTTTTGTCATCTCCTGTCACTGTAAAACTTATTAGTTTCATTAATGATTGCCCTCTAAAAGCTGAAAATCTTTTTTTATAGAATTAGAAACTTTCTGAATAATGAAACTTTAATAAACAAATTAACAAACAACATTGTGTTTTGTCAAATGAAAAAATTCTATAAAAAAAAGCGTAACAAATAATATTTTTGTCCCAATTTTTCCTATAAAATAAAAGCTATTATTTGGGGTTGTTTTTTAGGAACCCTGAAAGGGGGTTCGTTCTAACAGGGGCGGACTAACACATTTTGCCGCCCTAGGCAGATACTAAAAATTGCCGCCCTTCCAAGTATGCTTTTTTATTATTATTATTAATTTTTTTTTCTTTAGTGTGGCTTATCGAAATCTGCCGCCCCTGAAAATGTGTCGCCCTAGGCAGCTGCCTACATTGTTTATCTAGTTAATCCGCCACTGAGTTCTGAGCCATTTAGATTTCAATTCTGTTTATTATTTTTTGTCAATTAAAAAAATTTATATTTTTCCAATAGAAATACATTAAAGAGTGTAGTATACTACACTCCTTAAAGTGGGGAGACCAGGTCTGGTTCTGCCATTTTTCACTCTTCGTTGTTTAACTTCGTTAATATCCAATTTATGAAAACCTTATCGTACAGGAAACCTGCTCTGATATTTCAGCTTTCATTTAAAAAAGAAAAAGTCCCGTTATTACTTTTAGTTTTTTTTTTGGGACATTGTTTTTGGAGAAATACAAAGTGACCCAACCCGCCTCGGCCCAGGGCAGATTAGGTAATGATTAAAATGTTACTGTTTAAATGTTAAAACATTACTTTATATAATAAACTTAGTTTTTGGGGTTATTTTATAATAAAAGAAATTGAATAATAAATATATATAAATTGGAGCAGTGAAAGTAGAAGATTATAAAATAAAAAAATTGCTCATATTGAAAAAACGTATTTTTTAATTTCTAATTGTTAAAAAGTATTACCATTATTGTTAATTTACTGAAATAAATTACTGATAGTGAAATTTCATTAAATTAAGGTAGTTTATTTATGTAGTATAAGTATACAGTAGATTTTCAAAAGTTAGCTATCATTTGTTTTCTAACCTCAAAAAACAAAAAATTTAAGTTTAACCTGTTGTAGTATTCATAAAAACTGTAGAAAAAGTATAAATCTCAAACTATTGGAAACTGTGAAGTATCACCTTTAATTTAAGCCCAGAAAACTTAAGAAATATTCAGTAGTTCCCGAGATATGATTAAAAACGTGCAAGCATTTTTTCCTTAAAAGTCAAACAAATCGTGACTTGACCTGAAAATTATGGTTTTTTAGAAAAATATGCTTTAACGTTTTGACTCATATCTCGGGAACTACTAAATATTTTTTAAGTTTTCTGGCCTTAAATTAAAGGTAATACTTCAAAGTTTATAATAGTTTGAGATTCATATTTTTTCTATAGTTTTTGTACATACTACGCAGGTTAAATTTGGTTTTTGTGGTTAGAAAACAAATGTGAGCTAACTATTGAAAACCGACTCCGGTTTCGAATTCAGCGACCCAAAATGCGTAAAAATTGATTAGTCTAGTATTTAGCAGTCGAAATTAATTTTTTTTTATGTGCCGGTGTAATTAAAATTTTTCTCAAACTATTACTCAGGAAGATATAATAAAAAAAACCAAATGGGTAAAAATTTACTTTGGATTATAAAAATTAATTTTTCTTACATTTACTCCATATAAATGATGATATAATAATGAAACTTGGCACAAACTTGCATCTCACTTTGTGAAATAATTTTTGTATAGAGAGGAGTTAATTCGACTAATAACATTTGAGTAAAACGCAATGACCCAGTTTACCTCTGCCCCAAATAGCCCCGGTCTCCCCTATTTCTCTTACAGTTATACTTGAAAAAATCGATTTTCTATGAATTTTCTTTAAATTGTGAGAAAAGGTTATTTTTTATGTCCCTTCTATCTGGTTAAAATGTCAGGAACCTTTAGCTTCTAAAATTTGAGATGTTCATGTTCGAAATTTCAATTTTCATCATTTTGCATGTAAAATTGAAATTTCGAACATGAATATCTCAATTTTTAGAGGGTAAAGGGTCCTGAAATTTTAACCAGATAGAAGGGACATATAAAATAACGTTTTCTCACAATTTAAAGAAAATCCATAGAAAATCGATTTTTTCAAGTATAACTGCAAGAGAAATACCTTAATACTGTTCTAGAAAAAAAGACAAAATACGTGTTCACTTTTTCTACATTGACACCGATTTAATGGAAATTTGTACCAGCTTTTTTATAATTTCATACATATACTGCCTTATTACAGAATTGAAGAATTCGTCTCCTTTATACCTACGTCAAATAACTAGACTAAAATCCTATCAAGTTTCTCAAAGTTAGCTCACTTAGAAAGCTTCCTGCAAATTCCTTTTACCCTAATGAATTATTTTGATTTCGACAAAAACCTGCTGTTAAATATGCACCATCATAGAAGGCACTTAAGCCGCTGATCGATATTTCATCCTGCTGTCGTGTTTTGCCCTGAAACTTTGCACTTCGACTATTCCGATACAAAAGCATGGATGGAATTAACAAGTTCTACTTCTCTATGAAGAATATATCAAAATATTTTCTCTTTCAAACTATTGGAATTCATCTCTCGTTTTAGTTATCGAATGCGTTTTTTTTATTAAATTGAAAGTTTTTCTCATACATTTTGTCCATAATATTTTTCGAGACAACTTTTTATTCACTTTTGTTGTCAGTGATTCAAAACCAGTCGCAAAATTTCAAATTTAATTTTCGAACACAAACGTTGGAAACAAAGACATTATTTTCTCTATATTCTTTTGTAAACGTTTGAAGTCCTCTAATAAATTAAAAAACTAGAAAATATGTGGAAAAATGTGCAATATCTGTTTTTTGAAACAATGTGTAATAGCTTTTTTAAGTAAAATATATTTAATATAAAGCAAAAATGTGGAAAAAATTCAGCGAGTGTCAAGAAAGCTTTGAACCATGAGGTGTTTGCTCTAGTTTGCTGCGTGCGTTTATACAGTAATTCGATTGCGATCGACCCGTTAACTGGCTGAAGTGGAAAACGCGAATGGAAAACAGTAGCGACACGCGTTCATCGAAACACAACGTGTTCATTGAGGAGCAAAATTTTATCGAAGAACTTTTCTGAATTTATAATCTATTCACCACGTAATTACGTATTCGCTCGGAAATTCACAAAAATCTCTCGTCTCATCTGTTATACTTCAATGCCTTATAAATTATTCTCTATAAAGCAGAACATTCTATGTAATAAATAAATCAACATGTGTACGTATGTACAAATTTATAGCTTCCAGGTTCCAATTAAAAAGTATAACAAAAAATTTGTAAATTATTCTATTAAATATTAAAAACTTAGTATTATTTTTAATTATTTGAAAATTGGAAAAGTTTTTTTAATAAATTCTGTTATTCAATTTTTACATTTTCATTATTGAGGAGGTCTGATTACAAAAATAATTCTTTAAAAAACAAAGTAAAACTAAATAATTCATAATAACACTGTATCTTAGCGCAATTTAATTGTGTCATTAATGATATTTTTTTAGATTTGGCACTTGTGCGTCCAGAAAGCGAGAGCTCGATGGCATCGAGTATGACAAGGTATAGGTCAGAGCAAGGGCTGGTCAATCGTTTTTAACAGTAAAGGGACGAACCATGTCAAGAGGAGAAAGTGCAGCAAGTATCAGCGCTTTTAGCAACCCAACGCTACGGCTTGCATACTTTTAGAAGATCCGCCTAAAATAAGCAAAACTGCAGGAACTGGAGGAGAATATACTCAAGAAAATAGAAGAAGAGTTTAAGAAAATTCAGGACAAACTAAGGGTATGTGTCAAGTAAGATCCAGACTGGATTGAAAAATTTTAGAGAATGGATTTCGTAGATGAAGAAGATACTTGAGGAGGTTAATAATGAGGACCTGCACTACTACCAAAGTCTCAAGTAAAGGGAGGAGTCCGAAGTGACACGCAGGCAGATAAGAGAACGCATCCAGGTTAAGGCGGTGAAAAACGTTATCTTGGAATGTAAAAAAAGAAAGAGTAAAACAGAGGATTTGGCATTTACGAAGCACGAGGTTAAGAAAAAGAAGCAGCAGAGATCTTCACTGTAAACGTAAAGGCTTCACTCCTATTCTAAAAAGAACAGACGTTGTGGTTAACTTCAGACGTGTAACTCCATTTCCGAGTCTCCCATTGGTCAGTACATATCAAACCTCACTATCGATAGTTTAGAGTTTCGATTTTTTGTTTTCAGACGAATAAAAATCTTTCAATTAAATATTGTAACTTCAAGTTTATTTTATAAAATTTCTTATAATGTTAGCAATCTAAAATAACAAAAAATCGTATTAAAATAGTTAATACATAGAAATTAGATTTGACTTTGACTTCCCTATACGAGAACCCTTTCGACCAAATTCAGAGGTGTAAGACGTTTTATAGGGCTTCTGATTGGCTAGTAGATTTTCGATATTTTTTGTCAACAATAACATCACAGTTTAGACGTTTATTTGGAGTATTTTTCAATTTATTTAAAATCTTCGTTTAATAAATAATTGCATTTTATTAAATAATAATAAATTAAAAATAAATTAAATTCTAATAATTAAGGAGTGATAGTTTAAGAAGTCACAGTGATTTTAGAGAAGTTGTTAAGGTTATAGTGTTTTGAGTGAAACAATGTTTTGTTTACATTGGCATTCGTTTCTGACAGTTGAGTAATGATAATAATATTAATAATCTTTTATGTCTTTTTATTTTTTATTTTTAACTTATTTATCTGTTTTTTAGTTCTATTATTGGATGTTTTTTTTTCCTAAAAGTATCATAATTATTTATGTCATTTAAGGTTCTGATATTTCTTTTTATTCTAATGCACGTGGTGATTGTCATCGGATTTCTTTTCGGTCACGTGGAAATTGTGAAACTGGTAAGTTATAATAATTTTTAGTTCTTCATTTTGTTTTATTGTATGTTTATAACAGGGACTGACACGAAAACCGAAACAAAATATATTTTATTTTTGTTTCGCTTCGGTTTTGAAAAACTGAAACAAAATATCAATTTAATTTTGTTTTGTGTTGAACCTGAAACGAAAAGGCTCTGAATTACATTTTCGTCTCATGCCCGAAACGAAAAGGCTTCGAATTTTGTTTTCGTTTCATGCCCGAAACGAAAATCCACTCCGAATTCCGTTTTCGTTTCTCATAAAAAAGGCTCTAAATTTCACAAAAACAATTTTAAACACAATTCTTTTCTTGCAGGAGACGAAAACGAAATTTAGAATCTTTTCGTTTCGGGCATGAGACTGAATCGAAATTCAGAGTTGATTTTCGTTTCGGGCATGAGACGAAAACGTAATTCAGAGCCTTTTCGGTTTAGGTTCAATACAAAACAATATTGATTGTACATTTTTGTTTCGTCATAACAATTCAAAACAGAAACAGAATTCGGTTTTCGTGTCAGTCCCTGGTTTATAATTCATTAACTTTTTAAGTTTCTGTAAAATAAAAACATTATACTTCCATGTTTAAGGTTACGTTTTTTGTTATCATTCTCCACTTACGTAGTAATGGTGAGTGACAGGTAAGTAATAATAATAATTTTCAATAATTTTATTTTATTTTATTGTAAGCTTCTAATTTATTCATCTTTTTTTTATTACATTAATTCAATAGTTGTATTTTCTTCATTAAAATATCATATTGTTAAATGTCTTTTGCGGTTAGGATGTTTGTTACTATTGTAATTTAATAATTACATTATGTGATAATTAACATTGAAGTTTTTTGACAAGTAATTCATTTTATTAAGTTTATTTAAAACATTAGTTTATTAAATAATTATTTTAAAATTATAAAATGAGTATAGTTATAATAAAGATAATCATTTAATAATTGTAATTATAGTGAATAATAATAACTTTTTTAAATTTCTTTTGTTTCTAAATTTCTAATTTATTTACATTTAAAACAATTGTGTTGCTTATTATTTACATTTTTATTTATTAAATTAAAACTAATATCAATTTAATTACTTTTAATTCATATATTGAATTATTTATTATTGTATTAAAAATAATATTTTATTAATTCTTTTAAATTATTATTATATGAGTAATTTAAGGTTAGAATGTTTGTTTCTATTCTATTTCATGTATTTATGGTTACTAACTTTCATTAAGAAAAAATAACAAGCGCGCCGTGGCGCGCAGGTCGATCTTGTGGCAGTAAAAAAGGGAAGCGGTAAAGGAAGTGACGCCCGTTGTCCGAATAGTTCAGGGATAACCGTAAGCTTTTGACCATAGAAATTTTAGAAAGGATGTAGACCCTGTGTTTAAAATCTTTAAAGTTATAAGGTAGATTTCTTGCAAAATTTAAATGGGTGGTTTACGGCTTTCGGCAAGCATTGTGAAACAATGCTTAATTTGTCATGGAATCTTTAATGGAGTTTAGATTTCCTATCGAGATGGGTTTTCCCCTGTTCTGTGGCCATGCCTGCCTTTTTTCTCTTTCTCTCTCTCTCTCTCTCTCTACCGGATGGAGCTCGGATCGTTGCGTGGATCAGGCAAAGGAGACGATGCAGTTTAGGCTTGGCGATTTATTACTGGAAACTATATCATTGCACTTTATAATTGGCTACTATGCAAAGCAAACGATTTCTCTCTATTTGAAATAAGTAAATTTCAGTAGGGGAAAGTCGCCAGTTGTGAGACGGCTCCAGTTGTGAGACAGTCCATTTTTTTTAACACGAAATATAAAAAGGCTGATTGGTATACATAAAAACATTTCTTTTTATACGAGATAACTTTTGCGTGTACACCGAAGCGGATATATGTATTGTTTGTGTTAGATGCCAACACTGTGTGTGAAAATCGACTAAAAAACTTTTTTTCAATATGTGCAAAGTACTTTTTTTTAAGTTAATTAATTGGAAAAGCTAAATGTTATGCATTTTTATTGAGTATTTTCCTTCTATTTTGTAATGCAATATTGCATTGTTTTAATCTACAGTTGGAAATATTTTTTTTCCTTTTTCAAAATAGCGCCAATTTCCGGTTGTGAGACACAGCAAGTCACCAGTTGTGAGACGGTGGCGCCGCCCATCTGGAATAGCCTATATTTTTCGTTATGCAGCATAAAGCGCTCTGTTCAGTTTAGTTCGTTACGTACATTTGATAGCACAACAGTTATTTAAAGTGTGGGAACATGAGCACAAGTTATTTCATTTGCCTACATTGCGACAGCGATTTCGATGAAGAAAACTGATAGTCATATTTTAAAGAATAAATATTTTTATTTAGTATATAATAATATGTATTATCAATATATTTAGTTATTTATATTAAACATAATGTTTCATGCCAAATTTTTTAAATTTTAGCATTTTTTTATAAGTGTCTCACAACTGGACACCTTTTTTTTCGACTAAAAAGATGTGCTCGGAAAATTGATCATAAAATTTTTCGAGTTCATCTGAACACTACACTTTCTATGAATAAAAGTTGCGTATTTAAGTTACTTTTTGAACGGTGTATTTTATTTACGATTTCGTTTACCTATTTCCAATTTATAGTTCAAAAATAAAACCCGTCTCACAACTAGCGACTCTCCCCTACTAATTAGTGATAGTTTACTAATCTTTTAGACAGAAGGGTTTAAAGTTTGCTGTTCAAGAATAATTCTTGCATATGCTGAAAATCAGCCGGAATTTCAGTTAATAATAATTAATTAATCTTAGTTTTTTTAGTGTATAAATGTTATATTTAAATTTTACTGTGCTATAGATTTTATTCTTATAAAATATTTACTTTATTATTTGTTCGAAACATAAATATTTTTTAAAAAGTGAATAATTTTTTTAAATGAAAGGCTAATAGTGGGTGTCTACTTCAATTAGACAAATTAATAAAAATTTTAACCCGTATTTGCTCACAGTGAACTTAATCCACTTTTGCTCCCAGACTTTTTTCATCCCATTTTTACTATCAGTCCCTCAAATAATTCTCTTTCCAATACAAATGAAAACAATGAAAATGTTGCAACCGATAGTTTCTCATTTCTGTCAATATAATTGGAATTCTATATAAATCAACTTCAACGAATAATTTTTTTCATAAATTTTATTAAATACTTCCACTCTTCTAAATTGATACACAATTTATTTTCATCTTTAAATTCTTCTGCATAATTATAGAGCTTTAAAAGAATAAATAGAGAAAGCTGACTTTATTGTGCAAATTTAACAAAAATAAGAAAAAGTTGGCCGATCCATTAATTTTCAAACAATTGATTCATAATTACCTTGTTCATGGGCAAGATATTCCATACAGTCCCTACTTTAAAAGGGACGCTTGAAAACAAGAAGCGCCCGAAAGCGGCTTTAAGACACGGGCTTTTAAAGTTTCTCTCATTTTATTGTAACCCGGTCGGCTTAAACTTTCAGATTAAAATGAATAGCTGCCTTAGGTACTGGAGGGTGCAACCTTACTGCCTGCATTGCGCCGTAGTAGAAATTATTATATCCGCGGGAATAAAAGGAAACAATCTCAAGCCCATTATCGCTCTGGCGTAAAGGACTGGCGTTAAGGGAATATCCAGACTTAGCTTTTTCCACCGTGCCAAATGGCATTCGCTTACATCAACTTTGAAATTCCTTATACCCGTGATAACACGATCTGCTCACTATCCCACCTTATATTTCCAGCTTCACTGATTTTAACGCTGTTTACAGTTGGAAAACTTTTTTAAAAGTCATTATTGCAGATTTTTTATATCCCAAAATGAAGGGTGAAATTATCTGTTAGTATGTAAACTTTGTGTTTCATTTTTAATCCTAAAATTGATAATTTTCTTGTCACGTCAGAATTAACGCTTATATTATAATGATGTTAAATTTTATTATTTATTTGAGCCTACGAATCGAATCGCAGTAGCTTGGGAATAAAAAGAAAATAAAAAGTTTAGTTTGAAAAAAATTAATTAAATGTTACAATTAATTAACTTACTTTTATTTATTTTTTTATTGTGGTCGAAGATTTCAGCGGTTTTAAAAATTGTAATAAAAATGAATTCGTCAAAATTTGAGGAATTTATTTAGAAATTCTTATCACAGAAATATATACGTAAAAGAGACCAAAAGTTGTATGTAAGGAAAAGTGCATTACGTTTGTGAAACTATACACTTTGAGAAATGCGCCCTGTGTTCCGTAGGGTTTGGCTTCATAAAGCTTCGTCAAGAAGAAAATCTGGAGGGGCAATGATTTTGAAAATAGAAGTAAGGAGGAGATTAGTTAAACGAATAAGGAAATATATCTAAGAGACTATTTCCTCGGTTCGACTTTTGTTGAGTATCTGAGTTTCTAGAAATTTTCAGAAATTATTTATTTTCACAAGACTTGTTGGAAGTTTTTATAAATTCTTCTATATTATATCTATTTCATCGTCAGTTTCTATTAATCCTTTGGTATCTTTCATAGTTCTTTATTGCTACCAAATGTTAAAGGAAACTTTTTACAACTTTTATTAAGGGTCGCTAGACTCTAGAGATAGGTATTTTAAAATCTAAGAAAGAATGAGTTTTCATTCAAGTGCAGGGTCAAAAGGATATCTTATGATGCTATGATATTTAGAACTTTTTATTTTTAACTACACATGTTTGAAAATACATCTTTATTTATTTATTCTATACGAGTAAAGTGAAATGAAAACTTAAAAACAAGAGGAAAAACCGAGTAGCTCAGGACGTTACATTCTCTTTACATACTTTTTTTAAATCGTCTGCTTTTAAAACAAAACGAATTGAGAGCACAATATTTTACAAAAGAAAAATAAATAAGATAATTTTTTGGCGAATATGAAATTTGAATTAAAGATAATTCCCGAAATGAACAAAATAGCGGGTACAAAAAATCGGAAACAGTCGCAGCACAGGAAGTAAAAGAAGAAGGAAGAATGACTAGAGTGACACACTACACTTCCTACTTTTGTTTATTATTGCACCCTTCATTGTTCTCGTTTCAGCAGCATTTTGTACAATAGTCTACTTCAAAAATGTGACCTAATACCGAAAGAGCACGAAATGAAAAGAAAAATAGGTGTAAAATACTGACACATAAAATGATACCATTCTCATATAACGAGAATTCTTTTATTGAAATTTTATATAAAATTCAATTTACTCAATTTCGGAGTAAATAAATCGGTATTGAGTCGCAGTCCTTTTGACCTAATTATTTTCAAAAATTTATTCATATTTGGATGGCTACAATCAAACAAAAGCAAACTCAATTAAAATGCATTAAGTTTCCCTCCAAACTGCAACGATTCGTTCTCTCCATGCTGACGTTGTTATAAACTTGAATTATAACTAAATAGTGAACACTCTAATGCTTCATTGAATTGAAAATTAATGGAGGATTTAACAAAAGGAAAATATAAAATGTACCTACGTAACAATATTTACATATAAATCTACATTTTTCTCAACTATTACTCTTAATTCCAACAGAGCGTGAAAAATGCTTTGAAACCTATTGCTGTTATTTATAAACTTTTCCTGAAATCTAATAAAATAATTTCTAATAATATATAGGATAGCTGGTAATTGTATTTGACAGTTAATTTGTGAACAAATAAAACTTAATTGAGCCAAATGAATTTGACACTTGACTGACTTCGAAGTGAAATCTGTATTTAATACAATTTTTCAGAGGAACAGTTGCTCGAACTTAATTGTGCAAAGATTAATATTTTCCTGATGAATAATCACATTGAATATTTAACAGGCTCCAACGATTCACACAAATATCACGCGGTTCGTCAAATTAGTTTCTCTTTAATTATTACTTTATTGATTATTGCAGTCCAAAGAATCTCACAATAGACATTAATTAACTTTTCGTTCATTAAAAGTTTAACAGTGTCAGTTTGACATTTAATCAACATCCTTTTTAATTTAAATTCAAAAGCTATATAAAATGAACTGCAAAATTTAAAAAATTTGTCAAATATTAAATACCTTGAATGGAAAATTTTACATTTTATAAATTCCAGTTAAATATGTATTTTAGAAATACTCTGTTGAATAATATTCTTTTGTTGAAATTTAAAAAGTGATTAAACAAATATAACCTCGCACTCAGAAAAAAATTTGTTTGTGACAACCAAACTTCGGTTAAAGAAGCAAAGTTTGGTTGAAACAAACAAATTTTGGTTAAATCAACAAAATTATTCTATTGTTTCAACCAAAGTGTGGTTGTTTCAACCAAAATTTGGTTGTTTCAACCAAAATTTGTTTCTTTTACTGAAGTTTGGTTGTCACAAACAAATTTTTTTCTGAGTGCGTACACGAATTTCTAAAGTATAAAATATAAATAACCAAATAAATTTTCCATAAAAAACGGCTTATTGGTGTGTACATTTATTTATATATTTATAATGAAATATTTATGTTTTAGACTTAAAAAAAATCATATTCAATAAGCGAATTCCCGAGTCGAGATTTTAAGACTACTTTGAAGCTCATGTGGATCTTTAGCTTCTACTTAACGACTTCTGAATCTTTAGCCTCTTCTTTACTTCTATTAAGAATATTTCCTTCTACTTTTCGTCTGTACACACGATTCATTTTTCGAATCATTAAAATTAGCAGCTCTTTTAAAGATCCAAATTCCTTGTTATAAAAAAAAATGAAAATTTTGATTCTATTTTAAACCTGCAAGTGAAACTCAGTCATTATTTCTATTGAAATATACTATTTAAATATATTATTTAACATATAAGAAAAACGAGAGTTGGACTAACTTTTTCTTCAATTTTTGTTCCTTAGATTCTTCTTTAAGAAAAAAAAAATTTAATCTAACCAGAGTCCAATAATTTGTAAAATTAGAAAAAATGTGTTTTTTTCTAGGTGCACTTGTAAAAAAATAACAATTATTAACAATAATTTGTTTAAACAATTTTTCGTGGTGATTGTTGTTAATTTTGATAAATATCTTATTTTTTCAATATAAAAAGTTTACAAATTACAAACTACAACTCGCTGGGTGTTTTAGTATAAATGTTATAAATTAACAATAAGAAATTGTTTTAAAAATGTAAAAATAATAATTTATAGTCAATAATTTTTATTTTTCTAACCAGAACCCATTAATTTGTAAATTTAGAAAAAATCTTTCTAGGTGTATTTATAAAGAATTAGTAATTACTAATAGCAATAATTTGTTTAAACAATTGCAAGTAGTTGTTGTGGTTAATTTTACTGAATATGTTATTGTTTTAAATATAAAAGATAGATTAGCCTAAAAAAACGACAACTTGCTAGATTTATTTGGATAATATATAGCTTTATAACTTAACAGGGCTATAAAAATCAGAAAAATCCGATTTTTTTTATTTAAATCAAAAATTGATTTTTTTAAATATAATCAATAAAAATGAATAGGTATCATATGAAATATCGATTTTTATTTTTAGAATTACTTTTTTTTACTAATGAAAGAAGTTTAAATTTAGCCTATTTTTTCATATAAGCTGAGCAGCCAAATGTCCAGTATTTAAAATCATTTTGAAAATCAACCAGATGAATGAAAGAATACATCGATTATTCCCGTGTGGAAAAGCCAAGTGGGCCCCAACTGTCGCCCACTTACAAATTGGGAAATACTGGGAACTTTTACACACAGGTTATTATTAATTAATTAATTAACATATAAAATCTCGAAATGTTTATTTGTAAGTAGTTTATTTTTTAAACTGAAAAGATTAAATAAGAAATAATGAGACATAAAACATTTAATCAAAATTAAGTGAATTATGTCGAATAAATGAGAAATTTTTCAAAAAGTATTTTCAAATTCATAATTATGATCACAAAATTAAGAAAATTAGGTAGAAGCAGCGAAAGAATAAAAAATTATAAAAAAAAACAAGAACGTAAGAAGAAAAGAAAACAGCCCATTAAAACAATGAGAAAATTCTTTTAAGTCAAAAATATTATGGACATTAATAAAGAAATGAAGAAAAAATTAAAAAAAACAACACAAGAATGAAACAGTGGCATAACAATATATGTATAAAACAGTAGAAACTCTTTTTAAAAAATTATACTATTTACGGCCATTCTTTTTTAAATTAAAAAAGTAAATAAGAAGATAATTAAAAAAAACGTTAAAATATATTACTTAAGAGAACTATATTTTAAAATCAGAAAAATTAGAGAATTATTTTACAATTTAAATAAAAACAAAATGAATAAAATTTTAGAAAATTTAAAAGAAATGTTAAAAGAAAAGAATTTCTTTGAAATAAAAAAACGATGTTAAAATGAGAATATTTATAGTACAAGATTAAATTTACATAACGTAACATAAATGAATAAAAGTTTTCAAAAAAGTAGAAAATTTAAAAGTTTTAAAGATGTAGATAAAAGCATCGAGTAAATATTTTTAAAAATTTGTAATTATAAGATAAAAACTAAACAATTTAAAAGAAGGTAAAATGTTTCTAAGAAATAGAAAAATTAAGACAAAAATTGACATTTTTGAGATTTATCCACGTGGTTTTTCTATGGTTTGTAATTTTTTTCATGCAGTAATAGAATTCCGGAGGTTAGTAAAGTTTTTTTTTTAAATTATGGTTTTAATGCAAATGTCCCAATGATTTAAATGAATATCAGTCTGTAACTTAACAATAATAAATTGTTTAAACAATTGAAAAATGCATCAAAATATCCCTAAACATTCATAAATTGGCGATATGTAACAATTTTGTTGAAAAGTCTTAAAAAAAACTATTCGTAATTTGAATCATAAGGACACTGAGAAAATCTTCTATTACATTAATACGATACTGAGAAAACTTCGTTCATCGTCGTACACAATTTAAAGTTCCCCTACTTTTCTCAATAGGCAACTTACAAAATTGTACTTTTTCTCATGTTATTTCAGTTTGTAATCATGTGCACTGGCACTATTCGTGTCGGGCATGTTAAATTCAACATTTTTGCATGCACAACATATTGTTGCACATGCGCAATAATGCACTACAGCTGGGTAAACGTGAGCACTACGGCACATTGTTATTTCTAATGTGCAGTAGTGTACTATTGCTATTACACATGCGCAATGATGCACTGTGATAGTCACACATGTGCTCTAATGAAATTCAAAGTTTGCGCATGCGCAGTAGTTTTTTGTTTATTATTACTGTAATTAAAGATCAGTAATAGAAATGAAGATTCCTGTTTAATAACAATTTTAAAATTTAAGAAATTTGAGTTAAAAATTTATTTTTATTGAATAGGATGAAAACTAATAAAAATGTTAAAAATGTATTTAATTTTATTAAATTTATTCTCTTTTTCTTTAAAATATTTATAAAATATAAAAAATTTTATTCTGAAAGTTTTCAATCTTTCATACTTTGAAAAATCATATTCTTGGGGTACTGGGGGGGGGGGGGTAAAATTAATGAATAAGCGTCGGTAGCTTAGTGGTTAGTGCATTAGATTGTAAGTGCGTAGGTCGTTAGGTTGTGGGTTTGAATCCCCACTTGCGTTATAATAATTTATTTAGTTAGTTTAGACTATTTCCAGCTTGTGTGTATTAAGCGCACGCCAAATTTTATTATTTCTTAAGGGGGGAACACCAGTTGTAAGTAAAAAAAGTGCTTTTTTCAAAAAAATTTTTCTAGAAAACCATGAAACGTTTTGAAGAATACTATTTATCAAGGATGGCATCGAGCAGGTCGTGTTGTATCGTATCGTGGCGAACCACAACACGATAGACTTAGTCGAGTAGTATCGTAGCTCGCCACGATATGATGCGTCTGAAGCCATCGTGTTGAGGCTCGATACGATACGATGGAACTTGTTCCATCGTATCGTGTCAAGCCAGGATACGATGGACTGAGATCGATCGTATCGTGTCAAGCCACGATACGATGGAATGAGTTCAATCGTATCGTATCTAATCACGATGCGATAGACTGAGCTCAAACGTATCGTGTCCAACCACGACACGATGGACTAAGCTCAATCGTATCGGATCAAACCAAGATTCGATAGATTGAATTCCATTGTATCGTGGCGAGCCTACTACTTTCGTCGTAAATCGCGAAACATCGTTCAAATTCAAGCCCTCCTTATTATTTCATTTGGCCCTTTTATAGCATAATAAATGAATAAATAAATTAAAACAATAAATAATAAAATTTTTATCAGAAAGAAAGATTCTGTAAAGTGGAGAATATTTTAAATAATTAAATTTTACATTATAAATTGTTTAAACAAATTGTTATAAACAAATAGACAAATAAATTTAAAAAAAAAAGATTCTGAAAAGTAGACAATGTTTTAAATAATTAAATTTTACATTATAAATTGTTGAAACAAATTGTCATAAGCAAATGGACAAATATTAAATTTTTCATCAGAAAAAAAATTCTAAACAGTAGAGAATGTTTTAAATAATTAAATTTTACCTTATACATTGTTTAAAAAATTAATTGTTTAAACAAACTGTTATAAACAAATAAACTCATACATTTATATAAGAAAAAAAAAAAATTTTAAAAGTAAAAAAGGTTTTAAATAATTAAATTTTACATTATAAATTGTTTAAACAAATTGTTATAAACAAATGGACAAATATTAAAACTTTTATCAGAAAAAAGATTCTGAAAAGTAGAGAATGTTTTAAATAATTAAATTTTACATTATTAATTGTTTAAAAAATTAATCGTTTTAACAAATTGTTATAAACAAATAGACAAATAAATTTTTATAAGAAGAAAAAATTCTGAAAAGTAAAGAATGTTTTCAATAATTAAGTTTTACTTTATAAATTGTTTAAAAAATTAGTCGTTTTAACAAATTGTTATGAACAAATGGACAAATAAATTTTTAAAAGAAGATCTTATAAACAAATTGTGACAGCAGCTTAACGTCACGTAATGTTTCACTACAGAAAACGCTGAAATAACGTTAATATATGTTACTATATGATAAGCGGTAAAATATGAACGATTAAATAGATAGATATGAATTATATTTTAATAACGATCAACAATAGATTTTCTTTATGTTCTTTAAATCTTTTCTCGAATATTCATTAAACCTTTATAATCTTGAAGATCCGAAAATGTCACGTTTTCGACAAAAAAAAGGGGTTTCAATTTTATGACTTGAAAATATTCGGAAACAAACATCTGGTATCATAATTCCGGACCGCGGGTCTCTGCGCCTTTCTGGCAATAAAACATGAAATTTACCGATAGGAAAAACCTATAAAGAATGCAAAATTGTCGAAAAAATTAATTGTTTAGAGAAATTGTTATAAACAAATTGACAAATATTAAATCTTTCATCAGAAAAAGAGATTGAGGTAAGTGGGGAATGTTTGAAATAATACAATTAAATTTTATACAATTAAATTTTTAAAAAATTTATAATGTTGAAAATAACTATTTAAAACATCCACTTTCCTAAATCATTTTTTCTGATAAAAGTTTAAATATCTGTACAATTGTTTATGAGAATTTGTTTAAACAACTAAAAATGTAAAATTTAATTACTTAAAACATTCTCTACTTTTCAGAATCCTTTTTTTTCGGTTTTAATATTTTTACATTTTTCTATAACAATTTGTTTAAGCAATTAATTTATTTAACAATTTATAATGTTAAATTTAATTATTTCAAACATTCCCCACTTACCTCAATCTCTTTTTCTGATGAAAGATTTAATATTTGTCAATTTGTTTATAACAATTTCTCTAAACAATTAATTTTTTCGACAATTTTGCATTCTTTATAGGTTTTTCCTATCGGTAAATTTCATGTTTTATTGCCAGAAAGGCGCAGAGACCCGCGGTCCGGAATTATGATACCAGATGTTTGTTTCCGAATATTTTCAAGTCGTAAAATTGAAACCCCTTTTTTTGTCGAAAACGTGACATTTTCGGATCTTCAAGATTATAAAGGTTTAATGAATATTCGAGAAAAGATTTAAAAAACATAAAGAAAATCTATTGTTGATCGTTATTAAAATATAATTCATATCTATCTATTTAATCGTTCATATTTTACCGCTTATCATATAGTAACATATATTAACGTTATTTCAGCGTTTTCTGTAAACATTACGTGACGTTAAGCTGCTGTCACAATTTGTTTATAAGAATGTGTTTAAGCAATTAATAATGTTAAATTAAATTATTTAAGACATTCTCCACTTTTCAGAATTTTATTTTGGATTAAAGTTTTAATATTTGTCCATTTGATTGATTGATTTATTACGAAAGATGAGTTCATAGAGCTTGAGAGTCCTTAAAAAAACCCGATATACCGAGCGATATACATAAATTATAAAATGAATCAAAATGTCATATCCAAAGATATAATCAGAGTAACAAGTTATCATAATAAACATATAATAATATTAAACTAGGTATATAACAATTTTTTTAAACAATTAATTTTCAAAACAATTTTTAATGTAATATTTACTCTCTAAATCTGAATTAGTGGTTTTCTACTAATGAATTAGCGAAAAGTGAGCTACTATTAAAATAGTAAGAATTTAACAGATTCTTAGTAGAAAAACTACTAATTTCGTAGTAGAAAACTACTAATTAAATTAGTAAAAAAATCTACTTTTTTTAAAAGTAAAGTTTTACTATTTCAATTAGTAGTTTTCTACTAAGAATTAGTAGTTTTTTACTATATGAATTAGAGAAAAATGAGCCATGAATTTGACTAATTCATAGTAGAAAACTACTAATTTAGATGTAGAGAGTAATTATTTAAAACATTCTCTACTTTTCAGAATGTATGTTTCTTATGAAAATTTATTTCTCTATTTGTTTATAACAATTTGTTTAAACAATTTATAATGTAAAACTTAATTATTTAAAACATTCTCTAATTTTCAGAATCTTCTCTTCTTTTAAAAATTTATTTGTCCATTTGTTCATAACAATTTGTTAAAACGACTAATTTTTTAAACAATTTATAATGTAAAATTTAATTATTTAAAACATTCTCTACTTCTCAAAATCTATTTTTTTGATAAAAGTTTTAATATTTGTCCATTTGTTTATAACAATTTGTTTAAACAATTTATAATGTAAAATTTAAATATTTAAAACATTGTCTAATTTTAAGAATTTTCTTTTATTATAAAAATTTATTTGTCCATTTGTTTATAACAATTTGTTTAAACAATTAATTTTCAAAACAATTTTTAATGTAATATTCAATTATTTAAAACATTCTCTACTTTTCAGAATGTATTTTTCTTATGAAAATTTATTTGTCCATTTGTTTATAACAATTTGTTTAAACAATTTATAAAGTAAAACTTAATTATTGAAAACATTCTTTACTTTTCAGAATTTTTTCTTCTTATAAAAATTTATTTGTCTATTTGTTTATAACAATTTGTTAAAACGATTAATTTTTTAAACAATTAATAATGTAAAATTTAATTATTTAAAACATTCTCTACTTTTCAGAATCTTTTTTCTGATAAAAGTTTTAATATTTGTCCATTTGTTTATAACAATTTGTTTAAACAATTTATAATGTAAAATTTAATTATTTAAAACCTTTTTTACTTTTAAAATTTTTTTTTTCTTATATAAATGTATGAGTTTATTTGTTTATAACAGTTTGTTTAAACAATTAATTTTTTAAACAATGTATAAGGTAAAATTTAATTATTTAAAACATTCTCTACTGTTTAGAATTTTTTTTCTGATGAAAAATTTAATATTTGTCCATTTGCTTATGACAATTTGTTTCAACAATTTATAATGTAAAATTTAATTATTTAAAACATTGTCTACTTTTCAGAATCTTTTTTTTTTAAATTTATTTGTCTATTTGTTTATAACAATTTGTTTAAACAATTTATAATGTAAAATTTAATTATTTAAAATATTCTCCACTTTACAGAATCTTTCTTTCTGATAAAAATTTTATTATTTATTGTTTTAATTTATTTATTCATTTATTATGCTATAAAAGGGCCAAATGAAATAATAAGGAGGGCTTGAATTTGAACGATGCTCCGCGATTTACGACGAAAGTAGTAGGCTCGCCACGATACAATGGAATTCAATCTATCGAATCTTGGTTTGATCCGATACGATTGAGCTTAGTCCATCGTGTCGTGGTTGGACACGATACGTTTGAGCTCAGTCTATCGCATCGTGATTAGATACGATACGATTGAACTCATTCCATCGTATCGTGGCTTGACACGATACGATCGATCTCAGTCCATCGTATCCTGGCTTGACACGATACGATGGAACTCAGTCCATCGTATCGTGTCAAGCCACGATACGATGGAACAAGTTCCATCGTATCGTATCGAGCCTCAACACGATGGCTTCAGACGCATCATATCGTGGCGAGCTACGATACTACTCGACTAAGTCTATCGTGTTGTGGTTCGCCACGATACGATAGGATACAGTCACATCGTTGTAGATCGTGGGCGCGCCCATCCTTGCTATTTATTAGTTAAAAGTACATGTTAAAAACTGTAATTAAAAAAAAAATAAAAGTGTTTTTCAACAAAAACTTTTGAAGATGTGAGCCATTGAAGCGACGCCTTCCAAAAAAAGGTGTTTCGCTGTGATCAGGATTCTGCAAGTATGCTTCGTATGAAATAAAAAAATGAAATTGATTTACATTTAGTATAAGAATATCCTGTTAGTGATCGAAGGATTTGAAGAAAAAAATATATTCGACAAAAAAATCAATACCAAATTTCAAGTAAATCGGTTTAATGGTTTTCGAGTAATCGTGATTACCGACTTTGAAAATGTCATTTTGAGAAAAACGCATTTAAAGTTTCAACGTAATTTTTTGTTAAATACTTGAAATGACCTTTTCTTCTCATATTATTCATTCTGGTCTCAAAATTATGAAGGAAGGGTACAAAAACTGTAAATCTAAGCGTGAAACAAAAGACGAATAGCCATGGAGCACCTGGTGTAAGTGTTAGCTGGTCTAAAGCGACCTTGGCGCGCCGCCGCATAGTGCTGTATAACACATTTATTTTTCACTGTATCAACTTAGAAATTTACAAACACATTTTGAAATATGTATACTTTAAGAAAATGCAAAAAAAGAAAAAACGATTTTTCGAAAATTACAATTGGTGTTCCCCTCTTAAAACAATGTTTCATTTATGTACAATTATGTGAAATAAAAGAAATACATAATATAATAAAAAAAGAAAATTAATGATAAGAAGACATTGCAATAAATTTAAAATAAAGTGATGTTTGATTCATCGTGTATATCAATTTGCAAATTTTGATTAATTAAAAATTAATTAAATAAATAAAAGATGAAGAATAAAATGAAGAATATCAAGAAAAATTATAAAAAAAAATGATATACCTAATACAATTTAAAAATTTTACTTTAAAAAGTTTACCGATCAACACTCTCTGCTCTTAATATTTTAGAACCTTCTTCCAATATCACCAATAAATGAATGTAAAGTAAACCGCGCTTTTGAAATTTAATAACATAAACATAGGACTTTACTTGTCCAAATAGTTTATCATCTACTATAGTTTCCATTAATTTTTTACTTTTAAATGAAAGACTCTTGCAGCCGTGTCAGGTTTATTAGAAGCTGACTGATTAAGTAATAAATTTTCATAAATTTCTTTCCATTTTGAACTACATGTCATTGTAATAAATAAATCTGGTCTACCATGAAAAGCTACATAATGGTCATTGCATATTAACATTGTTTTAACATGTTACGAGGTGATCCTATAAATGTTCAAGGCAGTATCAACATCTTGCCAACATGTACATTATTTTCAATTTCTTGTTTATCTAAATGATCAATTAATCCTTTCTAAGTTTCACTTTTTAATTTTGTTTGATTATTTTTACAAAAATGTAACCTAACTTTTTCAACTTTGACATAATTATCAACTAACCATTGATATTTCTGTTTCTTTGTTATCAATTTTTTCGTTTTAATTTCATCATTTCACTATATTCTTTCTGATATTCTGCTCTAGTTTTTCTACTATTCTCATTAGAATTGCTAAAAAATATCTTCTTACTACTATTGTTTCTAATATTTTATAATTATTACCTTCTTTTACTACTTTAATAGAGTTTGACGCACTTTTCACATGTTTTTTCTTACAAACATTTATATTTTGTCACTATTTATACTTTCCAAATTTGTTATTTGTCTCTCTTTTCCATCTTTCCTTTTAACTTAGGTCTTTTACAATACATTTTTTATATATGGTACTGCTTTTTTTAGTTTCTTAGTCAGGAATATTAACAACTTTTTTCTGTTCTATTTTTGTATGTAATGAAGGACTACTACTATCTCCTTTCATTTCTGTAAAGCCGTCATTAGTTTGATAATCTAATTTTCTTTTCTGTGTCGCATCTTTTACATTCTTCACATGTAAATTATTGTTTTTTATTTATTCGATATTGCAAATTCCAAGTTTATACAATTTTGTAAAATTATCCGAAAATGAGATGACACATTTTTTTCAAACATCATATACAAATGAGTTTTTATTAAAGCATAATTGTATACAATATTTTCAGGTTTAATATTAAAATATAAAGAAACAGCAAACGCAATGGCGTATCCACCGCAATCAACAAAATTTGGTTATTGTACTCTTATAAAACTACATTAGGTGTAAATGGATATAACCTGCATAAATATTCTTTTTGATCTTCATTTAAACATCCTTCATTAAGACTATCATAAACAAAAAGTTCATTTCCATCATAGTAAGTGCAAATCCAGTGACACAAAAGTCGATTTCCACTACACAATTTTTGAATATTTGGTTTATTCTTATTAATTGCTTCAATTTCATCTAACATTTTTAAATATCCTGTAATTTGTTTTTGGAAACTACCACCTGAATAAAGTGCCAATAATTCCTGAAACTTATACATGTGATTGTCATTTAGCATTTCCCAATTACGAATATCCTAATCTTCATCATTTAAATTGAAATATCTCTTCTTTAACTGAGAAATTATTTTTCAAAAACAACTTTAAAAAAAAAAAATTAACAAAAAATGAATCTTATTTTTTATTTCTCACGATCTAACTCCATAATCACCTCTTTAGCCTACATGTCATCAAAGTATCTTTATATTTCAAGTCTTAAGGTTTTTTTGTTTCTGTAGCTCATATGTTTATCTCATATCTATTTATCTCATCTCATTATCCCATCTCTTTACCCGATCTCTCTTATTGTTTCACATGTTTATCTCATCACATTGTCTCATGCTATTATCTTATTTTTTTCCTCATTTCTCTCATTCTTTTATCTGTTTATTTCATATCATTGTCTCATGTAATTGTCTCATGTTATTGTCTTATGTTATTGTCTTATAATAATAATAATAATAATTTATTTGTTATAATTCATAATAAAATATACAAAGTGGTATCATCTTGAGCCGTACAATTAGACTTCCAGAAATAAAAAATACACAATATGACTACTTAACCACTTCCCTAGGGAAGGTCAGTTTACAAAAAAAAAAAAATACTAATAATAATAATTGACAGTTTCTTCAAAGTTGAACATGTATTGAGGTCTCAAAAGCTTTTGAGCCTTTTTTCGATAAAATTAAGAACAGTTTTTCGCAATTATTAAAAAAAGTACACTTTTCCCATGAATTGAAAATAGGGGTTGCAAGCGGCACCCATTAATATTGTCAGATCAAAAAAATAAAAAATAGGGGTAAATTTTTTTTATTTGTAGTCGATTTCCCGGGAATTTAAAAAAGATAAAATTTTTGTTAACATTGAAAACATACTTGACGTTTTAAAATAAGCAACTTATTATTGTCTTATATCTTTATCTCACCTCTTTTATATAATTATATTATTAACACTTATTTTACACTGTAACGACTCTTCAAAAACATTATCATCACTTTATTATTTATTAAACATTTACAATTAATTTATTTATTAAACAGTTATCAATCACTTGTTTAATGAATCCACAATCCCATTTTATGGACACTTTTATCATTTCATAACACTAACTTTATTGAAAATAAAAAATTTCAACACTTTCTAAATATTGTTACTTTAGTCAACACATTTTGCACACTTTCATTTTAATCACTGTCACTTTTTACATTTAATTTTTAATGTATATTTAGGGGAAAGTCGGGCAGCCCCGGCCCCTTAAGCTTTTTTGTCAATAAATTGTGTAAATATTTCAAGAACAATAATTAAATTGTTTCATGTTGAAGACAAACTATTTATCAAGACTTAAAATTCTTCCAATAATAAAATAAACATATTAATTAAGAGAAACATAAGGACAAATATGAGGAGTAAAATACTAACCCTCAAAAGTTCATCGGGTAACTCCGGCCACAGGAAAAGAAACTTTTTATTTTAATTATATAACTCGGTAAAGTAATAAAAAATTATGTCTTAAATAATCGTCAGAGAATAATTTATGGATATCAATAAAAATATAAATTCAATAGTGTCGGAAATTACAAATATAATAACATTTTTATATGACGTTCAATGCGACACTCATTTTTTAAATTGTGCGAACACTTTACGGTTATATTTACAGAATAGTAGTTTTTTATAAAAAAGAAAGAAATAATGGAGTCACTATACTAAAAAAATTAAAAAAAAAATTAAATTATACGCCATTTCTAATTTGTTTCAAAGATAAAAATACGGCATTATACATAAAATAAACAGTGGCCGCGGCTACCCGATGGCCGGTGCTACCCGACTTTCCCCAACTATTAAGAGTCACTTTCTTATTTATTATTTATCACTTACAGTTCATTTCTTTAATAAACACTTTTTGTTTACCGTATTAAGAACTATTCAACACAATCTCTTAATAAACAATAAGCATATTAATACTATACACTTTCACATTAAACACATTTCTATTATAAACGCTTAATAAAAAATACACAATAATTAGCATTATTCTCTTCCACGTTATACACACTCAAGTTCTATTCATTGATAACTTTCACTACCATGCACTTCTATACCACGCACTAATGTATTTATCTCTATTTTCGTTAAAGCTCGAAAATTGTTTCTCTTTTTCAAAACCTAATATAACCCTCATTATGCAAGGGTTGCACAGTGGGCCAGGCAACCCGATTTTTGGCCAAAACCCTATAAAGTAGAAATATTTGTCTGAATCTTGTTACTCGGGGGTTTTTGGGGTCGCTGATTACGAATCTGATGTCAGATTTTAAAAATTCAAAATGGCGGATCCAAAATGGCGGACTTAAAATCCAAAAATCTATGTATTTGCTTGAAACTCGTTACTCGGGGGTTTTTGGGGTCGCTGATTACGAATCTGATGTCAGATTTTAAAAATTCAAAATGGCGGATCCAATATGGCGGACTTAAAATCCAAAAATCTATGTATTTGCTTGAAACTCGTTACTCGGGGGTTTTTGGGGTCGCTGATTACGAATCTGATGTCAGATTTTAAAAATTCAAAATGGTGGTTCCAATATGGCGGACTTAAAATCCAAAAATCTATATATTTGCTTGAAACTCGTTACTCGGGGGTTTTTGGGGGTCGCTGATTACGAATCTGATGTCAGATTTTAAAAATTCAAAATGGCGGATCCAATATGGCTGACTTAAAATCCAAAAATCTATGTATTTGCTTGAAACTCGTTACTCGGGGGTTTTTGGGGTCGCTGATTACGAATATGATATCGGATTTTAAAAAATTTAAATGTCAGATTCAAATGAGCTTTCTTAAAAATGAAATTAGTGAATAGCTGACTGAGTTATTTCATGTTTGTGACCATAATCACAGTGTTTCATTTGAGCAATAGATAGCACTTCCTTTTTTTTGCTTTTTTAAATTGTTGCAAATAGTACTTATCATCATCTGACAACTTTTTTGTATTTATTGTAGTAAATTTCGGTAAAATGATAAGGGGCCATACATAAAGCATGTGATAAATATTTTCGGAAATTTAACACTTCCACCCCTCTTCGTGGTACTTTTTCCATGCATTTAAATTTTTTTTAATATGTAGCGTGATATTTTGCAGATATCCTCCTCCTCCTAATGTATTACATGCTTTGTGGATGACCCCTATAAAAAGTTAAGAACTACACCAAAGTTTTTAAAAATTGATTTTCCCGAAAAATGTTGTGATTATTATTGTCAAAGTTAAAAAACTTAAAAAAAAATTGCCAATTTTCGAACTTTTTCACTCTTTTTCTACTATAAATATTATTTAAAACACAAAACGTCCATTAGGTATAGAAAGCTTTATTTTTCATCTTCAAAGTAAAAAAAATTTGAAATTGAACCAAAAATGACGAAGTTACAGAATGTTTTATATAAAAACTGCAGAAAAACGGTTTTTTAGCTCTAAAATGAAATTTTGGGGTTGGGGGGGGGGGGGATTTAATGCACATTTTTTTTTTTAGTTTTTATGACGAATAACTTAAGCCAGGCCTGATTCAAAGTAATTTTTCACTGTTACACAGTGTAATTAAAGACTTTGTCTTGAATGCAACACAGCGTATGACTCCATACTACTTGCTTTAACCTTAAATTGCTATTTACTTTTCGAAATTCAAAAACGAGCAAAAATGAGCATAATGGTGTCAAAGTATATACTTTAAAGAGTATTTTCATGATTTATATTCTTTGATATCGAGTGGAGTCTCGGGGAGTCGACAAACGGCAGAGCACATTTGAATAAATTATTCAAAAATCTGAACTAAAAATCTTTAAAATTTCTAAAACTATCTAATATTTAAATATTCATTGGACATAATTACTTTCTTTTAATTCAATTGAAAAATAAAAATCAAAGTTTATAATTAAAATAAAGATAATGACGTTTTGTTACAATTTTATAAAATTTAAGTCATACATTATTTTGAATTTGAAATTTAATGTTGCATCATAGTCTGTAAGTAACTGAAAGGTTGTGATGACTTGAAATTTTGAGTTTACATACTTTGAAGTATCTAAAACTAAAAAATGAATTTAACTTTTGAATATTAAGCAGTCGAGTTTTAGCCAAAAATCGGCGCTTCTGGCCCACTGTGGGTTGGCTCGAAAAACGATGGGATTATTTAGTCTATTGTTCGTATTTAGAAAGAAAAATTTAAATTTGAAGAATATTTGAGTAATGAGGTAAAATTTCACAATATAATTTATTTTCTCTCTTTTCAATAATACTCGAAAATTTTATCTCTTTTCCTAAAGCTATCAACCCTCATTATACAAGGGTTTGCTCTAATGATGATGAATCCCTGCAGGTAGTCTATAGTTTGTATTAAGAAATAAAATTTAAATTTCAAGGTAATTTGTATAATGAGCTGAGAGTTTCCTTTTCCGTAAACTTTTAACAAATACCTTCTCTCCCTAACCAAGGAACCAGGTATAAAGTATCCTTTTTCGTTAACTGTTAACGCTTTTCCGTTTAACGCTGACCTTCAGTACTTGTTTCTTATATAGGATCTTCTAAAAATTTTGGACTACATAGCGTTAAAGTAACCTCAAAATTTCGACTGGGGAACAGACATACTTTTCAGTGCAGTAGACGCACTCTTGTGGCGCCACTGCTGATCCAATGTTATTGACAGCTCTTGTATTAAACGCATTCCACGGTAAAATGTATGTATTGAATCTTATCATAAGGGGACATACCGTCCCAATGTTTGAGCAGATACTGTCTTAAAATTCTCTCAGTGTACCAATATATTGAATAATCAAGTAAGTTTACCCCATTGCAGCACGAATTAAAAAAAACATATTCTTTGTCATAAATATGAACTTTATGACCCAAAGAAGCAAAGAATACATAAATTAAGAAAAACCAAAATTTTTGATATTAAGTAATTTTTATTTGACAAACTAATATTGATATTTCGAAGTGTCTATTCGTACAGAAAATCTCGACCAATCAGAAATTCATAATGCATCTCGACCAATCAGAAAATTGCTTGTATAAGTACGAATAGCTCATTCTATGTGGTCTAGCTATTCGTAGAGAAAATTGTAAAAATCTTTCTTCTGTGAAAATTAATGTTAGACTAGTATCAGATATAAATTGTGAAGAACACTTGTGGCCTTGGGTCCGTGGTTGTAATAATTAAAACAAAATTATTTAAAATAATAGTCCTGAAAAATAGCTACTTGATGTTAGACTAGTATCTTTTGGTTAAAAGACCACTGTATGTGACATAAGAACCCCCGTTTTGCATTTCCAACATTTTATTATGATTTTTTACTACCAAAACAAAAGGTATTATGCTGCCAAAGACGGCGTTTGAATTTTCTGTACGAATAGTCACCCCTTGATATTTTCCTGGATAATAAGTTTTTAGAATTGGAAATTGCTTTAAAAAAAATAGAAAAAAATGGTCGATTTAATAGGATAATTGAGACTTTAAGTAAATAGGAAAAACAAAAAATTGAGGTAGTACTCTGGTGACCTGCCGTGCAGCAAAGGGTTAATTGTATTTAAATTTATTTTCATTGAACTACGATTCTCTGACCAACTTATTTGAACCATAGTTTTATTTTTTGAATAACCTTTGAAGTTGACATCATCACGGTTACGTGTACGAACAAAATGTCTCTAGAGTTTCCAAATCCGCCGTGAATTTGGTGAAAATAGTGCAAAACGTCGCTCTATGCTCTTCAATTTACTAACTGAACAGTGCTGACGTCGTTTGCTGTTGCTGGTAGCCTAGAATCCTGGGCAGCAAACCCACTGTCGGAGCGTTTGAAGGTGTCGCAAACGATGGCTCTAGGATATCGAGTGCCCTCTTAGTAAACTTAGCCTAATCCTCAGTAGTAGGGCTTTGTGAGAATAAAAGCTTTATTCTTTGAGGATCGAGAAACTCGAATGTTAGATTTCAACCTGAACCGAAATGTAGTTTTTAAAAAGCGCCCACATTTAGAAGGAGCAAACTTTTTGGCATCGAGTACTACAAGTCGATACGAGGAAAAGTTTAGTCCAGCTCATTTGACGGTGGATAGTCGATCTAGATCCAATGTTGGACTGGATTAAGATCCAAAAAATTTTGCGGCGGAGACCCAGACTGGTCTGAAGAAATTCAATTAACGGTTCCGATGAGGTGATGAGGCGGAGTGCCGTTTCTACAAAAACCTCAAATATGCTGAAGAGGCACAAGATAGCAAGAAAAAAAAAAATAAACGATTCTAGACCAAGGCAATGAGGAGCCTTGTCCTGGATATCGATAAATGGAAAGAGAAGGAACGATCTTCTCTAAAGATCAAGGTAGAAATTTTTCGCCCCACAAAAATAAAGTCGCAACAAATTTTTGAGGATGAATCAACATCCTAAAACGTGTTTTAGTCGATCGAAAAGGTTCGCAATCCCTTCATAACCTCAGAGTACAATTTTTAAGGTGCCTGGTAGCAAATTCTTTACATCTACTCAAAGTTACTTTATTTTGCTCTTATTTATTTACCAGAAGTTTTTCTTGTACTTAGATAATTGATTTATTAGAAATTAACTTTTAGAATAACTCTGTCACCTGAAACGGTCAGGTTTCAATGATCGGGAATCAGAAAAACAAAACAATGTAACAATACGACGTGCGCCAACCACTGATTTCTATATAATAAATGGATAGCGCATAGGCTGTTGGAACCCCTGCAAATTGAAAATACAAGTTTAGTGCACCAATACTGTCTCATACTTTTTCGATAACTTTTGGTTTGAGTTGACTGTTCGTGTACCACCTGTACGCTCTATTTGTTTTCGCGCACAGAAAAGTCAAATATTGCTGAAAGAACTAACCAACATATCATTGAAGCTCTAGAAGCAGTATTCATTATTTCTCTGACAACACCACTAAACACCAAAGGATAGTAAACAAAAGATAATTTAATGTACCTGTAATGATAGGACTTTTTCTTAATTATTAAAGTTGCTCTGGATTACGCTCGTCAGATTGTCCAGCGTTCATAACCTCAAAATTTAAATGGAATTTACAACCCAACGATGATTTTTAACATATTTTCTGACTGAAAATTGAAATAAAGCAAATACAAAGTAAATCTTAGCCTGCTGGCTGACATTTATCGTTAAAATGAATTTCTTAATTTCTTAAGGACAGGTGTAGTTAGTAAAAACTTAAAATATTCCTAATTTAAGAATAAGATAGAAAATATATTTAGATAAAATAAAAAAATTAGCTTACAAAATTTACAAAAGAATTTAATAACAATATTTAAATATCCCGACAATATATATATGCGTTTGTTTCTACATCTTTTTCTGACGATATAAACCAAAACTGGCAGTACCCTGCCGATAGGATATACCTAAAATATATCCAAAATATGCCTGGTACGACATTTTTTAGTCATTTTTACTCTAACAATGCCAGGTACCACTTTTTGCTCCGAGTAGGTAGTCCCTTTAAATTTCGGAAGTACTTATTTAAGTTTTAATAGGATCATAAATGCGTTGAACTGGAATATATGAATGCCTACCAGGATATTTTTTTCATTTATGGCTTCGGTAACCCAAAAGTTTTATGACTCAAAAATTTTGCAATTTGCAAATTTGAAATTGTAAATTAAAAAATTATAAATCTTTCGTTTTTCACGATTATAAATATCTAAAAATTTTCTCAAAATGAATAAAATTAAATGACAATTAATTATTATAAATATTGTTATTTTTTATAAAAAATAACATTATCGGGAAAAAAATTAGATACACATAATCGTTGAAAGACGTAGAATGCAAATTCTCAATTTATAAATTTATAATTACAAAATTAGAGAAATTTTTATTTCTGATTTTTAATCCATCCCAGATGTTTAAAAGTTTTACGACATAGCTCGTCCCTTTTTCGACATCTCAAATGCGAAAAATGTACTGGTAAAAAATATTTATTTCTTAATAAAAAAAAATATTAAAAATCTGACATCATTTTTGAATTTTGTTTCAAAAGAATATATCCTATTCATATAAACATATAAATAACTAAATTATTGAAAATCGAGTATAATTTTGCAATAAATAATATAAATAATTTAGAATTAAAAAAAGGACTGTAAAAGAACCTTTCATTTTATGAGAGGGTAAAAGCATAATAAAATTCTTCAGGGTTTAGAATTTACGGTCATAAATAGCCATAAATTAACCTTTTTGATCCCTTTCTCGTTGGACATTTTCTAAGCACGGAATCATTCAAATCGTACTTCAAAAATGACTGAATTCATTTAGTGATTTTAGCCAGTCATTTTTTAGGTATTTCCTATCGGCAGGGTACCTAGAATTTTTAAGTTTGAATCTGTAACGAGAGATTTAATTTTCTTTTTTCTAGTCTTAACAAAATAGTTTTTCTTATAAAATAACCGAATCCGAAAAATTTACTTTCTTTCTCACTTTTCTGGTTCAAACTTTTCGACTTTATATTTTTACCCTCAAAACTTACAATTAACCGCATATAAAAAATGTACCACCCTCTACCGCCTATTTTTAACAAAACCCTCCAAGGGCAGAGTTGTATCTATTCTTTGGGTAGAGAGAAAGCGTACAGAAGGACCTATATTTTCTCTTTCTAGCTAAGAACTGAGAAAAACCTAGAATAATGCGGATCTACAACGCCATGGAAGGACCCAAAGACGCTGCAAATCTTTCTTTTCGTTCACCAAACTAAAGAGAAGAACCTCTACTAGTTCGGTGAACGTCTATAGGTAACCCTTCACCTTAAAGGTTTCGGATTTTCTGTGCGAGTTTTAGGAGAGAAGGACCTCTGCCTAATCCTCGCATGTTCTCAGGGGTCAATTTGGTCTACTAGTCACCCAGAGCAAAGGGAAAATGTGGCGGAAGGACCCACGCACATCTCTCGCTTTACCGGAGCAGTCTAGCTTGATATCGAGAAGGACCTTGAGTCCCAGCAAACAGACGACTGATTATTCGGCAATGCGTGCCGATTAATATAATCGTGGCTCCATGACCTATGTGCCGGTGAGGCACACAAGTAGGGAGCGGTAGAGGTACAGGCTCGGTCGCACTGACTCGGGGTCACGAGCCGACCTGAACTTTACTATAGTGATGATGTGAATATAATATATTTCTCTATTTCTAAATTTCCAAATTTCACATTGTCACATTTCCAAGATTCACTTTCAACTTTAGTAGACACTTTAATCACACAGATTTTAAACATAAGCAGACTTTAGAACATAATTTGGTCTTAGGTTACAAAAAATATCTTCCTTACACAGCAGTCTACGTTTAATAAAATACAATTATTTTAGCTCAAAGTAAAATTGAATAAAAAACTCGTGTTTAAAGTAGCGATCAATGTTTACTTTAAAGTTGAATGCTATATTTCATTTAATGCTATAATTGTTGAATGCATTAGCAATGAAGAAGGGGCAAATAAATGAGAAATGCAAATAGGGTCGTTGAGTCATAAAACTGTACTATTATCGTAAAGTTCTTCATAAAACGTAATGTCGCGCAGCATCATTAAATAAATAATCATCAGGGTATAAAAATTGTTAAAAGGCCTTGTGCCTTTTCTTCGTAAATTGCAGGTGTTTACAGTTTTCGAGGTAATAACCATTTTGTACAAAAGATGTCGAAGTGCAGTTGGAAATAAATTCACTCTCCGTGAGTCGATTTCTACACGAGGTTGATTGTTCGTGCGGTACTGAACGAGGAAAATACATAGTACTATGAAGCCTTCCCTTGGTGTTTCTACCCTTTCCTTGTCTCTAAGAAATGTCTTTTAGAGCAATCTATAACGAGTTTCAACACCAGTCGGGTTTTAGCAGAAACACGATTTCGATTTTACGTGCAAGGAATGATAAAATAAATCGTTTCTTTTACCCAAATCTCATTCAAACAAACTCCTTCCTTACAGTTCTAAGATCAGGGATGAAATCCTCAGAGTGGAAACGTTCATTTATAATGCCACTGAGAGGAATCTCGAGGTGTGACAGACTCCGAATACATTTTACGTCAAAGTAAATTGCAAGAAATTTCATCTGCATTCTCAGAATTTCTCTTGTTTTTATAATTTAGTCGAATATTTTTAGAAACCGCTTGATGCTTTACGAAATCGAAAAATTTTTACCAAAAGGTTTTGTCTCCACTGTCAACAAAGGCATTGAAAATCCTTTCTCATAACATCAAGTAGATTTTGTGATATTAATCTTATCTTGTCGGGGTAAATTGGCAGAAAGAGCTACAATTCTTTCGACCCTTGCTGTCTGCAAAGTTAACGAGAAACTATACGATGAAGCGACACATTTGATAGAAAATAAATTTATTATCGGAATGTTTGCACAAATATAAAAATAATTGACATTTTGTGGAAAATGATAAAGATTTACTTGAATCAATAAAATTGTTGATCTGTCAAGTGAATTATTTTATTTTCAAAAAGCAATTCCATTTGACACACTTTTTAACTGATTGAAACTTTCTCAGAAACTTGATTAATTTTGTCGATATCTAACATAATTTGTTTTATCAAAGAATTTCAGTTCCTTGTCATAAATTTCAACTACCCGCGAACAAATGGTCAGTATGGGCAAAATCTAAAATAGTATGGGGCAAGACACGAACTGACTTTCATCAAACTTGACCAGACAATGGGACAAGTATGGGATCATGCCGAATCCCACACTACTAGTATGGCATCGATTTTTCAATTTAAACAATATCATAAAGAATAATTATGCCAATATGGAAAATTACCAAAAATGAATTATCCATTTGCTATACTAGCAGCATGGGAAATATGAAGTATGGTAACTATATGCTTATGGACCACACACCATTCCTGTTATAATGACAAAATTACAGCAACTACATAAATCATTCATACAGTCAATGATGATACTTTTAATATAGGAAATTGAAACAAATTGGGTATAGTCCGCAGCACATACTTTTACAAGTTTCCCATAGTTTGAATATGGAAAATTGTCAAAAAAGTTTAAAAATCAAACACCTACTTGTAGTACGGATATGGTTGATATCCAATACTTCTAGAATGGTCAATTAAAAAGTTTAGTTATATTACATACCTAACATTCACTTATCCATGAGCCATACTTGCAAAGCGGAAAACTTAGAAGTATGGTAACTATCCATGTCCCATACGTAAAGTATGGGAAACTTAGAAGTACGAAGGTTATCAGTATACCATTCTCGCAGTACAAAAAATTAACAAGAATGGATTATCCATGAGCCATACTTGCAATATGGGAAATTTAGAAGTATGGTAAATATCCATGTCCCATACTTGAAATATGGGATATTAACAAGCATGGAAATTATCCTTATCCCATACTTTAAGTATGGGAAACCAAAATAGTACGACTATTATCAATATGCCATTCTCGCAGTATGGGAAATTAACAAGAATGGATTATTCATGTCCCATACCTGCAATATGGGAAATTTAAAAGTATTGTAAATATCTATATCCTATACTTAAAATATGAGATTTTAACAAGCGTGTCAATTATCCATGTGCCATACTTGAAATATGGGATATTAAGAAGCAAGGAAATTATCCCTATCCCATACTTTAAGTATGAGAAACCGAAGTAGTACGGCTATTATCAATATCTCAGTTTTGCAGTATGGGAAATTAACAAGAATGGATTATTCATGTCCCATACTTGCAACATGGGAAGTTTAGAAGTATTGTAAATATCTATATCCTACACTTAAAATATAGGATATTTACAAGCATGGCAATTATCCATGTCCCATACTTGAAATATGCGATATTAACAAGCATAGAAAGTATCCTGATCCCATACTTTAAGTATGGGAAACAGAAATAGTACGGCTATTACCAATATCCCATTCTCGCAGTATGGGATATTGGTAATAGCCGTACTATTTCTGTTTCCCATACTTTCCTTGCTTGTTAATATCCCATATTTCAAGTATGGGACATGGATAATTGCCATGCTTGTAAATATCCCATATTTTAAGTGTAGGATATAGATATTTACAATACTTCTAAACTTCCCATGTTGCAAGTATGGGACCTGAATAATCCATTCTTGTTAATTTCCCATACTGCAAAACTGAGATATTGATAATAGCCGTACTACTTCGGTTTCTCATACTTAAAGTATGGGATAGGGATAATTTCCTTGCTTCTTACTATCCCATATTTCAAGTATGGCACATGGATAATTGACACGCTTGTTAAAATCTCATATTTTAAGTATAGGATATAGATATTTACAATACTTTTAAATTTCCCATATTGCAGGTATGGGAGATGAATAATCCATTCTTGTTAATTTCCCATACTGCGAGAATGGCATATTGATAATAGTCGTACTATTTTGGTTTCCCATACTTAAAGTATGGGATAAGGATAATTTCCATGCTTGTTAATATCCCATATTTCAAGTATGGGACATGGATATTTACCATACTTCTAAATTTCCCATATTGCAAGTATGGCTCATGGATAATCCATTCTTGTTAATTTTTTATACTGCGAGAATGGTATACTGATAACCTTCGTACTTCTAAGTTTCCCATACTTTACGTATGGGACATGGATAGTTACCATACTTCTAAGTTTTCCGCTTTGCAAGTATGGCTCATGGATAAGTGAATGTTAGGTATGTAATATAACTAAACTTTTTAATTGACCATTCTAGAAGTATTGGATATCAACCATATCCGTACTACAAGTAGGTGTTTGATTTTTAAACTTTTTTGACAATTGTCTATATTCAAACTATGGGAAACTTGTAAAAGTATGTGCTGCGGACTATACCCAATTTGTTTCAATTTCCTATATTAAAAGTATCATCATTGACTGTATGAATGATTTATGTAGTTGCTGTAATTTTGTCATTATAACAGGAATGGTGTGTGGTCCATAAGCATATAGTTACCATACTTCATATTTCCCATGCTGCTAGTATAGCAAATGGATAATTCATTTTTGGTAATTTTCCATATTGCCATAATTATTCTTTATGATATTGTTTAAATTGAAAAATCGATGCCATACTAGTAGTGTGGGATTCGGCATGATCCCATACTTGTCCCATTGTCTGGTCAAGTTTGATGAAAGTCAGTTCGTGTCTTGCCCCATACTATTTTAGATTTTGCCCATACTGACCATTTGTTCGCGGGTACTTCCACCATAGATCCAATACAGAAGATTGTTTGTCAATTTATTTCACGAAAGATGAAAAATATTGACAATTTCCATTCAATACATAAAAAAATAATTTCATTCTGAACACATTTTATTAATATTACTTTATTTTTTCACTAACTGCATTAAACGACAGCTACAGTGCGCGTGAAATACTGATTTTTTAATGAATATTAAAAAAGAAAGTCATGCAAATTGAGTTTTAAGAAATTGCTGCATTAATGAGAACAATAAATTAGCTTCAATAATACTATGTATCGTTATTTCTTGCAAATGAAATTAAACTTGCAAAATGTACAATAAAAAAAGAAAACCCTATTAAGTGTGAATTTGTATATTTCTATATATTTATTTTATCCTGACATCAGGTTTGAAGTATATATTCTTTTAAGAACAAATTATAATTCTTTGAACGTATCGTTTTTAATAAGAACATAAAATAGCTTTTCTGCATATCAAGTACTATAAACGTTAAGGAAAATATTTTACTTGAACAAGTTCTGAAAGCTAAATTCCTAATTTTTTTATTTTCAGTTTTTTTTTAGTATTTACATTCTCCAAGCTACATTTTTATATAAATAACAGTTTTACTTTTATTTTTAAATTTAAAAAATGTATGAACTGTTTGCACTTTATTCTGGTCATTTAACAAACAAGAGGGAACATTTTAATTTAGTATAAAATTCACAAAAGATATAAATAATCGATTATCTGCATTTTATTGGGTTATTACACGTCTCATTGATAATGCAGCCAAGCGTGTATCATAAACGTTGATACAGGATACATTTAGGAATAGAATAACTATTTTTCCATTGACTTGTAACTTACGTTTACAGGACTTAAATTTAAAATTATCTTTGAATACAAAATCAAAAATATTTACGTCAATAAAATTATATTGGCATTACATTATTCTAAGGATCGGAGTTATTTCCCTGCTGGACTCTAAAGATATCAGAAATTTATTGAGAAATAAAAATATTTTAAAGTTATTGGTTATATAATCTTCGGATATAAAATAAAGTGATCCTGAACTTCAAAATACTTTTTCTTGTAAAGTAAGTCGTAAAGCTCATTAATGTAATATTGTAATTAAAATTTGCTTATTTTACTGTGAAAAGGGGTTATTCAATTTAAAAATGACTAAATTAACACAGAAAAGATGTTTTTTGGATGAACTCGTAATGAATCTTTTTCATGAGTAATTTTTGAATAACCGAGATGCTTGTATTGTGGAAGAATTGAATTAAAAGGATATATATAATATCGTCGATTGGGACCAGATACTCTAGTTTTACCTTTTCAATGTTGAAATTCAATCAAAATTGTAAAAACGATATGAAACTAGAAAAATTCGTACATTTTTAAGTTCACGTTATAACGAAAAATTTTGTATGCAAAATTTGTTTGATTTTACGTGAATTTGAAAAAAAAATTACAGAAAAAACATTTTTAAACCATTTTGAAGTTTCAAAATTTTTTTAATTTTCAAAGTTCTTTATTTTTGACAATTTTGGTCCGAAATGTCCAACAAACGAACTTAACCTTTAGTTTTAGCAACTTAAAAAGTGTTCCAAAAATTAAGTCGATAAGTAAATTTTTATACTCAAGTTATCGTGAACGAAACATTTTCTACAGACAGACAGACGGACACTTGTGCTGTTTGCACAAAATAAATAATAGTTTGAATGGTAGTACATATCATGTTTTAAATAAACGTTTACTTCGAATTTAAAAAACTACACTCTAAAAACAAGTGTCTTATTTTGTCCTCACTTTTAAGACATTTTGAGGTGTCTTAATTTTAAATCATTGAGATAGTGTGTTAAAAATGCCTGTAAGACGCTTTCTAAACGTCTTATGTCTTAAAATTAGACACTTGTAAGACACCTGTTTTTACAGTGTAGGCTTCCGTTTCCGGTACCGTTGATTAGTGTATGCGTTTGTGAAGGGGAATAGTCTTTTTTGGAAATAATTTGAAAATTACGTGAAGGGTGAACAGTGGATTGTGGAAATAGTGAGGTTTGAATGGTGTGGTAAAAAGTGGTAGAGTGTATGTTTGCAGAAGGGGGTGTGTGAGTGGTAAAAAAAGGTAAAAAAGGAGCACGTGGAAATTGTTAGATTAGGGTGAGAGAGTGAGTCGGAGAGAGAGGCGAGAAAGATAGACACAAGTGTAGGTAAGGGCAGAGTGCAGGAATGTCGAGGAAAAGTGAGAGCTTTGACTCCAGTTGTAGTGGAAGTAGTAGTGGAAGTAGGGATGCAGCGCGGAGATTTGAATCTGATTTCGACAAGCGTATGGGTAAAGGCGGTAGAACAATGAAGTGCAGGGGCTGTACTTATTTATTTAATTTAATTAAGAAATTAGAGAAAAGCACGAAGGACCGTTTTTTAATAGTAGGTGATGAGCTGGATTAATTCAGAGATTTAGAGGAGAAACAAATTAAAGAGTTGGATGGAATAAAGGAGGGATTAGAAGTAATTAAAAAGAGATTAGAAAAGTGGGAAATAAGTTGGAAAAAGGAAAAAGAAAACATCGAAAAAAGAATGGATAGTTTTGAAAAAGTAAATAAAGAGTGGAGTGAAAGAGTGTATAAGAGTGAGAAAGTGGTAATAATAAATGAAGAGAATGTGAACAGAGAAGGGAGTAGAAGTAAGGGTAAGAAAGATTGGGAGCAGAAAATGGAAGAGGTAGTAAGGCGGGTAGAAGTCATAGAGAAAGAAAAAAAGCGAAGAAGTATTGTGATTAGAGGCATGCAGGTAGGGTGGAGAGAAGGGAAAGTAGAAGTGGAAAGGCTGTTGGCTAGGATTGGGGTAAAAGTTAATGTCATAATGGTTAAAGGGGTGAGAGGAGAGAATAAGGAGAAACCGAAATTGTGGATCGTAGATCTGAAAGATGAGGAGGAGAGGAAGGAAGTTATGAGGATGAATGGCTGTCTGAAAGTAAGTTTACTAAGGATAGACGAGGATAGAACGTGGAATGAGAGAAAAATGAGGTGGTTATTGGAAGAAAAAGCGTGAACTGAAAGAAGGAAAGGAAGAGAGGTAAGAATGTGTAGAGAATGTGTTTGGGTGGATGGAACGAAATGGCAGGTGAGTCTGGACACTGGAGAAGTTATCAACGTGTGAAGTTGTTAACATGTGAAGGGAGAATGAGTGTAGGTGAATTAAGGGTGAGGATAGTAAAAGGGTAGGCGTTAATAGGGAAGATGTTAATAAAAGCAAAAGGAACGGGAAACGGAGATCCAGGCACTGGCGAACGGTAGTTAGGTTAGGTTAAGTACTGCGATTGGATAAAATGTACAGAGTTGTAAGGAGGCAAGAATGTAACTTTAGATTTAAGTAACGAATTTGTATCAAAAATGTAAAGGGAGGTGAGGCCCTCGAACTCGTAAGGGAGAGTAAATAAACAGTTAATTTAAAAAACTATTTTGAATTTACAATTTTCAAAACCCTGTGCGACATCCATGACAAATTTTATTGACGTCATAAAATATCTCGAGACATTAATAGTTTTTTCCAACAACGTCAATCAAGAGAAATTTTTCTCCCGTTAGTGAAAAGTAGTACATGAGTGTAACAAACAATCCTTTATTATTTGAAACACTGGTTTTTGTGAATTTTGTATTTTCAAGTGGCACTCGTATTTTGACATATTTAAGATTTTAGTAAGTTTCTGCACAATATAAGCTACTTTAGATGGTACGGAACCATTGTTAGAGTTTCCGTCGTACAAAATACATATTTCGAAAAATAAGAAAGGGAATTTTTGCCCAAACACAAAAAGCGCTGTTCATGTCTCGTATGAAATTCTCTCGAATAACGCAGAGTTACACAAAGGAGATGGTTTTGTGTTGTCCAGGTCCCTTTCACTTAGAAGGAAAATGGCTTTGGAAATTCAAAAAATAATAAACGAAAACTCTGCCACATATTGTCCTTACATTTTACTGCAGGGATTTCTCTAAGTATCTGCCGTGTTTTACATTGTTATTTCGGTCCTTTGCTCCACCGACTTTAATGCTATTATATTATTTGTCATACGAGAAAATAACGTGGACATTTATTATCTCGTAATAAAAAATTTGAAATACCACTGATAGTATTTGTGGCTCAAACTTTTTTATAGGACATTTACTAGAATGATTTATTGAATACAATAATTTATTGTAATAATCTTATAAATCATTGTGACATTACTCTATTTATCAGTAACAATAAATGAAAAAAAAATTATCTAAATATATCTCTTTATAATATAGAGATTGGATTTTTAAAAGAAAATGTATCTAAATAAAATACATGCTTATTTTTCCACTTTATTGGTTTAACTTGTAATAACTTCCGTAAGCTGAGCGTCAAATTTCTGAGCCCCACGTACATACCTGTTGCATTTACCTGCTTTCTATACTGATTGAAATTCAACTATTTACTCTGGCTGTTCTAAACAAAGAACCACAAACCATTATTGAGCACTTGCCTATATCCTATAACCACAACCATTATCATTGGATCCAGTCGCAAATAACTAACAAGAATCAAATTAGTCTAATAGAATGACACCTCAATTGATATTAAATTTACACTAAATTTTTAATTAGTTTACTCAATTCATATTTTACTACATTAATTACTAAATTCTTATACTATGGTGTTTTGATGAATTTATTATTATGTTATTTTTAAATCGTGACAAGAAGTAATAATAAAATCATGATTTGAATAGAAAGAAATATGAGATTGTTTATCGAAAACACGCATAAAATAAATTGTAAAAAGAGATTAACATTTGATTGGATTTCGAGCAAATATTTTGTACTCTTCTATCTTTTTTATCATCATTTACATGTAAATTGTGAATTTCCCATTGGGAAGGTTTTGATGTGGTAGCAAAATAATAGTGAAAAATAAGACCAGATGAGCCCCAAGACTATTTGAATGTCACGTCCTGAACAGTAACAATCATAAACCAAGAAAATCAAATTCTTTTCCAATTTCAAGCATGTACGGTCAATATCTTGGTTATGGATTAAATTTCTATTTGAAGAATTCCTACATCTAAAAATTGACTTAAAGAAGAACAGGGGTAGAATAAAATTGTCTTGCAAACTTCTTGAAGAAAGAATTAAATTGTGACCATCATGAAATAAGAGGGAAGAAAAACAATTTTCTCAGTTGATAGAAGAATTAATTTTTTAGTTTGAATCTTTAAAACTACTTTTTGTTATATAAATACTTATTAATATTCGCAAATAAAACAGTTAACAAATTTTACCTTAGTATGTTACAATTCAGGGATAAATTTTTATGATAATTGTTATAATATAAGACGTTGACATTTGAAAAATTCGGTAGAAACTACATTGAAGTTAAGAAATTATTTACATTTTAAATATTTTTTCTAAATTTCATTTAATTCCCGAGTTTTAAATTTTGTTTTTCATTTATATACCTTTTAGTGTCTTGATTAAATTCATACGTTCCGAAGTGCATGATTGAGTCCAAATCATATCACATTTAACTTTAATCCGTTCAATTAAAAGTTTAGTATATAATTGGAAAACGGTAAATTTGAATCAAATCAATGCAATTTTTCTGCTAAATGAAAATCTAAACAAATGTTCCAAATAAAGTTATCAATCCAATTTAATAAACACCCACCATTTGATAGCTGCAATTTGTCGATATAATATGTCTACCACATTTTCGCTTCAAGTTTAAAAAAATGTCAATATTTTATTTTTTCATAACGCTTTTTTATCTACCATATACTTTTTCAATTCACGATATATCTTTTGAATATTTACATTCCTTCTGGATGAAAATTGGAAGTGTAACGATTTATTATTTACGCACATATTTTCATACAATTTTGAAATATTTTGTTATCAATTATTATACATTTTTTAAATATAATGTATTAATATTTTCAAAAATCAATATAAATCTTTTATCAAGTTTGCAATAGTTTTCAAATGAAAAAATTTAAATTCCTTTCGTGTTCATTTAGGCACTATTTAAATAAAAGCAATAAATCGGGAAGTGGTTGTAGGATCATCGATTGAATTTGATTCACTTGGCCTGGTTTGTTTAGTGCCATAAATATTTATAGTGCATGAACTAAAACAGACTTTCATAAATTCATATAGTATTTTAAATTAATACGATTTTGACAAATATAAATATATAATATGTGACGCCGCGCGAGAAAAGGGACCTATCGCCTGAAACGTTAATTTTACAGGGCGAGCGTTAGAAGTTGCAGCAATGCATTGCGACCAATATAAATTCTTACGCTTCATGCTTAATAACTCAAAAAGTAATTGATGGACACAATTTCTGATTTTTTCAAATGAAAGAGCGACTAAAAAGCTACCTTTTGGCATAAAAAAATGAAAATTGATATTTTTTGCGATAGGTCCCTTTTCTCGCGCGGCGTCACATATGTGTTTACGTACGCTTAAATCAGGAAATGTTAAAATTCTGTTATTTTTCTTTTTATATCAATCATTTGCTAAAAATTATGAAAATTATTATCTTTTGATCCTAAATAATAACATTAAATAATAATAAAAATTTCAGTTTTGATGCAGACAGCTGCACAGTTGAAACGTCAGGAACATTTCGTTTTCATTTCACCTCCGCAATTCGGAATTTTATCGTTTATTTATTCAGTGCTACGGTCTGATAGATTTTCAAAAATATAAATTAATCATAAATGTTAAAATGCGGAAGAAATAGATGAAAGACATTTCATTATTTCATACAAAAAATGAGTGAATAGGAAACATATGCTACAACTTGTAGTATTTACCATGAACTTGAACCACCCTCGTGTAAGGTTTCTGCGTATATAGCTCGACAAGAGAGAATCCGGAACACGATGGGTTATAGCTTTCATATAGCATATAGCTATACATAGGTAGATGCAGCGAACAAGGTATCATCCTCTACTGAAATAGGATCTTAAAAAGAGTATAGTAAAGAGAACCTTTTTCGGAAGATTGCATTTTGTATTTTTACAAACTAAAGTATAACACACATAGGTATATACATTTTTATAAGTTTCTAATTTTTATTATAAGAGTTATTTCAGGGAAGAATCTCAATCTGAAGAAACTTTCCTTTTGTTACACCGAAAAATAGCAAGAGTTTATGAAGAACTTCGACTGAATGATCTATTTTCAATTCAACTTTATGGTTGATTTGGCAAAAAGTTAGAAAGAACATATCCAGTACCTAAACAGAAAGTTTTACATGGACTTGGAAAAGTATAGTCTACTTGACCTACATTCATCTTGGGTAAAAAGAACAATTCGTTGTTTGTAAATTGTACCAATTATTTATGTACTTAATTTATTTAATTATTTGATTATTTCATTGCATGAACTTAATTTGTAATGGATTGAATTTCACATTAATGATAAGAGAAGAATAATGGAATGGAAAGTGGGGAAACAGGTATCGCAACCGATTAATCAGAAGTAATTAATTAGTTAAGTACCCGACATGCCAAAAGTTGGACTCCGGATACAGTCGACTAATAAACATTTGGAGATTGATCACTCCCTGTATTTTAAATTTTATTATAAATTTATAGTTTGCTAAACTGTCTGAATTTGTTTGTGACTTGATTTTAAGAAATATATCTTTAAGCATATCAATTTGTAACGGAACATAGATTATTAATTGTATCGAGGATAGGGATCCTTCGAAAACAAGGGGAAATTGGCCAAATGAATCACTTTTACTTTTGACGCACTCATAGATTGATTATCATTGAAAATTTTATATTTATTACATTTATTGTTTATTACTAATAAGTATAGTGACTAGAGATTGTGAAACCACGCAAAACAATGGTTTTGACTTTTATCCGAATAAATAGATTATAATTGTAAGATGATCGCGAACGAATAGCAAATGGACGGAGAACATTAATTCGATTTAGGTAAAGCGAAAATTCTTAACAAATAATTTTATTGTAATATTAGAAAGTTAGTAAAAGGCAAATACATTGATAATTTTAAATTGTAAAATCGTTTTTATTCCAACTTATTTCGAGCCATATTTGATAGAAATTAATCAGAGTGATTTGTTATTTGATTTGTTATAAATTCTTTCCTCAAATCTGTGCTCCTGATTGTGGGTCATTTTTCTAGAGAAATTTCAATTTTAACAATCATTAGTAACTGAGAGGACATTCTAGAGTGTCCAGCTGATCAGCTCAACGACTTAATGATTTAATTTTCTCTTTATTTTGTTACTATTATCTAAATACTCAATTACTTGCATGAACAGAAATTGATATCTTCGAAACAAAGCTGTTTAACAATTTTATTCAAGTGAACAAATAAAATGAGAAATTATTTGTTAAATTTTGCATAATGAAACAGGAGCTGGAATAAATAACGGACGCGCTTCAGAGAAAATAATTTATAGTAGACTTTTTGAAGTGCAAATGAAGTTTGCAAAGTAAAATGACAAATGTCTGTTTTAACAATTGTACAATCATGCTTCTACAATGGATATATGCTGTAAATTCATTCAATTTTTGCAATATAAAAATGGTGTTAAAAATGAATTGGAAACAAAACCATGATTAAATAACGACAAGTAAGGCTCAGTAATAAATTAATATTTAACCTCGATTCAAATCTTTTCTATGGGTAATAATTGTTACAATAATAATGTCTAATATCACTTTGAGGCACGTAATTAATCAGCAAATTTATATACATATACTTATTTAAAACAATATTATACATGAATATAATTTTATGAAATTAAAACTTTAGTAAATTAAACGTGTTACGCTTATTATAATATTATTACAATAAACACGCTTCATGTAACTTTAAAGTATAAAATTAATTGTTTGTTTGAGATGAATTGTAATAAGGGTTCCTTTGTACACTTTGTGTACGGAACCCTAAAAAGTGCAATTTTATTTCACAAAAATGATCCTGCAACACTATTTCGTTTCTGACCTTTTGAATTATTATACGAGATGGATTTTTCAAACTCTACGCATAAACTTTCAGTGAACTTTAAGAATGAAGTGATAAAAAGCTTTTCATGCTTTGAAAGACACGAAAATATTTTTATATACTACATATTACGGCTTTATGACAAGAAACGTTTATGTCCACGTGTCAGCTATATTTAAAAGTCGTGACAGTTATGTAACAAATTTAAAATCACATTTTGCGAGTGTATAAAGAAATAACAAGAAATTCCATTCTGAACAGAAAATAATAAGAACTATTTGGACACTGACTTAGAATGTTTTTTTTATATTAATTAAAAAAAAAAAGGTTAATGGTATTCACATGACAGTAAGGTGTCATTATATTCTGATTTCTAATTACAGCAGAACGTATTGCTTTCGAGGTGTACAAACCATGAAGTGGTTATCGATGTCAGTCCCATGTAAACACGATGTTAACCATCCAAATACTCACTCTCAACGTCAGATTTGTCCATGATCGATATATGTCTCGTAGATCAAATCTTTGGCGCCATTAATATTGACTTACGGTTCCGTTGTCTATGATTTTAACGGGCAAAATCTTCGTAATTCAAACCTCTTCATACAATTTCTGTCTTCATTAAAATATTGCTTTTACATTTTATTTATTTTAGCATTTTGTTTGCTCTTACATTACGTTCATTTCCATTATTGTTTAAAATCAATCAAATGATTCTGTTTAAAGTTTAGAATAACAAAAGTGTTGTTAATAAATGTAATAAGAGACAAATAATCTTAAATGTTAATGTACTGTCTTTGTTAATTTAATTGTGTTGGAGGATTAACACTTTTGAAGGACAATTATTTATGAAAGAAAAATGGTAGCCATGCACTGCAAAAACTGCTGTTTTCTAAGTGTCTTACTTTAAGACACAAGACATTAAGAAAGCGTCTTACAGTTATTTCAAGCAATTGCATTAATTAATCATTTTGAAATATGCTTTCTCATTGGTTTAAAATTAAGACACTTTAAAACGTCTTAAAAGTGAGGACAAAAATGTCTTAAAATAAGACACTTGTTTTTACAGTGTGGTTTGTTAAATATAAAATTCAAATCCAGGTGTAACAATTTTCTTTTTTCTTGTACATAATTTTTTTAGATTTTAAATCAACATCAATTTAATATTTAAAAATGATGGAATTTCTATAAATATAACAATAAAACTTGATTAAATGGCAGAGGACGATCACAAACAGAAATGTATTGAGATTAAATAACTTAGTCAAAATTTCGATATCCCGTTCAAAATCGTTTAATAATATCAATAAATAAATTCAATACTAGCATAATTTAGTTTAAAACAAAACTTAATTAACAAAATAAACTTTATCAAAATAAATACACGCACGCTTCAGGCCTGAATTATAATCCGTTAACAAAATACGAGAATATATCAAGAGAGTAACATTGCAATAATTCCAAAAAGTCAATTACAATAAAATAAAGAAATTACGAACTATAACAGTGAGCAATTAACAAAATCAACAATCCAATTATAAGTCTCGATTAATTATTCAACTATGAGAAATACAATATAATAAATAAAATTCATAAAAAGAAGAATTCGACTTATCCAAAATTGGAGAAGAAGCATAATCAATGAAACTCCATGAATCGTCTTTTATGCTTTTGTCCTTATCAGGATTCTCGGGGATCATAAGAATTAACCTGCATCTCAGCCTCAAGACGTTCAATCCTCAAATTTATGCGATCTCCAGATTAAACAATTTTTGATGGGCAACTGTATCTTTGATAAGTGAAAATTGATATAAAATCAAAATCAAAACACCACACTATGAAAAAGAATAAAAGAATTTATTATAACTACACCTTAAAAATTGAACCTTGAAAATTCACTTTAACACTAACAAAAACCTACCTCTGAAATACATCAAACGTTCTTAGAGAGTGGTGTATTATATTTAAAAGTATATAAACTCAACAACTCATAGTTGACTAATGAATTAATATCTAGCTTTTCGACGAGAAGCGTCGATACCCCCAAAATGTGAACCTCTCTTCTCTCACTCACTCATTGATTTGTCTGTCCCTCAATAGTATGAAAAATAATATTATACATTTCTACACTGAGAAAAATCTATTGCGAATAACGCATGAATACGTACCGTTCGCATTTTGCAACACATACACTTTGCCTTTCTTGCTCAAAAACGTGCTTAAAGCTCATGAAAAGTTTCAGTGCACTAATAGTAAGAAAACATGTGCGGACTCTTCTCACAAGTCTTGCCGAAAACGCTCTCCAGCTTTCAGTGAAAAAATTGTAAAAAATCGGTGAGATTTTGGCATGAGTTTCTAGCAAACATGATTAGAATTTATATGCGCATGCGCGGCGAATTTCAGTTGTATCGTTGTTCGTTTAAAGGGACCGCGCCTGCGCACATCGTTTTAAGACTAAGTGGCAAAAAAACCATGTAGAAATTACACCGTATCCTTGCAACACTGGATAAAAAGGTGAGGAGCATTTTTGGCACATTTGTGTGCATTTGGTGTAAAAACTTGGAGATTAATTAGTAATATAAAGTTACTATTCTCACACGAAGCATTAATATGCATTAAACTCACGATTTCGTGTAAGAGTGTCTCCAGTTTTGTACGATTTCTGCATTAAATTATACCTTGTAAAAGTAGTAACAGTCCTTGGTGCAATAATAGCAATATATTTTTCTCAGTGTAAATGTACCCTTTTAAAGGTGGTCGAGTCCATACCAAGTGATCACACCAATTTCAGTCATATTGAGTAATATTTACGAAATTAATATTTTGGGTTCCTTTAGGAGTAAAAAAAATAAATTTTAATTATTTTTAAAAAATTCAAAATATTTTCGAAAATATTCAAATTCAAAATTTTGAGTACTATTTTTTTTGTTTTATCATAACTTCTGTAATTTTGAAGCAATTGAGATCATTTTTTTTTAAATTACTCGTATTTAAATACTCTTTCAAGAAAAATTATAATAATTAAGAAATTGTTTATAATTAAATTTTTATTAAAAAAATTAAATTATTTATTTAAACAAAATCTAAAGTATATCATCGATCTTTTTCAAAAAATTCATAAACATAGCCTATAATGTGCTTAAAAATTTAAGCCAAAGAAAAAGATGGTATGTATTATAGTTTTTGAGAAAAAAATTATTAAGTTATGCTAGCGCGGCGCGGACCGGTGTCACCGCTACTCAACGCGTAGTTCCGTAGTAACCGAAATGTATGTATATTTTTACATAATGTAAATATAGTTAGTGTATTATATTTAAATTATAAGCTTCAGAAAGTCACACTGATCTTTTCATAGTACATGGACATCAAACTTTAGAATTAAAAAAATCGGAGAAAATAATTAAAGTAAAAAAAAGTAATTAAAAAATTGGTAATTTATAGAAAAATAATAAAAATAACTAAAAATTGGGAAAATTATTAAAATTTAAGAATAATAATTGAAAAATTGTTAAATCAATTGAAAAATAATTAATATAATTAAAAACTGGTAAAAATAAGTGAAAATAAGTGAATAATTAAAATAATTTAAAACTGAAGAAAGAAAAATAATGGACTGGTAAAATTATCAAAATTCGCGATGTTCAGGGGTGTTAATTTTTTTTCTTATGCAATTTTAGACCTAAAATTATGGGGTAATGTCAAAAATAGAGAAACAAATAATTTGCGGAGTTTGAGAAATTTATTCTAAGAAAAACTTAAATTTTAAAAATTAAACCTCTTTCACAATTTTTATTTTTTCCATCGACAATTTTTTTGTGGGATTTTTAAATGATTTTCTACAATCCATCGTATGGATTTTGAAAAATAAAATTTTGAAAATGACCAAAAAAAATTGTTTTTTAATTTTTATGTAATACCATAATTCTACATCTTAATTGATGTAAGAAAAAAAAATGATACCTCTGAGCATCAAAAATTTTGTTGAGTTAAAATTTCACCTATCTCTCCCCTTAAAGAATGATAAAAATAGTTTGAAAATAGTTGAAAGAAATGAAAACTATAATAAATTTAAAAGATGACAAAATTTTATAAGGAGAAAAATGATTAAAAATTTGAAACATAAAGTATGAAACATCAAATTTGTCAGTACTGCGAAGTACTGACAAACTTCGCAGGTGTTGACAGATTGAATTAATGAATGAAATTTGAAGATTATTATAAATAACTATTTTTAATCAATGTTTGTAAAAAAAAATTTCAAATTTCAAATTTTAGGTCTAAAATTGCATAAGAAAAAAAATTAACACCCCTGAACATCGCGAATTTTGATAATTTTACCAGTCCATTATTTTTCTTTCTTCAGTTTTAAATTATTTTAATTATTCACTTATTTTCACTTATTTTTACCAGTTTTTAATTATATTAATTATTTTTCAATTGATTTAACAATTTTTCAATTATTATTCTTAAATTTTAATAATTTTCCCAATTTTTAGTTATTTTTGTTATTTTTCTATAAATTACCAATTTTTTAATTACTTTTTTTTACTTTAATTATTTTCTCCGATTTTTTTAATTCTAAAGTTTGATGTCCATGTACTATGAAAAGATCAGTGTGACTTTCTGAAGCTTATAATTTAAATATAATACACTAACTATATTTACATTATGTAAAAATATACATACATTTCGGTTACTACGGAACTACGCGTTGAGTAGCGGTGACACCGGTCCGCGCCGCGCTAGCATAACTTAATAATTTTTTTCTCAAAAACTATAATACATACCATCTTTTTCTTTGGCTTAAATTTTTAAGCACATTATAGGCTATGTTTATGAATTTTTTGAAAAAGATCGATGATATACTTTAGATTTTGTTTAAATAAATAATTTAATTTTTTTAATAAAAATTTAATTATAAACAATTTCTTAATTATTATAATTTTTCTTGAAAGAGTATTTAAATACGAGTAATTTAAAAAAAAAATGATCTCAATTGCTTCAAAATTACAGAAGTTATGATAAAACAAAAAAAATAGTACTCAAAATTTTGAATTTGAATATTTTCGAAAATATTTTGAATTTTTTAAAAATAATTAAAATTTATTTTTTTTACTCCTAAAGGAACCCAAAATATCAATTTCGTAAATATTACTCAATATGACTGAAATTGGTGTGATCACTTGGTATGGACTCGACCAGGTATTGGTATAAGTTATATTGTTATTAATGTAGTATATGGAAAGTCAGTAATATGCTTACCTCAAAATTTTTGTTGCTGGTAGATTGTAATTAATAAATAGTAATAGATAGTCTGTTAAAGGAATACTTTCGCCATTATGAAATAATTAGATGTAACCGAAACTTTTAATGTTTAAACATTGATGTAGCTCCCCTAGAAATATACGTAATGATTTTAAAGATTCAACTGTAGAAGAAGCGACACATAATTGTCCGTGTTTAGAATGTTTTAATTTAATTAATTCGCAACAGTTTTTTTTGCTGGTTCTCCAATTTGTGTTTTTAATGGGTGAACAAATGTGACGTATTCTCAATTTGTAATAAGAATAAACTATTCTTCATGAAATATAAAAATGCTGTAAATTTTTGTGAAATATCACGAAACACTCTTAACAGTCCGTGACTGAAGACACCGTTACGAATCATTTCGTACGGTAGAAAGTTTGAAAGATTTATTATTTCAGTGTTGATGTAAAATAAAGAGACCTATAGGGTATTTATTTGTACCTTCAGATGAAGATTTTGCGAATGAAATCTCGGTTTAAAGTTTAACTGTCTAATCAAATTTCCTATTTGATTAAAAATAATTAACAATTACTGTAAGTTCAAATAACATGAAAGAAATTAGTTTCTAAAATTCATCCTTGTAATGACATTTCTGTTTAAATTATTGTACACGTCATTGACGAATTTATAGTCAAATTACGAATCTAGAGATAGAAACACGCGCGGATCCAGCGGGGGGCGATGGGGGCGATCGCCCCTCCCAAAAGCCTTAGATTATCATATGAGAGAGAAAGAGAAAGACTATATTCTTATCTCTTTCTATCTCATAAATAGCCCCCTCCAAAAACCTCCTCTGGATCCGCCTTTGGATAGAAATGTAAATGGTAGAATCGTGGAAGGAGAAATCTTGATTAATAAAAGTTTCGGTTTCCTTTTTCTCAGTCTTGTCACTCGCTCAATCTTAAAGAGTAACAATTAAAATATAAAATTTTCTGACGACGCCATACGGAAAGTTCGCTAAGTTCTTAAATTTTTCGTCTCGATGTTACGTTTCATCGTCTCATGTTTTTCGACCTCATCAGGATAAAATATTGTTAATAACTGCATTTTTTTAAATAAAAAAATACAAAACTCTACAATAGTTGTCACTACTATTTTTATATTTTCACGAAAAAAAATGAATATTTTACGTAAAATAATTATCATTCATAAACGCACCATTCACATTGCAAACTAAACTTGGAAAGCCTTATCTTTCATTTTCAAACTTTGGTATTATTACGCATTATAAATGTGAACGGATTGCATAATATAATGTGATTAGTGATAATGAATTCTGGAAAAATAAATACTGAATGACGAGCTCATTATTATATTAAATCAATATTCGAGCAATCGAATTATCCGCTAATTGAACAGATACCCGAGAATCATTGTTTACGATTATCAATTTACATAAAGATTCTCTTCCAATCAGTTCCACTAATGTATTGAAGAGTAGTTAATAACACGCTATACTTTCCTATATGTATATTTACATTCCGATAAAATTAAATCCTCTTTATAAGCAGAAATTATTGATACATCGCATCATTCACTATTTAGTAATCATTACCTTACAATTAAACATTTATTTCGTGCATTTGTTTCAATTATCAATCATTTTATTGTATTACTAAACAAACTGATTAAAAGTCTTTCATATTTTGCATTATTTATTCAATAATAAAATCAATATTTTCTTAAGCTCTGTAACAACAATTTATTCCATCATATTAACTAAATTTGACTCCAGGAAGATTTATAACCATCTTATGTCATCCTTATTAATATCTAATTAAAATAAATTCAACGGTTAACGTTTTCTAAACAAAATTGAAATTTTAATCTTGAATTTTGAAAAAAAAAACTTTTTAAAAAACGAGTTGAAATTCAAAGTTTGTGAAAAAATCTGTAAAAATTATATCACGTAGTTATATACTTGTTTAAAAAACAGATGAGAACAAATACATAAAAAAAGCAAGTTCACAAAAGAAGAATTTCTAATAGGTATTAAATATCTTATGGAATTAACATTTTTTCAATTTAATAAACAAATTTATAAACAAAAGTATGGAACACCAATGGGTTTACCCATCTTACCTGTTCTAGCTGACATAGTTTTACAAGATTTAGAATCATCCATTATTGAAGATAAAGACATTAATATAAAACACTACTCAAGATACGTAGATGACACTACATTTATCATTCTAAAAAGATATAATTTACTTAAGTTACAAGAAAAATTTAATTCGTACCACCCACGTTTAAAATTCACCTATGAAATCGAAAAAGACAACATATTAGCTTTCTTAAATGTGTGTTTGATTAGATTACCTAATGGAAAAATAACTGTAGATTGGTACACAAAAGAAACTTTCTCAGGGAAATATTTTAATTTTCTTTCAAATAACCCCATTCAACAAAAAATATGAATTATAAAAAATTTAGTAGATACAGTTGTCCAGTTATCAGATCCTTACTTTAAAAACAATAACAATCAAAAAATCAAATCTTCTATTACTGCCTAATAATTATTATCTGCCATAATTTACAGACAAATATATTAAAGAAAGATTAAATTACATTTCAAACAATAGAAATAATATTAATGAAAACAATACATAAGATTTTAACCAAAAAAATTCAATTTGTATTCTGTTTTTTGGTAATTATTCTTTTACTTTAAAACGTATATTCTTAAAAAACATATCAAACACACTATATTTAGATTAGAAGCAAAATTAGATAATATAATTAAACTAGGAAAAGATCCTTTAGAAAAAAAAACGAAACAACTAATATTATATATAAAATAAATTGTTTAAATTGACCCAAAAATTATGTTCGTCAAACAGGAAGATATTTATGGAAAAGATGTAAAAAACATAGAGACAATGTAAATTTAAATCCAAAATACCACAACGTCATTTCAACACATAAAACACAAAATAAAATAAATGATAGTTTCACACTTGACTTTGAATTTGAAAATATTCAAATATTACATAAATAAAACAACAAGTCAAAAAGGGAAATAGCAGAAATTTTTTATATAAAAAAGATAAAGAAAATTGTTTAAATTTAAAGACTGATTTATTAAATTACCATGAAATATATAATTCAATTCTAAAACTATAAATTTCAACAAGTTCAGATGAAGCATATCTTAGATTAGCCCGTAATTCAAAGATATTCAAAAAAGTAATGACGTCTATCACACGTCATAGTGCAGTGTATAATAAAGAGATTAATCAGTTAACTAAATCGAATTGCTTTGACTCAATATTTAATTTATCTTTCAACACCGGAACCTCTCCCTGCTGGCACAAACACAAAAAGTCAAAAAGGAGATCTTGTTGAGTTTTAATGCCGCAAAGCCGACGCCGAGACAAACAAAATTCGTGGAAAATCCAAAATCAACGACTTACCGATCTCGATGCTGAGGACCACAAAACCACTAACAAATGGAAACCGCTAATCAATTATTCCAGGACTCCTGGGACTTCACAAAGTCAAATAGAATTTTTGACTGTTTTTAACACAATAAAATCTTTATTTTAAATGTTTAATTGGTGCGAAAGGTAATTGATTCGGGAAACACACGTGAATGAATGTCGAGCATATGGCTAACCCCAATCGACCGGTAGATCCTCTTTTCCGCGATCCTTCCCTTTCCACGTCTTCTTCTTCCTCGTTGCGTCTCATTTTCTCAGCCGCTAAGAAATTCTACACCCTTTCGATTGCACCTAAGGTAAGGCGTCACCTAAAAGAAAAATTCGGATCCTTCCGCTGACCTTCGTTACAATTCGTGAACTTGACCTGCTCAAATCGCAATTTATGAATTCAACGAAGAACGACAATAATCCGCTGATCTAGAGAAAGACGAGAGATATGGATCGACCAGAAAATCAATACTCGGCACTCAGGCTCGTATCTCATAATTCAACCACGGCCCCTTTCAATAAATTACTCCAAAATTACTATATATAAATTCAAGGTCTCTAGGGAAAGACAAAATAAGATATAAATGTTGACGATTTACATCGTCACAAGTGATACGATATTATACTAAAATCTCTCTATGTAACGTTTACAGTCCAACTCCAGAATTCTACTTTAGTCGAAAATGTACAATAAAATTAGATGGATAATTTGAAATTATTCAATTATCTTAAAATAGGATAACTATGACATAATAAATTAACAGTCAGTAAATACATTAATAAATTAATATGAACATTAGGTAAGTAAAACATATGTGAACTAATCAACTAAAATGTTAGTTTACGTTAAAGTCGATACCACAATTTAGTTGGCTATTAGAAGGAATTTTTGTTTTAGAATATTTAGGCGAGGGCAGAAGAGATATTGTATAGTATTACTAAATATTAATGAGCTCTTTTCTTTAGACTTATTGTTTTAGAAGTTAATTTTCTTTACTGATGGCACTTTTGCCATCTTCTTCTTCAGAGAAGTTAACATCAAAATGTAAAAATCGACAAATGACCATGTAATAACTCATTGTTTAGATATTTTTTCAGCAAATTCTTCATAGGGAAGTTAATCTCAAATTGTCAAAATCAACTACTAAGAAACGAACAAATTTAAAATCGAAACAAATCAGGGATCAGGTTTTTTTATGGTCGAGAATAAATAAGCTGCAGCAATCCTTAACTTTATAAGTTAATTATATTTTATTTTCCTTGTTTCTCAAATAAATCCAACTATTTTAAGTGAGAAAGCGTGCGAGCTTTATAGCAAGACGCCGACAATATCACACATTTTGTTATTGCTAAAACGTATAGTCCAGCTAAAGTGGCGGCTTGCCAACTGGGCGGCGTTAGTGGGATTCGTGGTTTGAACACGACGCCAAATACGTGACCTACCAAAAACAGTTGATTTATTATGACCGGTGTTTCGGATTCTATGGTTTTGTCCCCAGTCGTATAATTACCTTTGTTTGCAACTTTTTTATTGACCAAAAACGCGTGAAATCGACCGACAACTCATTCTAGATATTGTTTCTGACGCATTCCTTCTTGTTTTCAAAATGTTCGTAAAATATTTCTTGGGCTAAGAGAACACTTAAAGAGTACAATGGTGCAATGCACCAGAAGACACACCCCATTTCATTTTTATCTCATACGCGAGTCTGCAACTGATTCCCAACTTTTATAAAAAAATTATCCGCAGAAGTGACTATTTTATAAATAAAGAAATTTACATTTTTGGGAATCAAAGCAAATGTTGGGTAGAGAAATTATATTTGAATGCATTATTATTATCATCAGTTTTTAATTTCAGCAATACATTTAATAGAAAAAAGATAATTAATCTAGAACCTTATTTGGAAATTAGCCCAACTAATATTGTTTAAACTTTGATAGAAGATCGTTAATTGGGAATGAATGAGATAAATTGACTCGAGAGCAGATTTTAATTTTCTCATATCGATTTACCCAAGTTTTAATTAATCAGTTTCTTGAGGTAGCTTTTCAGTTTGAACGACCAGTTGTGAAAGATAAATCTTTGAAAGAAAGGAGGAATGAAAAGTATTAGAAAAAGTGAGCGCTATCTTCAAACTGAATGGGATGACACTTTTCCTCTGAAAACATAATTTTATGATTGATATCTTCAATCCACACCTGTTAAAGGCCACTTGTACTTTCGAATATCCTTTTTAAAGTAATTTAATTCAATTTATTTCATCTCATCGTATTATAACTGAAATTATAAGAATCTATGTATAAAAATTTAGCACACTTTAAATAACGCAATAAAAATATAATACTAAAAAAAGTCAAGTTTATAAATTTAGAAAAATAAAGTTAGTGCAATCTTCTGTACTATCATTATTTGATTTTTCTATATATAACCTAATCATCTTGAAACTAGATAGAGTTTTCTCCATTTCATAAAAATGAAAGTCAGAGAACAAGAGAAATCTTTCAATATGAAAGGAATCGATTTTGTTAATTTGATTGAATTTAAAATCACTCAGCAAAATAGAGATGTTTCCATTAACCTAAAAGACAATTTTAATTCCATAAAAATGGAAAATTTATATCAAAAAGATTAAAAGTCACAGTGTCCCTTATTTTAATAAACTTTTTCCCATCAGAAATTCAATAAATTTTTCAGCTCCAATTCTTACAATGAAGCAAGAGATTGGGAATCGATTTTCGATAACAACTGAAGCTATTAATTCAAATCAGTTTTCTCGATAACTTTAATTGTCACGGTCATCACTTTTTTTACTAAATTATAAATTCTGATAATATACGAAAAGCTCAGCTAAGCAGTGAAAAGCCGGTTTGGGAACCTTCTTTATTCCAGACACATTTATTTATTCCACTCGCGAAGAAAACTTCAAAACGTGTCCATGATACATATGTCACGCTGGAAAAAGTAGGTATAAATAAATATAACGCATCTAAAGCCAGCTGTGAAGAATGGTTAACAACCCTCTATGAACACTGTGTGGTCACACCCAACAGCAGCTTTTATAGACGCACAATACACCACACCTTTTTATTCCAGAGCCAGGGATCTGCCTTCCAGTACACCTATCGCTGTATGAGCCGTAAACGCTCGGTATATTTGCAGCACGTTGCGAGAAAATATTCCAAGATCATACATGCATCATCCGCCTCGCAAGATCACCATATATTACACTTGAAACAATTTCTAACCGAAAAAGGTTTTCTATACTTTTAAAATATGAAAAATGTTTAAACAAGTAAAAACAGTGATTATAATTATAATTCTATCCAACATTATTTTAATTGTTACACTCTGGTAACAAAAATATTTTCTTAAATTAGAGGAATTATGCTTTGGTTCAAATGTAAATTGCAAATTAATAAAATATTCATTTCAACAAATAAAAGTATCAAGAGATTCATTTCATGCAAAATCACTTTTCATTTGATTCACACGCACTACTTCTCTTAAAATACACACATAGAAACCTATGTGGGATCCTATATGGGAACCTATGTCAGATCACATGCAAAAACATATGGTTTCCTATATGCAAATCTAAATGGTTTCCGATAGGATCCCATGTGGAATCCCACATGGATCCCCATATGGATTCGCACATAGGAATCCATATAGAATTCTCATATGGGAATTCGCAATAGGGTGCTGCTCCAAGAAAGAGGCGACTCAAAAAATTAAAAACCTATTTTGTCAGCAAATATAGCGTCCAGCATTACCTACACCTACATAGAAATGCTCCCGCTCCCCTTCCCCCGATTGACAAAAATAAGTTTTCAATTTTTTGATTTTAATTTTCACGTGAGTGCAAGTCACTCCCTGCATAAAAATGACCCCGAGCGGATCTTCCTAAAACGGGATATTCGTTGACAAAAATAAGTTTTCAATTTTTTGATTTTAATTTTCACGTGGGTGCAAGTAGCCCTCCCCCCACATACAAATGACCCCCGCTGGGTCTTCTTGAGACGATATATTTGTTACAAAAATTTTTAAAGAAAATAAACCAGAAATGAAAGATAATAAGTGAATAAACGTATGACGCCATTCGCGAAAATTATTGAAAATCGTCAATATTTAACTTGCTAAAAAACAATGAAAACATCAAAAAATTAAATTTTTAGTATTATATTCGTGATCACCGAATCCTAAAATATAAGAATACTATGTTTACATTCATAAAAAATCATAACAGATATTATTAATCGAGAAATAGTCATGACGCCATTTTGAATCATTTTTACCGTTCCGGGACACTTCACGCATGACGCCAATTTTGGCGTCATACCGCCGAAGTGGTTAATTTTTTAAACTTTTGAAATTCTATTAACCCCAAAATAGTGACGATTTCAAATTATAAACAATGATCATAATGATCACAAAGGCAAACTGACATTTCACAAAAAATTTGAAAATCGAACTTGCGTTTTCGTTTTCGGTTTCGTTTTCAAAATTACGTGATAGGACCCCTGACAGTGAACGACACCTAATTATTAAATACGTAATAAATATAAAACTAACGATATTAAAATATATTTCCGAGTAAAATTATATAAAATGCAATTCATAGCAACTGATAAAATTGTTTTAATTAATCAGATTATATTTTATTCAATAATTAAGTTCCAAGAAAACTAACCTCAAAAACGGTGCTTTTTTGTGTTTTTTGTTGACAAATTTTCTAAAAGTTAGCAAGTTGTTTAAAAATTACATTTGAAGAACAATTAAATTGGTACAATAAGTTTAGATAATGAGGTTTAACATAATATTAATGAATAAAGTATTGTTCAATGAATAGTTTTAATAATTATAAATTAAAGAGAGGGTGTCGTTCACTGTTTTCTGACAAGACATTTTCAAATTCATATTAAACAATTTATCAGAGATTAGTAATTATTTTAAGCACGTTAATAGAAATTTGGAACATAAATTATTTATTTCGCATTGATTTTAAACAGAAATCTTTAATATTTACTCTGTAATACTAAATCAGTAAAAAATGCATGATGAGGCTGTCGGTCACTGTACCCGTTACCCTATTAGTATTAAATTGACTCTAGCTGAGCTATATAGCTATGTTAGAAAATTTGGCGTTTCATCGCTAATGGTTTAAAATTGTCCCTAGAAAGAAATAGCGCACTCCGGATTAATTTAATGTTTTTTTCTAAAATTTCTTTTGTAAGAGAGAGAGAGAGAGAGAGGGAGAAAGAGAGTAACCCGAAGAGTAACCAGAGATTAAGACTTTTGGCATCGATACGTCCTTTAAAAATTTTGTGGATAAGTATACGAATTTAAATTAATAAATTAAATCTCTGACTGTTTATTTGAAATTTTAATATAATATATGGGTGATTCTCCACGAAACCGACAATTCCATGTCCCTTGTGCTTTTCAAGAAACAAATTGCACACATAGTAATGAATCTAACGTGAAAAAGTAGCTCTAGTGATCACAAACAAAAGCCTGTAGCCACTTTAATTTATAAAATTAAATATTTTTTGTTAAATTTAAATTTAAGAGCCAAATCGTCGTGGTGAAGCCTGTCCCCAGGATCAGTTACGTAACAAAAAAAATATATTTAGTAAACTTTAATAATAAAACTAATTAATTATAACATTTTTTTTATTGTCTAAGTGTGTAGAATTCAGAAAAAAAATTGGTTGTAAAAAAAATTTCTTTTTTTTATTCATTTTTAGATGTTATATATCTTGTCCCCAGTTTTGTGCGTCATGGTGGAGCATTTTAAAAGAATTGAAATATTTCATAAAAATGAAATTAGAATTTAGTTATACTTTAGTATAAACAACAATTGACTTCCCTCACGAGATTCACTACGACAGAAACAAATTTTATAATTAATTTTTTTACGTTTGAAGCGCCAAATTTGTGTAGGGAATCACTGAATCGTCATGGTGAAGCTTTTACATATTTCGCAATAAATCAAAAAGAAAAATTTTTTTTTCATTAAATGATTTATGGTTGTATTATTTTAGAGAATATAAATGACAGGAATGTAAAACCGATTGAAAATTGCTAATAATTTGTTTTAAAAAACAGTATTCATTATGCGTCATGGTGAAGCTGTGATTCAACCGAGTGTACAATTAAAACAATTTTAGTGATTGTGTCCAAATAAAATTGAACAAATAAAAGATCATTTGACTGTCATAATCTTAATAAGTTAAACAATAATTACTTTATAAATTTTCATAAATTACCGTATAAATTTGTATAAAATGTTGGCAACTGATTTGCAAAATTTAAATTATATGTTAATAAATTACAATAAGTGTCTTTAAAAAAATTTATAAAATTACAACATATATTTCCATAAATTTTCACATATATTTCCATATATTAACCTATAAATTTCCATAAATTTCTAAAATTTGTCTTTTTAATTTTCTTTCATTTCCCTTAAATTACATCAAAAAATGTATAAATTACCGCATAAATTATCACCATAGATTTCTTTATTTGTTTATAGCGATTTTATCAACAAATTATGCCTTAAAATAAAATATGATCATAACAAAATCCTTCTAATTTTTCTTGTAGAATCGATTGGCATCCATAGTTTTAATTAAATATGACTTTTTTATAACTTGTTTAAAGAAATATTGTTTAACAAATAGAAAATTTTAAAGTCAAAATGCGAATGAATTTTATTTTACTTTCCTGTAATTCCAACTATCGATTTTGTTATATTGCAACCGATTATGGTACATAGATGAGTTAACTGCTAATTTGTTTAAAAAAAAAAATAAAATAATTATAAACAATTTGTCCGGCCCATCACAGATATTTCATTCTTGACTATCATACTTGAAATTTATATTACGATTTTTATTTTAATTGGAGAAACAATGTTCTAAAATAAGAGTAACCAAATTGTCGGTTTCGTGGAGAATCACCCATATATTAATTTTTGAAGCTTTTAAAACTGGTTGTCGTTTGAAGGAAACAATAATTTTTTTTTTATTTGAAAATTAAATTCTGGTTACAACTTATTGCTTTAGCATTAGAAAAGAAGAAGTTTCGAAATGCTTTAAAACCCTATAAATTTATAAAATTAAAAAAATTGTATTTTTTAATATAAATAAATTTTTTTTTAAAATTGCAAATGTTGATTCTTTTTACTAATAATTTTTTCCGTACTTTCGACTGCTGCTATTAGATTTTTCGAAAATACATTTTTTCATCAATTTGTTTAAACAATCTTTTTATAAACAAATTTTAAAAACATGAAATTTTTTTTTATCGTGGTTTAGTCAAATATCCTCATTTCAATTGTTTCTCTGGTTCGGCTACTGCCAGTTTCGTTTCGGCTTAGACATTAATGGGTTAACAAAGTAAACACGATTTTTGTGATGTGCAAATTCCACGTCACAATCTATATTTACATTTTCCTTTCGGGGCTCATATGAACCAGGTTATATTATGCAATTAGCGTGGAGGTATGAACTTTAGAAAAACGATAGCGATATCCAAATATCCTTTTTATGGTCTGCCTTTTTATGGTTCTTGTATTCTAAAGTTGTCGTTGATAATGAATTGTTCGGAGGTGTTTCCAACGGTGGATCTATATTCAAAGGGCTAATTCTTATTCTCAGTATTGAGAGATGTGTGAGAACGGACTAAATACTTTTTCTAGACTGGTAGGTATACTTTATGGATAAAAGAACTCAAAAACTCTATACTAAATAGAAGAAGCTTTAAAAAGAAAAAAAAATCCTAAGGTATCAAATGGTAAGAGCAGGAATGTTCAGGGAACGGATCCTTCGAGTTCGACGGTGGAAGGGTGACTTTTGTCCTAACAATCAATCCTAACATCAAGAGATGTGTTCGTATCGTTAACAATATAATAGTTGATGATGCCTTGAGTAACAATAAAAAGAGGGACTATCGTCTAAGTTTGCATGCGAAAGAGGAAAGTCTTTTCAAAGTAATAGAAGCTGAAGTTTAAGGCACATTAAACGACTGCAAAGTTCACAAAGAATGTCACTTGGGAGATCCTGACTGGTCTGAAGAAATTTGTCAGAGCTTTCACATGCTTCAAGTGCAGAGAGTTCAGTCACATGTTTGTCAACTGCAACAAAAATCCCTGCTTTCTTTTGTGCAGGAATAAAAAGGAAGTAACTTAACCATACCTCAGGCTATAGGAAGCGTGCCAGCTTCTAAAAGTCACTTAATCCGTTAAGACTTAGATGCCAAACTCATATATAACGTTAAACAATACTTCCGAATTATAGAAAACATATTCATCAAAGGATTAAGATGCAAATGTTAGTATAAATTAAGAAACAAGAGAATCTCCAAAAACAGTTTTAGAGAAAAATACTTTTACTGATAACTAAAATTAATAGTACATTATGATTGAAGTGCGGAAAATTATCGATTATCAAAAGTGTGAGGATTTGCGGCTTGTTATTATTGGTACTTATTAGAAAAGAATAAGACTTTTAAAAATAAAAAAACTATAGTTTAAAAAACCACAAAAATTTAAAAGAATATATGTATGTTGAACTTTTCTGTTTATCAAAATTAATTAACTATTTGCCAAAATCTAGAAAATGTTTATAAAAAAGTACATTTGTTTCATTTAGTTACAATTCATTTTGTAGAAAATGTAGTAAATGTTCATTTTAATTGGTTGCAGTGAATTCAAATTATTAATATTTAGCCTTATGATTGTAAACTATTCACAAGGTTCATTGCTGGGTTCCAAGAACATCAGGTAGGAATCAACACAAATTAAAAAGAGAAGGTGTTAACCAATGCCGGACAAATGCTTGGAAAATCATTAATAGTGGGGATAGCTGTGCGGTAATGTATGTCGCAAATTTTTCCCACTTTTCGATGTTACGATTAAGTAACAGTGCGTGACCAAAAATGTAAGTTTTGATTTTACCTTCGGAGTTGTTTTAGCTTTTTTGCACAAGTTGGTAAGGCTTGTGTATTTTATTTAAGTGAGATACTTACTGCTTCAGCTCTACGGGAGCTGTTATTACTTTGTTCTTGATTAGGAAGTTTACAATAATAAGGATTTATAAATAGTAGGAAAGAGATAAAATAGGAATAGAGTATAATAAATGTTTATTATAAAAGATAATAAAAATGAGATACAATAATAGGTGTAAGTTTTTAATGTTATAACATAATCTTACATTTTACCTATACGCAGCAAGGATGCGCGTAGCACAACTTAAGTTTTTGTTTGTTGAACTCGCGGCGAAAATTATTGTTCGTTATCGTTGCCGAAATTTAACAATTTAAAAGCCGTAACCAAGTTCGAAATTTTACGTCTACTTGCCGTCGGATAGTCTATTTGCAATGGTTGAGATGATCCCCTTTGTTAAAGCGTTATACTTATGTCGCGTTGATCAAAACCAAATTCTAGAGTATCGTCGCGCAGGGCTTTACCGTCGACGGGATAAGAAAACTGATCTTTGCACGTCAAAGAACTGGAGAAATTTGATCGGAGGGCGTGGAACATCCTCCAACTTTTATAGAAATGAAATCTGCATTTGTGTTGTCAATATATGACAAGAAAGAGTGGTCGAACCCGGATCAGATCATATCTAGATAAGTAGGAGGGGTTACATCTCCGTCGACGAATGAAAAGACGTGCACCATTTAATTACGTTGGTACTTTAACATTTTGTATCGTCGCGTAAAGTATAAACCTTCGAAGTCGTTTGGAACGGTGTGCTAATATCCCTTATGATCGGGCAATAACGTGAATACGTGACCGAAAAGAAGGCTGCACGTGCATCCGAATGCAGTTATTTGTGCTCTAATTTAATTTCTTCTCAATTTATTATGTTCTGTCTAGAAGTTGTAATTCTTTTACAGATTGTTCGTCAAATAATATTTAAGATTTTGTATATAAGGAATACAATTACTTATATTTATATATAAGTAAGAATAAAACAAAAAAATATAGTCCGATCGTAACATCGAATGCGACAATTCATTACCGCTCGCGTATAGAATCGCACGAGAATCAACAACTTTCCTAACGGAATTCTGTGCAGTCAGAGCGACTTTTGCGTACAGTGTGCGAAAAAATAATATTGTTAAACAATTAAGGGGCACACCTAGTGTGAGCGCCTAAAAAAACGGTGATTTTTAGGAATTTTTTTTGAAGAATGTATTGCGTCAAATGTTTTGGAATTTTTTTTACCTTTATTTGTCTATAAATCAGTTATTAATTTTTTATTTTTGTAAAGAAAAATACATATTTTTTTAAAAGTTATGTCCCATCTCGCAAGTGTAAAAAAAAAAAAGTTGTCCCACTGCTGCAGTGATTGCGGCCTTCTGAGTGACTGAAATCAAAAAAACCAAAAAGATTATTAAACTAGAAGACATTTGCCGTACTATGACCCTCGGATGGAAAAAAATATTGAATTTCAAAAAAATGGCGGAGTTTTGAAAAAAAATTATAAATTTCGACTAAAAAATTCGATAGTTTTTGGCATCCCAAAATTTTATTTTTCATCCAAAAAAAAAACTGAAGCCTCATAGTACGGCAAATATCTTCTAGTTTAATAATCTTTTTGGTTTTTTTGATTTCAGTCACTCAGAAGGCCGCAATAACTGCAGCAGTGGAGAAACTGGTTTTTTTTTGGATATAACGAATAACTCTTTAAAAAAAAGATATTTTTCTTTGCAAAGATTACAAAATGTTCACTATTTATACAAATATACATGTACAAAACTTTAAAAAAAATTAGATGCAATAATTTCCCTGAAAAAAATTCCTAAAAATCGACGTTTTTTTCAGTCACTCACACTAGGTGTGCCCCTTAATATTTATGCCAATAGGGTGTAGGGCCAATAATAATTTTTTCCAGCAACAGTAGTTAATTATCAGTTTAAGCTTGCAAAGTACAAGACAAAAATGTAAACATTTCTACCTTGTAGGAAAATTTATTATCATCGCCGCAAAAAATTCCAATGTTAACATGTATGTCCCAGATTAAAATCCATTATAGTAAAAATTAATATCGAAAGCCTTTCAGTGTAAGTATTTTAAAACCAATACTGATGTTCTAGGCAAAAACGTTGAGATTGGGTCAGAATAAATTTCTTGAAAGCACTCAAGTGTAATTTTTTACTTAAAATAATATTAAAATGAATAAAATATGATTCTTTGTATATGCAAGACCATCAATATTCATTTTCGATGTAGAACAAGTTAACGGTTATTTTTGAAAATTGAAAATCTATATATACAACTTGAATTCTAATTTATTGATTCTGTTTTTTATAATTTTTATTCTGAGCTCTTAAAATATTAGTAGTATAATTCTAGAACTGAAAACTTGTCAATACCACAATGTATATCCTAAATAGAACAAATTGAACCTTGATCCAATAAATTAAGACAGATTTCAGATAGAGCTACGTTTTTAAATAATAAAGTGTATCTAAAATCAATTGTCTTAAATAGACGAATATAACGATTCGGTATAAATTTTATATCTAAGGCACTCTAAACACAAAACCGAAATACCTCAAAAGTTTCCAAATAGAACGAATAAGTAATTAGTTAATTGAACATACGAATTTTTAAGAATATTTAATTATAACTTTTCCAATGTAATAATGAACGTTATACATAGATAATGTTAATTATACGACTTTGTCAAGTTGTAATTGACATGAGTTTCGTATAATAATTGTTAATAGTTATTTTTAGTTAGTTAAGGTGATAAAAATAGATCAGGTTATGAGTTAATATAACATTTAAACTTCAAAAATGCATTCTCTTAGTATTTTATATTTATAGTTATAATGTATTTTTAAGTTGCACTGTGTAGCCTTTGAGTGGTCAACAATTCATACTTTCGTTTGAACTTTAAAATATATAGAGAGACTTAAAATATATAGATGCCTCGCCATTTTAACCCATTGAAATATCGAGTAGGCAATATCCACCCGACGAATCGATGAATATGTAGATACCCTTCGGCACCAAGTGGCTATCTCGATTCTCATCTACAGGGGAAGTGTATGACAAAATATGCGTCAAGTCGGATATTCTTAAATCCTATATCATTTTTCAAAACTGAAATGTCCATCAGACTTTACTTCACACTTTTATTTTACCTATAAAACAATTTATAAATTATATTGACCCTATATTAAGAATTTTAATTTCTCTTTTCATTGTTTCTTTCTATCCAAGTTGTGTTATCTTTTATTCCGCAAAAATCATTATCAAAAAAAATTCTCTTAAAATTATTTTTGTATACATGTGCCTCATATATTACATGATTTTGACAAAAGAGTTAATAATATTTTTTCTAAAAATATAGTAGCTACGTTAAAATTATCAACAGTTACATATTATTAAAAGTTTTTTAAAAAAAATTCTGAATTTCTTAGGCAATAAATATTTCTGAAATCTGCATATAAAGAAAACCAAGTACAATAAAAAGTAGGTATTTAGTCAACCGAGATTTTGATGTCTCAAGAATTGAAAAATTTAAGATTTACGATTGAAATTTCCATCACTAAATTATTATTGGCAGGAGAAAATAGGGATTACGTGTTTTAAGTCTTCGGAAATTGCTTTGAATATACTCTGAAAGTAAATGATACGACGGGATGAAACTGCGAGAATTTGCAAAACGATGCGCTGGAGGACGCCTTGGTGAATTTGAAATTTACCTAATCATTCTAACCACGTCTCACCATCTTACTAAACCCCATCCTTCACTTTCATTGAATAAATAATCGAGGTGACCCGTATCACCGATTAGGCGACGTGTTACGACATGAGAAACCGATCCATTAGAACCAGATCTAGCATAAATGTCCTTTCGTCTGCTTCAACTTCATTGTCTGGCCTTTAATCTCCAACTTCACCTTGCACCTTAACACGTCTTGACGTGCATTCAAACATACTTCACTTGGATATGATTTACGATATCCAAATGGATTAATAGATACTCTGTGAACTGGAAAATGCAATGGATTTTTTAGAATTATTCAATTTAAAAAAAAAATGAATTTAACCGTGCAATTTTTCATGTCAATCATTCTCGGAGACTTAGCACTGAACAAAATGTTTAGCTGCTGCACATAAACGTGTAGCTGGATTTCGTTTAGATAGAAATCTAGGAATACCTAAATACACAGAGAAAATCATATCTACACGATTACAAAACTGATATGATACCCCTCTGACGAAAGTCCACTGTTGGTAACTAGTAAATAAAATATAATAAAAACAAGATTGTCTTATTTTGTTTAACCCTTATACATGCACACTGGTCAGTCCCACTGACCACCTATTTTCCAAGACATTTGCTTCTATAAAAGTTAAATTAAGATATTTAAAAAATTATTTTTTCTCACGTGTCATACAGAAGTGATGCATGAACATAAAAATCACGATTTATTGTCCATATTAATAATAAAATATTGTTATAAACATTAAAGAATATTTAAAAAATGACTTTTTTTTGGGAGAAATTCATTTTTAAGCAAAGTTTTTTAAATAGTAAAATGCCAATTTCAGTAAAGGGGGTTTCGAGTTCGCTGATTACGAATCTGACGTCATTTTCGAAAAATTTAAAATGTCCGATCCAAGAGGGCGGACAAAATTTTAGGAATTCCTTGAATTCGCTTGAAACTTGTTACTCGGAGGTTTTTGGGGTCGCTGATTACGAATCTGAAGTCCGATTTTTAAAATTCAAAATTGCGGATCCAATATGGCGGACGAATTTTTCGGCATTCCTTGAATTAGCTTGAAACTTGTTACTCTGGGTTTTTTTGGGGTCTTTAATTACGAAACTGAAATCCGATTTTTTAAATTTGAAATGGCGGATTTAATATTGTGGATGCAAAATCAAAAATCGATCGGATTCTCTTGAAACTTGTTTCTTGGGGACTTTCACTAAAAACTTGACACATCCTCGTTGTTAGTTTCAGGTAACGCAAAGAGCAAGCCAAAAACAATCATGAAAATTTCATTTCGCATATCGAAGTTATCTGCGACTCTAAAAACCCCCAAGAAACAAGTTTTAAGAGGAAAGATCAATTTTTGATTTGCGTCTATCATATTGGATCCGCCATTTTGAATTTTAAAAATATTCCATTAGATTCGTTAACAAAGACCCCAAAACCCTTGAGAAACAAGTTTTTTTTCTCAAGTATTTTTCTCAAATTTTAATTATTTTCTTTGTGTTTAAAACATTTTTATGATTGTTTAAATTAGTTTCCACAATTTTTAATTGATTTCATTTTTTTCAATTAATTATGGTTTAATTTAGTTTAATTTCAAATGTTTCCAATTACTTTTCTAGAAAATGCAACCCACCAAACTTAAACAATGAAAATTTACAAAAAACGAAATATTCACCTGTCTTTATCACATTGAATCCAGGCCCGGCGGATCATATTCAACCCGGGTGGGTATGTTATTAAAAAGTGATGTCTGATTCCGGGTGGGTACTTTACAAATTCGGAGTTTTCCGGGTGGGGGGTAGTACCCACCGTACCCGCCTTATTCGTTGGGCCTGATTCAATCTCCGTTTCTTTTAATCGAAAAAGCTTTAAAATAGGACCATTTATCAGCAAATTTTATAAGCTTTCCAATGGTGTATGAGAAATTTCAATTCACTAATATCTGACACAATTATCAACATTTTAAGATGTTCATGATTTTAATCCCATTTTTATAAGTGGTCACACAATTTTGGCTGGTAGTGTAGGTATAAAAAGTACATAAATAGTAAAGTAGTTTAATGTAAATTCAGTTTATAAATTTTTTTCAAGAACATTAAAAATATTTTTATAGAATAGAAAAAAAGTGATTTAAAAGTTAACATTTCGAAAAACATATTTTAAAAACATATTAAAAATATTATTTATAACGGTAAGTTTTACATTTTTTTAAATAAAGTTTTTAATATTTAATAGAGTAATAAAATTAAAAACTAAATTCTTATGTAATAAAAAAATCATTTGCTTCAATAATTTTTTAATAATTATTAACTTTTCATTATTATCATCAAGATTTAAAATATTATTTTAATAAATTGAATATTAAATAGAAAGTAATTTGGTTTTTGTAGTTTTTGTAAAATATCTGGTAACAGTCAATTGATTTTATTTAAAGATTGAAATGAATTCATCAAATGTAAGACAAATAATAATTGTATGGTATAAAAAATTCAAAATTTATTTTCAAATTTTTTGTTATGCTTGACTCATCACATCGGTACAAACAATTTTTGTAATATGAAAGGAAACGAAAGTATAAAACAATTACGACACCAGATACATTGTTTTTGTTCGTGCTACAAAAAAAAATACATTATGGGTCAGTGGTTTTATACTTTGCAAAATGGGTGAAAATTCTATGAATAAATTCCAATTTTTACTGTTGTCGAGATGATCTTGATACTCAGTCGTTAAAATACATATTTATTCATTTATTAACGAGTTTTATACGTAACTTGGTTTAATTTAAATACTACTAAAATGATAAAAAAATAGTAGAACATTACCTAGTGGGCACACTTGGCTTAAAAAGTTTTTTGAAATAATAAATAATACGTTTCTCAAAAGTACAAGAAACGTTCTGTGTGTGGTCATTTGACGTTCTTAAAACATCATTTGACATTTTTTGAACATCTAGCAATGTCCTTTAGAAAGTAAAGTTTTTCAAAGTTTGACAATAAAAAATTTTTTACATTTTAAATTTGGAATAAAATGTATTATTTGTAATAAAAAACTTTAAAGTTAAAAGTAATCGTAGTATCTGATTTTACAGCTAAGGGTCGCGAGTTCAAATCCTGCCGGATACAAATATTTTGATTTGTAAGTTTTAGAATAATTTTAGATAGCTTGAAAAATTATATGCGACTATAAAAAGTATATAAATTAAATTAAATAATTTCATCTATTAAATTAGAGAAATTAAATATTTCTCATCTAATATATTTATAAGAAAATATCTAGAATGTTTTCAGAACCTTTTTAGAACGTTTTCAAAATGTTTTTAGAACGTTACTTTTATCAAAAATACGTATTGGATTAAGTATTGGATTAAGTACTGAGAATAAGTACTGGGAGTAAGTATTGGATTAAGAACTGGAATAAGTATTGGTTTAAGTACTGGAAACCCAGTACTTAAAATTTTTATTTTTAAATTTCAGTGGCACTGTTATTTTACGTTTCATGTACTTCTAATTATTTCTATATATAAAATGGACAAAAAAAACCTGGGAGCCATAGAAACTTATAGTGCGCTACAAGTAAAGTTTTTAAGAATGTTTGGCAAAAAAAGTACAGGCATCTCCAATGCTTAAACCAATACTTATTACAGTACTTAATCCAATACTTAATAGAAACAAAAGTGCAATGTTCCACAATATTCGTGGACATAAAAAAACGTTTCAAAAATATCTTTAGAACTTTCGGTTACCCACTGGGTACCTAATATAATTTCAACTGCCGCCACTAATTTCAACTGGCAACTTAATTTTCCTGAATTTCCCGTTTCATTATATTTGTCAGTTTTTCGATACTTGCGAAAGAAATATTTTCCTATTGTTAGTCAGTTGACAAGGGACTTAAAAATCTAGGAGATTTTGAAACAAACTTGATCTCTCTCTCTCCCCCTTTTGCTATTTCACAGCTGTCGTCATGCAGTATAATCTCTCCCAAACAGTTGAGAGCAACATTCAAATCTGTGATTCAAATAGGAATATAGTCGTTGCTGCATAAAGTAGAGTAACTATGATATCGAGTTACGTTAGTGAAACAGCCATTTAAACTGTCTCATGCTTTAATGAAAATATGAAATTTTTATTTTTGCAACTTGTGTCCTTTACAAGTTACGAGTTAATTAAAAGAGATAAAAATTTTTATCAAAAAAACAGAGGAACGGTATTTTTATTTCAGAAAATAATTTTAGAATGTAAGGTATGAAAATTCATACAATCAGCATCGAATCACCGAGTCAGCTTTACCGCAGCTCGTAAAATCGTTGGTATAGTATAGTGAGCAGAAGAACCTATTGGACCGAAGTAATTTATAGCATCCCTTTTATTTCATCCCCTCTTTGTGTGTACATATATAATGTTCGTTAACCATACGGGTTTAGCAGTCCACAATTAATGGTCATATTATTTTTCACTAAATTAATATCAGGCGATAAGATCCTTGAACTTCGTAACTAAACTATTCTGTTTTCTCTATTATAGGTATCTATAAATCTGCGAACGTTGTGGTTGACTTCAGATGTGTAGCACTTTTTCCAAATCTTCCTTTGGATCAATGCATATTGATACTCATGATTTGATTTACATTTTTGATTTACAGCTTTAGGCAACAATTATAATGTAAAATTGTAATTTTATAAGATTTATTATTAATAATTTTATACAATTGCTGTAAAATAATAATATTTTTTTGATTATATTTATTTAGCCAGTGAGTCACCTACTCGAAATTTAAGGTTTTTATTCATTCGGGCTTACGCTATCCTGCAGCTCCTGAAAATTCTAATAATAATGAATTAATGTCATTAATTCGTTTATAACTTTACCACAAAGTAGTATATTGTAAGAATTATTTCCAAGCAGAGTATAGAGTGGTTTTAAAAATTAATCAAAGTAAATAATGTCAATTTCGACGGTAGATTCAGTTTGCATGGAATGCCACAGATCTATTATACAATTTCGAATAATTTCAGTTTGACTCTGTCGAAATCAGAAATAACTGAAATTCCAGTCAATTAAAATTTGGATCAATGAAATATTTTGAGCTCTAAGAGAAGTTAGGCTCAATTAAATTATAAATAAATTATAAGTGTCTATATCAATTTTAATCAAATAAAATTAAGGCCAATCAAATTAGAGATGATTACAAATACTGTTTAACTGAAACTAGAGTAAAACGATTTAACTCGCGGTATGATTTTATTTAATCGTATTTTTTGTAATAAAGGTCTCAAATTCGAGAATATCTATCATAAATGTATCAAACAATTCATTCACTTCGACCTCTTTCTGCTTCTGTTAATTAAAAAGATAACCGAATACTATATATAATTTCTAAATTAGACACGCTATAGCAGAAGCGGATCAAATGTTTCCTGATGAGAAAAGGGCTGATACATATAAACCAGAAATCAGTTTCATACGTATTTCATTAAAAATCGAAAATGGAAAAATAATTTTTTTTTTTTTGCTTCACAACAAAACCTCAAGTTTTTAATGGAAAATATTTTTCTTGCGCTCTTTCATTAAAAAATGTTAGATTAATGTGTAAATTCACTTGATTTTTTATTATAATATTTTAATACTTATGTCGACTTTCTTTTTAATACTCTCACTCTCTCTTTCAAATGAAATTAATTTTCTGTGAGAAATTTATGTAAACAAATAATTATAAGTTAAGTTTAAAAATTACTCTACTGTTTTATTTACTGATAAAATAAAATAAAATAATTTTCGATGACAAAGGAAGATTTGAAAATAATAAAACAGTCCTTTTAGGGATTTAAAGTTATGTTATAAAGCAGTATCTGGAGACCAAAACATTTTTATATGAAGCACAAATTATTATTATTTATGTACAGGCCCGGATTGGCCATTCAGGATACCGGGAAAAATCCCGGTGGGCCGCCGCCAGGCGGGCCGGTATTTTTATAGGTCTAATTAATAATTTAATTTATGTAATTAAATTTCATTTAACTTTCAATTACTCTTTTCTATTTTCAATTAATTTTACAACATTCAATCATTTTCGGCTTCTTTCTATGTTCTTTTCAATAACAGAAATTGTAGAATTTCAATTAAATTGTTCAATTCTACAACTATTTTTTACAATTCTTATTTATTATTATCTTCAACTTTCAATTCCATTCTTCAATTTTCAGTTTCATTCTTCAGTTTTCAATTATTATTTTTTTCTATATTCAAGAATTCTAGACTTTTTCAATTACTTCTTTCAATTTTTAATTACATTTTTTAAATTTCCATTACATTCCTCAATTTTCAATTATCTCCTTCAATTTTTTCAATCCTCAATAATTCTCAAAAAATTCTATAACTAATCTTTAACTTTTTAAATTATTTTGTTCTCTTGACCATTATTTCTTAGTGCTTTACGATATCAAGACGATATCATATTTGAGCAATATTGATATTGATTTCAAAATCTCTTGACCATCCAAAAATGTTCTCGAGTTGATAATATCGACATAAAATAACTAAAAAATGACGAAAATAATTGGAATAATGACAAGATTAATAAATCGACAATTGACAAAAATAATTTAAAAAATTAAAGAACAAATATAATATTTTAAAAAAACAATTGGAAATTAAAAAAGGAAAAAAATTACAGAAATAATAATTGAAAAAAATTTTAATTTTAAAAAATTGACCTGGATTGAAATTTGAAGAAATAATCACAAATTGATAAGAAGAAAATAATATTAAAAATTGCCAAAATAATTAAAAAATGAAGAAAATAATTGTGAATTAGACAGAAAAATTGAGGAATTAAGGAGTTGAATTGAGATTTCAAAAAAATTATTGATAATAAATAATTTACAATTTACTATATCAATAAATAAATAAATAGTATAAAAGAGTGAAAAAGCCCAGGATTGGTGAATATTTAAGAAAATAATTGACAATTAAAAACTGAAGAAAACTGTAGGAATAATTATAACAAATAATTGGAAATTGAATGGGATTTCAAAAAGTTAAAGTTGGTTGAAAATCGAAGAAAATAATTTCAAATTAGAAGAAATAGTTGAAAAATGAAGAAAAAAATTCAAAATTAAAGAAAATAATAATTGTGAATTTAAGAGGATAGTTGAAAAATTGAATTGAAAGTTCAAGAAAAATATTGTTAATTGAAAAAATCATCGAAAAAAGCCGAGAATTATTAAATATTGAATAAAATAATTGCCAATTGGAAAAAATTCTAAACATGGCAAGATTATTAAATTAAAAACTGACAGAAATAATTTTAAACAGAAAAAGATAAACATAAAATTAAAAAAAACTAAAAAAGAAAGAAAATGATAGGAATAGTTCTAGAAACAATTGAAAGTTTAATTCCTTTTTGAAAAATTAAACTTTATTAAAATTTGAAGAAAATACTTTCAAATTGAGAGAATAATTGAAAATGAAAAAAAGTATCAATAAAAGACAAGAATTGTGATTGGATACAAATAATTAAAGAATTAAAGAACTGAATTGAAATTTCAAGAAAATGATTAATAATTGAATAATATGAAAGAAAATAATTGAAAAAAGACGAAAATAAAGGACAATTGCAAAAAATTCGAAAAATTGCAACATTAAAAAGTTTACATTTCAACAGAATTATCTTAAAAGTTAAGAATGTAAATTAAAATTTAGAACAAAAATAACTAAGAATAAAAATTGAAAGAAAATTACTGTAGTAATTGTAGAAAATAATTGTAAATTTAATTGGATTATAAAAATTTGAACTGGATTGAAGTTCTTGGAAAATAATTGCCTATTGAAGGAAACAAGTGAAAATTGAAAAAATAATTGAAAAAAAAATCGAGAATTATTGAATATTGACTGAAATAATTAAAAATTCAAGTAAATAATTGAAAACTGAAAAATAATTGAAAAACCGACAATATTTGAAAATCGAAGAAAATAATTGAAAACTGAAAAAATAATTGAAAAAACGAGAATATTTGAAAACTGAAAAGAATAATTGAAAAAAACCGAAAATATTTGAAAATTGAAGAAAATAGTTGAAAACTGGAAAAACAATTGAAAAAATGAGAATTATTGAATATTGAAGAAAGCAATTGAAAATTGATAAAAATATTGAAAGAAGCCGAAAATTATTGAATATTAAAGAGAATATTTGAAAATTAAAAAACATGATTAAAAATTAATTAAAATAATTGTGAATAGAAGAAAATAATTGAGATTTGAAGAAAATAATTGTAAATTTAAGAAACCCACATAACACGTAATATTCCAGGAACATTCCTGGAATATTTTTTTGTGACATTCGGAACATTCCAATGGAATATTGCAGTGACGTTACTGGAACGTTTCTATGTCCGACTCAGGGCATATTTCAGTGGAACATTCCATAAATATTAAATTGTAATGTCTCTGGAACATTACAATATAACATTGCAGGAATATTCCATTGGAATATTCATAAGTTTTTTAAACCAAAAAAAAAAAATTTAGTCTTAAATTTATTAATTCTTATTAGAATTATTTATCATTTTATTTTTACATCTTAAAACAAATTAAAAATTCTAAACGCGACGGGAGGATTCGATCCCTAAACCTAAGACCTATCTAACGATTAACGCTCGCGGCTATTTTATCGGTATGAAAATTCTACAATAAAGCTGGATGAACTTCAACTATTTTAGATATGTATTAAAAGTATATCTACTCGCTTTAGATTCTTATTTTCGTACCGATAATAGCCGCGAGCATTAATCGTTAGATAGGTCTTAGGTTTAGGGATCGAATCCTCCCGTCGCGTTTAGAATTTTTAATTTGTTTTAAGATGTAAAAATAAAATGATAAATAATTCTAATAAGAATTAATAAATTTAAAGACTAAATTTTTTTTTTTTTTGGTTTAAAAAACTTATGAATATTCCAATGGAATATTCCTGCAATGTTATATTGTAATGTTCCAGAGACATTACAATTTAATATTTATGGAATGTTCCACTGAAATATTCCCTGAGTCGGACATAGCAACTTTCCAGTAACGTAACTGCAATATTCCATTGGAATGTTCCGAATGTCACAAAAAAATATTCCAGGAATGTCCCTGGAATATTACGTGTTATGTGGGAAGTAATTGGGTATTCAAATATTGAAAAAATGATTTTCAGGTGAATGAAAGCCGACTTTTTTTATGCTAAAGGGGGCAAAGTAGATAGAAATTCATTCTGAGCGATTTTTAAAGCCGGGGAATTCGCTAAAAAACTTTTTATTATATTTATTTAATAAAAATTGTCCATTTCTTGATTGAAGATCAGGGAATGATTTTAAAGGGTTGTTTTTGATGCTGAAGGGGTTAAAGTAGATAGGAATACATTCAGAGCAATTTTTAAAGCCAGGAAATTCTCTCAAAATTTTTTTATTATATTTGTTTAATAGAAGTTGTCCATTTTTTGTCCTTTAAAATTGGTTAAAACCAGATTGAGGTGTTCATTAAACTAAGAAATTACTGCTGCTTTCGTACAAATGGCAGTAGAGAATGCTACTGTTCAAGAAATTCCAAATAATTAAATTATTGATAAGTTTAAATAAAATAATTTAATAATTTAATATTTTTATATTTTAGTTTTAAATGTTAATAAAAATTTTCAATTATATAGAAAGGGGCCGCTTTGAATATCTTTCCAGGGCCGCTTTTAATTCCCAATCCGGCCCTGATTTATGTAGATATGTAATTATTATCTCATTATTTTGTGTTTTGAAACATGTTGTTTGGTAAAATTCATTATAAAATTTTTAACGGTAATATAACTATTAACTATATAATTTCAGAATGAGAATAATCTCAGTAACATCTCCTTTCCAAGTAGAATGAGTAAATCATTGGGTCAGACAAAGCGATATGAATGCTTAGATAGAACTATTATTTGGACAAATGCAGTTTATAACAAGTAATAAAATTTAATTTTTAAGAGTGCGAAAGTAACTTTTTAATTAAAAATTTTCAAATATTTTATATGAATGAGTTGTTTATGTCATTATGTTTAACATTTTACATCCTGGGGGTCGATTATGTAATTTGATTTGATTCCGAAATGATTTGATTTTGTCTGAATTTACTTTTTTTCACTTTTATTGACTTTTGTTGTTGAAAGTTTTGACAGTTAAAAGTGAAAAAAAGTGAATTCAGGCGAAATCAATTCATTTCGGAATCAAATCAAATTACATAATCGACCTCCTGTTTAAACGTTACAACTATTTTAAGCATTTTTAATAAATTTTTAATTAATTAGTAATTTAATACTACTTGAGAAAGTGAACTTTCACAATTTCAATTAGTAGATATTTCACTTTCAAATTAGTAGTTTTCTACTAAAAAATAGTAAAAGCTTTCATTATTTAATAGCAACTGATTTCTCGCTAGTTCATTAGTAGAAGATCACTAATTCAGATGTAGAGAGTTCCTCTATGAGGAACTATAATAAGAGAATAAATAAGAAATAAGAAAACTAATAAGAGTTGTAGAAGTAAATGATTTTTCAGAGAGTGTAATTTTTAATATTTCTTTTGATTATTATTATTATTAATTAATGTCAAGCTACACTGTTAAAAAAAGGAGTTGAAATTTAACTCCCTACGGGACTCTATAAAAGTCGCACGCCTTGAAGAGTTGAAGTAAAGGGAGTTAACGCTCAATCCTTTAGTATCCACTCTTCTTTAACATGAAGCGTATGAGACTCACTCACCTAGGAGAGTCGATTTTTAACTCTAAAATCTCAACTCCCAACTCCAGCAACCCATAACTCCCTAAATTTTTAACAGTGTATAGTTTATATTACACATATTTTAAAACATACGAATGAACAGTCCACCCTTTTAAGGAGGAATTGGTCACCTACTCGAGAAGAGGTTATGTTTAAAGTCCTTATTTTGCTTTTTGAAACAGAAATTTTATTAAGAAAAAATGTGGAAAATTTAATTTAAAACAAAATGCACCATTAAAACTCATAATTTGATAAAAATTAAAGATTTCTGATATTTAGAAACATTTTAGAGAAATAAGAGAAACTATAGGGGAGACCGGGGCTGTTTGGCGCAGGGGCTGGTTGACGCACTTGAGTTTATTCAAACGTGAAAAGTCGAATTAATTTTTCTCTTCGGTCAAATTAATGTACTTGATAAACTGTAACTTCACACATAATTTCATTATTATTGATTGATTATTCTGGACTATAAATTCAAAAAACCAATTTTGGTACTCAAAAGTAAATTTTAACGCCTTCATTTTTTTGTTATATCTTTTTACAAAATGCAATCAGAAAAAAATCAAAATTAAGGTTTTGTGTTCTGAACAGTTGCTTTTAAGAAACAATTAAAAATTTTTGATTTATATTTACAGTTTTCATAAAAACGAAGAAAATGTATAAATAGTCTCTCCGGGGCTACTTGGCGCAGTAGGGTCGGGGCTGGTTAGCGCGCTCGGAACGCTAGAAGTTTATAAGCTACATCTAGTGACTAATAAAAATGTATTAAATTCAATGTGGTAACACTTTTATTTTATTATCAGTACCAAGAATAACCCTTTGAGATAAAAAAGTGTTTAATATATATTATTATTATTATAATCTCATAATTTTACGTTTCCAGATATTTGTAGTTTTTAGGTTCGTGAACTTCACTTTTTGAACAAGATGAACATTCCATTTTGAATTAATTCACATTTTTTCAAGATAATATTTCCTTAGAAGACTTATTTTAACAATGAAACATATTGCTTGATTATTAATCACACATTTAAATTCATGTGCCAAGTAACCCCGGGTAGTGCGCCAGGCAGCCCCGGGCCGGGGCTGTTTGGCGCACTTTGGTTTTCTCCAAAAAGTCTGTTCTAAAAAAAAAAGTACAACTTTTTTTGGAACTTTTATTTTTTGAAATCAAAGCTAAGATGTTAACCAAAGTTTCTGTACAATATAGTTTTCATGTACACAAAATTGGCAGAACCAATCAACAAAGAGTGAAAAGTGCGCCAAGTAGCCCCGGTCTCCCCTACATTTGCTTCTAAATGTCAAAAAGCTTTAATTTTTATTCAATTATGAGTTTTAATAGTTTATTCTGTTTTAAATTTTTGTCACATTCTGTCTAAATAAAATTAAATTAAAAGTAGTTTTTCTATTTCAAAAAGCAAATTAATGACTTTAAACATAACCTCTTCTAAAGTAGGTGTTGAATTCATCCTTAATTCAAGACTCAGCTTTAGCAATTGAACGCACTTCAAGACTTTCTTTGTAAGCTTTCTTTTTCTCAATTCTTCTTATTCCTAAAACTGATTCATATTTTGAAAGAAACTTTAGATTACGTCGGTTGCATTGTCAATAAATTTGACAGCATTGTCGAAAGAAAGGGACGATATAATAAAAAGGTAGAAATATTATAATATGAAGCAATGACAAGAAAGAGATTTGAAAAATTAACAAGAAAAGTGAGAAAAAAGCAGAAATGTCAGAACCAAAGATTACTTTAATCTCTTTAAAGCAGAATTTTGCATTATTGTAGAAAACTCAGTAAAGTCAGACTAGGAAAATTATTCATCTCTCGAAAACGTAAATTAAAATAACTAATTAAAACTAAAATTGCGTTTAAAAACTATACGGTTTCTCGAAAACATTCTCCAACTTTTGTAACGAATCCTACAACTCTCCAATTTGACGAGAATACTGCATGTCGACACTTTCCAGCAAAATTCAAGAAGACTCAAAACATGTTTTCGTAATTCTAACACGAACAGTAGAAACAAGGAAGTAGCATTATAAACTCTCTCATTTGTGTAAAAACTCAGGTTTCCGCCAAGGGCTGAATTTATTAAAGTAGAAGAAGAAATAATACCTACACTGTTTCTTGAAATGTATCTGCGATTTTTTTCAATTATCATGAACATTTCACATTATTTTTGTTAAAAATTTCTTCCTGTTCAAATGTCTTTTTTATTTAAAAAAATAAAATAGTCGTTACCCCTAAAAGAATAAACTTTTTTACCTGCGTTCAGTTTTACTTCTTAACAGCGTACTTCAGACTAGTTTAAATACAAACAAAAACTATCGCAAAAATTCGCAGGATGAAATTTTTGCATTTGTTTTTCCTGTGTATAGAATATTTTGTCTGAAAGTAGATATTGCTTTTTTTTATTTAACTCATCATTGAAATTTTTATAATTGATAGATTAAAACAAATCAATGCTGCTAGTTCATGAAATTGAACTGTAAAATGTAGAACTTAATTTTGAACTTGGTTTCAAAAAGTTTCAGTTTATTTGGATAGATTGTTTGAAAATGCTTGCTTCACTTCAGATACAATTTTTTCTGCAAAAACTGCAGTTAAAGCAATCGAACTGAGATTAATTAAAGTTTATTAACTTTAGCGCAAAATGTACTACACTTAAACCATTTTAATGATGTAATTGTCAAATTATAGCTCTTAATATTCTAAACTTTTTTTGTAAAAATTACGATTCCGAAACCTTGAGTTCAAATTGATTAAAGAAAGTTTTTTTCTGACACCTTTACATTACGAAATATAAAACCCACGCTTTAGTTTTAGTCTAAATTTACTTAAGAATAACTAGTTTTTGTTTGTTAAAAAAAGTTTCCGAAAAATATAAATTATATAAATTTATTTTTCTCGTTTATTAACTGACGTTTAATCATTCTTTAAATTTAGCTGGAAAATATAACGAGCAAATCTCAGCTCTGGGCAATTTTAAAATTAAAATATAAATAAATAGGACCTAATAATGACAGAAAAGCTAGAAAAACGAAATTTAGACCTTCTATTTTTAATTTATGTAATTATGTGATACTAAAATGTGGTTAAATGTCGAAGCAAATGAAAGGGAAAAACGAATTTGTAACTCATATTTTTTTAAAAATGTAGAGAGCAAATAAGATTATTTTTTTAAATTAAAGCTGCTACTGGTTATTTTTAAGTGAATTTAGTCTGAAGTTAAAGTATGGGATTGATATATATGTTGTAGCATTTTAGCGAAACCTGACATTTCATGAAATGTCTAGACGTTTCGTGAAGCACTGCCACATAGTGAAATAAATATTTATTTCATTATGTGTCTAAAATTTTTAGTCACTTCATGAAATGCAACTCATAATTATGCACTTAGTGTAATATGATATAAAATTACACTATTTGTCTAATATTAGAAAGCATTTCATTAAATGAATAAGTCTTATTTAGCTTATAACGAAAATAGTCAAATATCTAATTTGAATCCCCCCTCCTCCTTATTCACCTGTCGATTAGTCATTCGTTAATGTGTAACTGTTTACAAATTACAACTAAGTCAGTGTCCTTTAAATTGTACAAGCAAATAGTACTTATCACTTATAAGAATATTTTTAAATTATTATTTAATTAAGTGAAATTTGGCAACCGACAGTGAAGCATTAAAAGTAGTAATAAAAGAGGATTATTTAAAAAAATTATCCAACTATTATAGAGTCGAATTATATAGGATTATTTAGTCTCTCCTGTAGCAATAAAGAAACACTTACATAAAAGAAAATTTTTTTTATTTAATTGCTCTTCAACATTTTTAAGTAAATATTATTGTATTTCACAAGTTTCGTTATCAGGTAAATAAGACTTAGTCATTTTATGAAATACTTTCTAAGATTAGACAAATAGTGTTATTTGATATTATTACACTAAGTGCATAATTAGCAGTCGTATTTCATTAAATGTCTAAAATTTTTAGACACAAAATGAAATAAACATTTATTTCAGTATGTGGCAGCGTTTCATGAAATGACAGATTTCACTTTAAGGCTACGATGTATATATTTCATATGTACTGGAACTTTTCGACTTCAGTGTATTTTATTAATTATATATTTTTTTTAATTTTAGTTTCATTTATATTTTAGAGATTTTTTTCTCACTCTTACTTGTGTTTACAAATTATAACTAATAAAATTTTTTCAATATTAAATTTACTCTTTTGTTCTCAGTTTTCATTGTTTTAACTATATTGTTATTAAAATTCTAAATTCTTAATTATCCTATTTAGGTTTCCGTCAACAACAAGGTTTTACACAAACTAACAATTTATTATTCCTTTTTATTAATAATTTATTTATTTATGTTTTAATATTTACTGAACTACTACATATTAAACATTGTTTGTTGTCAAAACGTAAAAGTTTTTATTATCAGTAAAAAGTAATTTTTTCGAATTTCTAATAATCACTTCATTCTAAATTCTGATAAGGACGACCAGTGAAATGGTATGTGATGTAAAGAATTGCTTTGCTGTTGAGTGCTCTCTGCATCAGTTGTGCGAGGTCACAATGGAAGGGCATCTTCAATTCGAGGATGAGCGATTTTACGACGAGGTGTGAAACCGAATGGACGTGCAAGTCATAGACCCGAGTAAAATCTCACGTGAAAGGAAAAATAGGGCATGATTTCAAAGAAAAAGAGAACATCGTACTTTTCAATTCGAAAAAATAAACAACACCTTTTTATCATCATATTATACCAGCACATCTCTCCCCTTAATTAGACTAATTTTAAGAAAACCAAAACACTTAAATTCCGATGTTGGCATATTAAAACAAACTTTAATTCCTTATACGTCAGTATGAAAAGGGCCCACTTTAGCACTTTTGAAATTATCTATATTTTATATCCATATTCTTAATTAAATTTCAAACATTTTGAGAGGTCTTGAACCTTTTTAAATGAAAAATTCACAAAGTTATGAGGATTCAAAGTTAGAAGGGTCAAAACTATAGTTTTGAGAAAAACGAGTTTAAAGTTCAAGATTAGCATTAGCGCTTAAGTATTTTAAAATGAAGAATAAAACTATTTTGTCTTTTTAATTACGATAAAATTATGATAAATGCGATTCGACGTGGGTCATTACGTAGTTTGTTTTTCAACAATAAAAAAAAATTCGAAAATCTGAACTTCCTCTAGGAAAAAAAAATTGGTAAAAAATACATAATATAATGTAAGCAAACTGAGGAATAATGCAAAATAATATTAAGAAACAAATGTAAAATAGAGGTTCAATAAGACTCAATTATTGTTGACTTTTTATATTGGCTGCATATTATTGGTAAAAGAAACTGATTTTCCCAAACAGCCGACTTCTAAGAAAACCATGCACTAAAGAAGAATAACACGTTCTACAAGAGAGTTGTAAATTTCGGTCGCTGGCAAGCGAACACCGAGAAACTGATTTTCTAATAATGAGAATAACGTATTCACAAATTTAGAAATAGTTACTTAAAAATATTCTTAAACTAATAGTCATTTTATTTTCACAAATTTTCTTAAACTAAAAATTAAAATTCTATATCTAAGAACATTAGAAAACAAGTTAGAAGTTATGGTAATGTTTCACAACACTTCTTTACTTTATATAATTAACTAATTGGTACTAGAGATGCTTTGCCAAAATTTTTTTGTTAAGAAAGGAGAAAATAAGTGCGTCAATATAAATTAACTGTCTTCTTAAACATTTTTTAAAAACTGGTACGGTGCAGTTTTGCTCATTTTATCTTTTCTAAGTCTAAATTGGTCAAACTGGGTTACTACCTCAAATTTAGAAGAGTTTTAACTATTAAAAAAATGTGTTAAATCGTGAAAGTATATTCATTATTCAGGATCCGAATCAATACATCATATAATTTTTAGTCTCTTTGAATCATTGACCCTTCATTAAAAAATTAAGAAATTTTAATGATTGTTGAAATAAAATAACAAAACCTAAATGTCTTTACTTCGTGTTCCGAAGAAAGGTATCTTAACAGCAAAAAGTTTCAGGTTATGTTTAATATGTTTGAAGTGAGAATACAAAAAAAAAGATGAACTTTTAGTGCAAAGTATAATGATGTCTTCTTTACACCTAAAATAATCAATGAAAAATATTTTTGATTTCACAAAACTAAAAAAGAATCCAATTATTAAAATGAAACAATCAAAAACATAAACTATATAATTTTATAGTCAAGGTGAAGATAATATTATAATTAATACACGACTGAGTGATAAATTCCTAATTTTATTATATAATTTTATGCTTTTAAGATATTTTCGAAGGGCGTCACAAGTGTAAATGCATTATCGTTTAAACCCCGTAAAAAATTTAATTTTTCTTTTGAGTAGAAAAATTGTACAGTTAAAAAAACCATTATGTTTCAAACTGTTTTTAAAAATTAATTCTTCACATTCATTTTTCTATACACAATCTTAATATTTAATTTTAATCTTAAATACAACTTTAAAATTTATTTACTTTCAATATTAATTCGGTTCTTTTTCAATAATAATTATTCGTTTTTTTTTTTGCAAAATAACTGGTTATCCGGATTTTTTTTAAATAACCGGTTACAATCTGTTAAACCGGTTTTTCAGAAAACCTAAAACCGGTTAGAAAATACTATAACCGCCCAGGCCTAACGGAAATAGAAATTTGATAAATTTTTTTGTACATTTTTGGACTATGCTACAGACTATAATAGGTAATAGATGTAAAGGATTGTAAGTTATTCCAAGTATGTTTTAATATTAAAAAAAAAATCATATTTGAGTTACCTTCTTAAAAGCTTCACAATATGAGTAAATAATAACCAATAAGAAACAGCATAAATGGAAAAAAGTGTTCGTTTTTCAGAAAATTTTAAACTCAATTGGAATAGAAATATTTGGCTTTGTTTACTTGATGTCTGCATAAATTCTACTTGAACTTTATTATAGACGAGAAAACGGTGTTTCTCGTGTCAACTTCTGACGACATTATTTATGTAAAGTGACCCCGTTATCGTATCAAGTATGAGACCAGCTCAGGTTCAACTTCGTATTGTTCAGCGTGACAAAAAGCAGAGGTTTATACATATTACCAGGAAAAAATCAATTTTAAATCAATAACGTCAGCTGTATTTATTCTCTATTAGAAGTCATCAATGTCAAGAGATTAAATAAAATGTATTTTCAACTGAACGAATACCAGAGTCAAATAAAAGGCAACCAATATTGGAAAACGAAAAACATTTCTTAAACATTCAATAAAAGTTTGCCAAATAAAAAGCTATACAAATAGCTGAAAAATAATTTACTTTGAAACAAAATAATTTTTCCAAGAAAATACATTAGATAAATTTCATTCTATTTGTTAATCTGATACTCGAGTGACGACGACAAAATCAAGTAACACCTTTCACTGACTTTCCGAATTAAATGTTCCAACTTCTATTAGCATGTAAATTTTATAAATTATTCTTGTCTTACTTTAAAAGTCTATTATTTCTTGACAAAACCACTCGGAACAAAAACTCCGTATTTTTACGTTTTTACTGGTCTTAATTATGGCCTTTAATTGCATTTAAAATTGTTTTTAAATTGTCCTATTTCAATTCTCTAGTGTAAGTAATTTAATGCATAATTTTATCAACCTTCTAATTTAATTTTAGGAAACTAAAATTAGAATTTCCTTTGAAAATTGAATTACAAATAATTAATTCTAATGAGAAAAAAAATTAAGAGAGAATTTTTATATTGACAATTAATGATTAAAAACTTTTTAATTTTATATACTTTAATTAATTAATTTGTCAGTTCACTGTTTTAAATGTTTAAAAACTTTAAAGTTTAAATATCTAACTTTACAATTTTCTTTTATCAAATTTCAGTTAAAGTATGAGTGACATTCCATCTAATAGGAATTAAGCAAAGAAACAAATGAAAAAACAACTTTTAAAAAGATAAATGTAGTAAAGTTCTACTTCCTTAACCACACATCCACTTTTTTTATCTCTCCTAACCTGAAAACACAAAGGGAAAACTGTCAAATACCAAAAAATTGTGTAGATCAATTCAAAAATAAATTATTTAATATAATAATAATCTTTGGTAATCAGTCTTTCTTGATTAAGTCTTATTTGGAACATCTATTACTCAATTAAATATAAAATTAAGAATAAGTAAAAAAAAATTCAAATTTTCCATTTTACCAAACGTGGGGATAAGATGGGGTACCCCTGTGGGCAAGATGGGGTACTACAAAAATCAACATATTTTTTCCTACAAATTTTGCAAGTAAAGGTTGCATCTTCTTCTTCATCATCTAAGCACCTTTTTTGATCTGATAAAATAAACTTAAAAACCAGTTTAATGCGTAATTTTAATTCTCTCAAGTAAAGTTTAATTACAAAACTAACCTCGAGAAACAATAACTTTTATAACACAGAAATAAACAAGTGGTTACTTGCTCCTGTATTTGAAATGTATTATTTACATTAAAAAACGTCATAAAAACAGTGTGTAAAATCGCCAAAAACAGTTTTTTTTCCATAAAATAAAAAAATTATTTGTTTTTAGTACCTTATCTTGCCCTCACTTCCTATTATCCGTCTTGTCCCTACATACGGAATTTCATTAAAAAATTAATTTCTAAAAATTAATTTTAGATACATGCAGAAATAAACAAGTGCTTAACTAGAAGTGTAATCATTGTTGAACATAATACATAAATAACATTGTATAGTATATAAAACGTTGTTATTTACATAACAAACACGTTCTACATAAATTGCAAAAGTGACTAGAAAATCGTCTAAAACAGTTCTCTTCATGTAACGAATAAAAATCAGTTTTATCAATCAGTGACTTGGCCAATCAAAAACTATCATAACGGTGCTATGTTATCCAAAAAATGACCACGATTGATTAATTAGTTTATTAATTAAAGCACACTGCAAAAACAAATGCAAACAAATGTCTCAAATATGGGGACACAAGACACATATTGTGTCTCACTCTGAGACATATGCGTCTCAAAGTATCTCATTTTGAGACATATTGTCCCAGCAATTTTTACAGTGCAGGTACCCCGTCCTGGCCCCACCTACCCTAAAACTAAAAACAAAAATTTTAACCAATAATAAGGTGTTTGTTAAAATGAATTAAAATTATTTCTCGAAATAGACAAAAACGACATATTTATTTGAATAATTAAGGGTGATCTGAATTATGTTTTTAATCAGTTTAATAAATATAAATTCATAAGAATCGAAATTTTAACAGTACCTATTCAAACTAAATTAAAATGTTTTTGAAAACAAGAGAAGGCTATCAAAACATAACCTCCACTTCTGACAGTTCTATAATGGATTACCTACTGTTGATTATCTACTTTTGGAATTCACACTGGTTTAATAAAAAATGCTTAAATAATTACACTGAGAGAAATGGATATTAAAACTTACTATCCTGGATATTAAAAACTATTAATTTTAATATCTGGATATTAAATTTGAATATCTAAATACTAAGTTTTAATATCTATATGTCAAATTTCAATATCAAATAATATCCACATTATTATACATGTCATGTATAGCGCATTTACGATCCCTAAAAAATTTGTATTTTTCACGAAAACTATAAATATATTTTTTTTAACGTTCAAAAACGATTTTTTCCCGTTTCTACACTGTAATTATTTATATTCTATCGAAAAAACATTGTCAGGTTACCTTATTTTATTCCTAAAATCTTATTATAATAAACTGAATAAAAATTTTAAAACAGTTTTTTCATAAAATTCAAAATCTCTACTGTTTGATATTATCTACTGTAGGGTGGTCTTCCCTACTTTAGACCCTGTTGTTTGATTTTGTGTCTCTGTTTTAAAAAGTTTTATACCACATTCCACATATATTTGCGTTTATAAAGAACAGTAACATACTATTAATGATTAATCCCAATTTTAATTTTTAACTTAACCTACTAATAGTCATACTTATTAAAATTTAAACTAAGAATCCAATGATTTGATTCCTGAAGAAAAAGAAAATACATTTTAATGAATTCTTAAGATTGCGATTTTGAAGTTGATAAAATTAAAATGAGTCTGCACTATTGTGATATCAGATAATGTGATCAGCATGTTGAGTAAATGATGAATATTTCAAAAGAACATTGCACGCAAGCTAGCTTTTAATGACAAACGCAATGTCGTGTGCTGCATTTAGAACGCATGTATTGTTCTCATTCTTGCAGAACAACAGCAAGAAATTATAAGAAAAGATCACGGAAACGTCATGGACCAAGCAAAGAAAATTGCTGTAGACGAATCCAGGAAATTTCAATTTCCTTCTACTCAACCGTTGGCTTCCGATTCACAGTGGCAACGGTACCATCGCCAGCTATTTAATAATACAAACCTCACAAAACCAGAAATCCTCAATTTTCTCTTTTTCTCGACAACCACTTGCTTTCATCTCACTTGTAATGAACCTTACAAACCCGAGCTGCAAATTTTATACAATCACAAGAGAAAAAATAATTTCTGAATTTCAAAAGTAGTGAGCACATTAATTAACTTCTGTTTTAAAAATCTATTCATACCGTCTTTTCATTTGATGGAGGCTTTCGCGGAAAATTTCTTGACAAACGTATTTTTCGCTCTCTTATAGCCGCCAGATTTGTTTCATGGAATATTTCAAATGTAAATACTGTAACACTTTTACTGGTAGTTTTAAAGTACGAATATCGATTGACTGGGAAGGAAGAAATATCTTTTTGCTAAAGTTAGAAATGGTTTGAAATTCTGAATCTTGTTTAAAAAGTGTCTTCAAATCTCTTTTATCTTTATAGATCCTATTAAAGTTACGGCCCTAGATCTTTATTTATAGATAAAAATGATACATTTTTTTTTATAATCTCGGAATATTTACTTATATTACTATTACTATAACAAGTAATTACATTTTAGTTATCGATCTAACACGTATATATTATAAATTCACAAATATGTAACAAATTGAATCAGAACTCTAATACCATTTAAGCTTAATGAGTTTGTAACACAAGAACAATTCGATGCACAGTTTAGTAACTAAGTAAAGGGGTATGAAGGAGATAACTATATTAATTTTGTGACATATGTCGATGCGCGTTAGTTGTGCAAATTGGAGCTTTACAATCGCAATAACGCCACCCCTAATCGTTTAGCAGCTTAGGTTGGCTCGACGAAGTTGGTAGCACCAATGTAAGTATGTTGTACATTAAGTGTGTGCACATCAGCTTTATATACATATGTACACTCAACTCATTCGCTCAATCGACGCTAACTGTGTAATCGTGATTTCGCTTATCTTATAAGTCTAATTACGATTCCTGCTCGTTACTCCAACTTGTTAATCCTTAAATCTATGCCTCACGAAATACGATAGTAGCTTTTCTCTTTTAATCTTGCGTCGAGGTATTTCACTTGCAAATACTCCGACGATTTAATTACGTCATTAATTTCAGTTATTTTCTATCTGTGAAGGTACTTAACAATTTCTGGTTAAACCGAGCTTTAGAATAAATAAAAATATATAAGGTAAGTAAATCTATTCTCTATTTCAAATTCCCATATGGAATCTCACACGGAATCAAAATGGGAATTCTGGTGGGAATCATTCCATCAACTTCACCTGTATTAATTAATATTGTTTTTGTATTACTAATTAAAACTTAATAAATTAAAAATCATATCTTGACTGATTTCCAGATTGGTGTTACTATAGAAATATAAGGCGTTTTTTAAAAGCGAAAAAAAAATCAGGACGCCTCTAAAGCGAGCAATTTAGAATCACCGTGGGATAGTCCTGGCACACGAGACTGGATGTGAGTCCCGATATCACAAAGACGAAATGCCCTACAACGATTACCTTGGTTTATGTAAATAATTACTAATTTAATCAAAATAAATCGTTCAGCTTAATCTTATATAGTTAATAAATAACTAAAAATGGATCATCTAGAAATAAAAATTAAAACAGTAAGTAAGTAAAAAATTATAATGGATTTTAATTATAATGTACTACAACGCATTTTTATTGTTTAATATTTAAACTTCTACATTTCAATTAATTTAAATTAAAACAAATAAATAAATAGTAACCTTGGGTCAAGTTATTTTAACGTTAAATAACTAAACAAAATTACAAAGGTAATAGACTACATATAATATTTACTAATATTTTTCTTAGTAGTTCTTACTTTCCATTATTAAATAAAAAAATTTGATTTCTCAGATATTTGATTGCAATAACTTTTCAGAACCTTCTCTATACGTTTTTATTGTAATTGTCGCACTTTGATTCTCAGTTGACTAAATCACTTCGTTCCATAACGATTGTGATTTTAAATTTGAAAATTTTATTATGTGACAAGAATTTCAATAATTTTATATTCTTTGGCATGTGGCCATTTGTGTAACTTTTTTAAAGGTTAAAAGAATTTTTTAATGTAAAATTGATTACTTCTGTGTAATTATTATTATTATTTGTGAAAAAATAATTGTGAAAATTTTCTATTGAATAAATTTAGCTTGATTAGGACGGTAAAACAAACCTTCGAAACGTCGCTTGTTTTCAAACCGTAATTTATGTTAAAGAAATTTTTTTTTGACTTTGCTATAGTAATCGAAGAATATGGTTTTATATAATTAATCGAGAAAGGGAACAACTGCTCTTTATGATATTATTATTGTATGATATAATATTATTATAATTATATTTTAAAATCCATTTAAAAAAATTGTGTGAGGTAAATTTTTATCTCGCCCCAGTACACGTGGTCCCATATAGGTTATCCCACATCCTTAACACCATTTGTGCTCCAATAGGAAGCCATATATGTAATCTCATCTGAATTCCCATATACAGGAATCCATACGGGTTCCAAGGTGAATCCCAAGTGTGAATTTGCAACAGGGTTAATTTACTTTTAGAACTCTCTAAATCTGAATTAGTGGCTTTCTACTAATGAATTAGCGAAAATTAAGCTACTATTAAAATAGTAAGAAATTTACTATTTTTTAGTAGAAAACTACTAACTAAATTAGTAAAAAAATCTTCCTAATTTAAAAGTAAAGTTTCACTATTTCAATTAATAGTTTTCTACTAAAAATTGGTAGTTTTCTATTATATGAATTAGAGAAAATTGAGCCACGAATTTGACTAATTCATAGTAGAAAACTACTAATTCAGATTTAGAGAGAAATTTGTCAACTATTTCAAATTTAAAGAGTAGATTCTGTTCATAAACACTATTTTCTTTTTATGCATTGAGTATAAAATTGTTATTAAAAAACGTGATAGATGATCTTGAAAAATAAAGAGAAACTAATAAAAATGCCTTTTGGAGCATTCTCTTGAGTCAAAAAAGTGCATTTGATTCTTACATTCATAGAAATTCAAATGTTTGTTTACTTTTTCAAATTTCTCCTTAAAAATACATAACTAATGATGCTCTTCTCCTCGTATTAAGAAAATCCATAATACATTTACCTCATTATAATAGGATATGCTCTTTTCATATAATTTGAATGCAAAAAAATTCCATCTTTAGTAAAATTGGTAGTAGCTCACCAGAAGCCCTCGAGGCACTTTTTTTAATTAGTGAAGTGGATTTTGAGATGAGCAGGACAAATGGCGATCCGCAGTCATTGAGCACGAACTTGGCTGACTGCACGTATATATGAACTCCTGCATCCACTTAAGTATGTAGATTGTGCGCAGAGCACATGTGCCATTAATAGCTGATGCTCTCATGCTCACCCTACACATTGTTGCCCAGACTAAGTTACAATTGAGAATTGTCGTTTGGCTACATAGGTACACAGACTAAAAAGTTAATTGAAATCACGCTGTCGAGATCCCTGTCGAATTCGCAAAATACACGCTCCATTGCCACAGGGCTTGTTGTAAACTTTCCACCTGAATTTACGAAGAGCTAGTGAACCTTCGACAAGTTGCTTGTAGAAGGTATTACCAACTTCCGAATATAAATGTAATTAGCAATCCAAACATTTTAGACTGACACATTAGAGTTTCCACGTTCAAATATTGTATGCAAGTAAATTGTTATCTTCTTGAAAATGGCTAGAAAAGAACAATTAAATAATAATTATGTCCGTAAACTCCCGAAGTTAGATAGTATTTATATTTATTCATCTTTTTCTGTCCACGTTTTAAAGTCTGAAGTGAAGTTAGTTAGTATTAATATTTATTCATCTTTTTCTGTCCACGTTTTAAAAACTGCAGTGAATTTAGTTACTGTTATTTTATTGATTTTGACTCTCTTTAGCAGGAAATACTTTGAATCTTGAATTGAAATAATAAGGTAACTTTTTTCGTTAGTGTGATGTTGTGCTGATTTTTAATTGTCATTTGTGTAAAAAAAAGTTTCGAAAAATGCTGTAAAAATTTATTATGGTTTTTGAAGAAGTTTAATATATATATACATGCTATTAATTTCGTAAATTTTCAGTTATTATCTCAAATTTAGATTATTGTCATCAATTTTCCATTATATAACGGTTTTCTAATTCTTTTCTTTTGCTTAAAAATAAATTAAGCAATTCTTCTTGATTTTCGTCAATTTATAATTATATTCATTATTTTGGCATTACTTTTAAAAATTTCAATTATTTATCCGATATTGCAATTATTTTTATCAATTTTTGTTATTTCTGCGATTTTGCTTCCTCATAGAGGAAGCGTTGTGATCGTTAAGATTTTCGATTTTCCAAAAATAGTGTAAATCGACTCAGTTTCATCTGAAAAGTTCAAATTTTCATTCCTGAGAAAATGTCCGGATGTGTGTGTGTGTGTGTGTGTGTATGTGTGTGTGTATGTGGTAAATTTTTTGTCGCCAGGATATCTCGAGAACGCTTCAACAGATTTTAATAAAATTTGGATGACATATGAAGCTTACAAATATCGAAATTTGGACACAGGGATTTTTGAAAATACCCAATCAAATTTTTTTGAGCACCTTTTTTCATCGAAAAATATCGTTTTTTGGCAAAAAATTTTTTCATGCTAAAAATTCAGACAAATGAATGAAAAAATCATATTCCTTGTTTCAAAACGAATCGATTGACCTATATAAAGTATATAATTGACCAATAACTCACGTAATAATTAATGATTTTTCAGTTTTTTTCATAAAAAAATCCCGTTTTTGGAAATTTAAAAAAAAAAAAAAATTGTATGCTAAAAATTCAACCAAACGAATTACAAAATCATATTCCTTGTCTCAAAACGAATCGATTGACCTATATAAAGTATATAATTGACTAAAAACCCACGTAATAATTCATGATTTTTCATTTTTTTTCATCGAAAAATCTCGCGATTTCCCAAAAAAAATTTTCATGCTAAAAATCCAACCAAACGAATTACAAAATCATATTCCTTGTCTCAAAACAAATCGAGTGACCTATATAACTTTTATATTTGACTAAAAACTCACGTATTAATTTATAATTTATAATTTTTTTTATTGAAAAATCTCGTGTTTTGCCAAAAAAAAATATCTTGCTAAAAATTCAAACAAATGAATTAAAAGAATCATATTCCTTGTCTCAAAACGAATTGACTAAAAATAATTGACTAAAAACCCACGTAATAATTCATGATTTTTCATTTTTTTTCATCGAAAAATCTCTTTTTTTGACAAAAAATTTCTAACAATTATTATTTTTTGACCACAGTTCCTATTATATTATAATAGTTATATTATAAATAAATTTATTGCTTCCTCTATGAGGAAGCAAATTATCTTGCTTCCTTGGCAGCGAAGTGTCCATGAAATGGACAGAATTCACACCTAGTTTTAATTATTCTCATAAATTAAAAATTTTTAAGTAATTTTGTAATTATTTTTTTTTTTTTAAACATATACTCTATGATTTTTTTAGTTATTTTTCTCAAATTTTATTCAATGTTTTTAATTTTTAATATTTAAATTATTTTCATCATAATTCAATTGTCTTTCTCAATCTTAAATTATTTTCAGCATATTTCAATTTTCAATTTTGAATTAATTTTATCATTTTTCAATTATTTTCCTCGATTGTTAATTATTATTCTCATTTTCTAAAATTATTTTCTAAAAATTTTAAGTATTTTTCTAAAAATTTAAATATTTTCTTCAATTTTTAATTATTTTCATTTGTTATCAGAATTTCAAATTTTTTTATTAATTATTGTAAATTTCAATTATTTTTATCTTTCTTCCAGACTTTTCTCCAATTTTTAGTTTTTCTCATTTTCTAAAATTAATTTCTAAAATTTTAAAGTATTTTTCTCAAATATCTATTATTTTCTTCACATTTTTTAATTATTTTTATTTGTTTTCATAATTTCCAAAATTGTTTATTAATTATCGTAAATTTTAATTATTTTTAGCATTTTTCCAGTCTTTTCTCCAATTTTTAGTTATTCTCATTTTCTAAAATTATTTTCTAAGATTTTTAAGAATTTTTCTAAAATTACAATTGTTTTTTTTTTTTTAGTTTTTAATTATTTTCATTTGTTTTCATAATTTCAAATTTTTTTTTATCAACTATCGTAAATTTCAATTATTTTTAGCTTATTTCTTCGATTCTTTTCTGCAATTTTTAGTTATTTTCTTTTTTTTTTTAATTGATTTCTAAGATCTTCATGTATTTTTGTCAAATTTCAATTATTTTCTCTAATTATGCATTATTCAATTTTGTTTTAATTTACTTTTAAAATTCTCGAGTATTTTTTTCAAATTTAAATTATTTTCTTCATGTTTTAAACAATTTTATGATTGTTTAAATTACTTTCCCTAATTTTTAATTGATTTCATTTTTTTTCAATTAATTTGCAAAATTTGCAATTTTCACTGAAAATACAAATATCTGCTGCGAAAACAATAGAAAGCACAATCTTCTTGGGAATTTTAATAGGTATGTAGATTTCGGTTAAAGTTTTATTGTAATTTTAATTAAATTCGTCATTTAATTAAATGCAATTTCGAATAAATTTTTCATAATTATATTTGAAAAGAAAACATGAAAAAATTATTAAAAATATAATTAAAAGTGAAATGTACTGAAATAAAATAAGTAACTGACAAAGTATTTTAAACTTTAAGAAATATTTAATTTTTCTTAGTTTAGTTTTTATTCTTTAAAAAATGCATTTTAATTATGACACGTACATTGAAATCTAAATTATTTAGCAATGATTCAAATATGTTTTCTAATCTTTAGAATTTTTTATTGCGAATTTTAATTTTAGAGAAAAACTAGGTGTTGTGACAGTCTTCCACGCCGGGAATTTTTTTAAAAATGCGATTGTTACTTTGCTAATTTTATTAAAACTTATATTATAATTATAAATTGCATTCTTTTATTATAAAAAATCTAATGACATTTATTTTATTTTTAAAAATTATATATTATTTAAACATGATAAAAAACTGTAATGGATGGAATCCATTTCAAATCAAGCAATCTGACCAACTTTAGACTACAGACTTGATTGACATAAATAAATTATTTTCGAAGTAAAATTACGGGATACGTGTTTTTCCGATTTAAAAAAAAACCATTTACAACAAAGTTAGGAATATTTTAACTTTAACTGAAAAAGTTTAGAAAAACGTTTTCAAAAATTTCTTTTGTGTATCATTTTTTGTCTAATTGAGATAATCAATTTTCTTTTCTTAATTCTTGTAGGTAGTTTTATCCTGTTTAAGAATCCAAAAAAAATGTTTAAGAATCTTAAATATGAACAAAATGTCGACTCAAAAACACCACTTTTGATTTTGATCAAAATTTGACCACAAATTGTTACTAATATAAGGAAGAATTCATGCAAGCTTGAAGAGGATTAAACCATATTTGCGGGCAGGAGGATTTTTTCCAATTAAAAAATCTTCTCTTATTATATTGAGTTTTTTTTATTATTAATGTTGAAATAAAATTTTATTTGATTAGAATACATTTTTCTTATTTAATAAAGCTTTTTTAATTCTAATAAACGTACTTTTAATTTGAAAAAAAACAATTATTTGTACCAAGGACATGATCGTTGAATAACGAAAAGTTTATTGCACGAAATAAACTCTTCAGAGTATTTTTTGATTTAAATGTATTTTAAATTTAAATTTATTTCATTTATTTTAAAAGTATTTTTTATACAAAATATTTTTACCACCAGAAACATGTCAACCTACAAAAATGTTGTAACAGAAACAAATGTAGTTTTATAACTTTCGTTAAAATCGAATACACTTTCATAATCTATTTTTATTTTGAGTCTTTATATTATTTGATCGTAATTGAATGTGATTTTATTATGTACACTTAAGAATTTGATATTGTAAGTATTGAAACAAAGTTTGCAGCAATAAGAAAAAATCTTCTGATTTAATAAATCGGTTATTTGCGATGATATAAATTTGTTTTTTATGTACATTTTCAAATTTAGGACACGTTTTACAGGCTGTAGAAAACCAGCCTCTTTTTGGACCTCTCATCATAAAACAACTAATTCAAAAAACGAACAATAAAGTTGAATAAAAAAAAATAAATAATAAAATTATTAAAATTAATACCCACAATATAAAATTCATAAGTGCACTCTCTAAATCTACATTAGTAAAAAATCTGTCAATAATTCAAATTACTAGAAACTGTCACTAATTATTTATTAGTCAACTTTCAATATTAAAATATAAGTAGGTTTTGTGGTAAAATTTTGAGTAAAATCGAAGGTGGTGTTTTCGAGGAAATTGACTTGGTTTATTTTTAGAAAATCAGGCGCCATTTTGTTCATTTTCAAGATTTTTAAAAAGTTTTTATACACGGAAGAACTTTTGGTTTTAATAGTTAATATTATAATATGTATTTTTACAAAATTTCGATTGTAAATCAGGATATAACAGTAAAATGGTATTTTATACTACAGGACTAGAAGAATATACTTTTTTAAAAGTTAATATTTATATATTTTGAAATTAAAATTTACTATTTAAAACTGGAAAGATTGCTTTTTTTAAAAGGAAAATGAAACTAGGAAAAAGTATAATCTAAAAAAAATAATTAAAATTATTTAATTTTTATTAAATAATAATTTTTATAAAAATATTTACAAAAATAGGTTAAAAATATTACTATATTCAATAGGAAGCAACAATAAAATAAGTTCATCTTGAACATCTTACTATTAAAAAGATTATATTTTAAAATAATGCTTTGTTGAAATTCCATTAACTATTGGAAAATTGGCGGCCATGACAGTTTAACCGTTGTGCGCGTCTTGTCACTGTTGATTTGCTTATTCGGGTTATATAATTTCTCTCTTAAAAGAAACGATTAAATCATTAACGTTGTCGTAAAGTGGGTGAAAAATAACACAATAAATACTTTCTACGTGATAGTTTTATTCAATATAAACCGGTTATATCATGTAAAAACTTTTAAGTGAAGTTTGAATTTGGCGGATGTCAAACTTCAACTATTGTTCACAGATGGAAACTTGTGATTTTTGTGGATTTTTCTCAAAAGTGGTAATGTATTATGTCGATTAGTATATAAGAAAACTTTTCCCTTCAAAGATTATATGTATTGTGCGATTCGTTAAGCATATTATGTGCGTGCGTATTATCGTTAGTGTTTAGGTTATGTTAGGATTTCGTTTGTGACGGTAATTGTGTTTATGTGTATATAAAAGTGTTAAAAATATATGGAATGTCAATTACCACAGGTAACCTATAATAATATAATAATCATGAAGATCGGTTTATTTGCCTTTTTATAGGAATTACTTATTAATCTCGATTTTACTAATTTCAAAACTCAATAGCAATTTTCCCAACAAAATGTCGATTCAAGTTTCTTTTAACATTTCCAATCGAAAATAGTAAATATTAAATAGAAATAGTAAATTCTGAAAATATAACGATATATTCTGGTTTCCTATCGAAATTTTGTAAAAATAAATACTATAATATTAAGTATTAAAATCGAAAGTCTTTCCGTGTAGTTTTTTAAAAAGGATAAAAGTACCTGCAAGAATCAAGAAATGAAAAAAAATGACTATCCACAATATTTTCTCGCTATTTTATTAATTTTCCACAATCTATCGCAAAGATTTTGAAACATTTTAGTTTTTAAAAAAAATTCTAAAATTTTTACTTGTTCTAACATTACATAATATTGCACGAATCCGACCGCAAAAGTATGTCTAAAAAAATTGACACAACTGTTATAATATTTTTAAAAAAACTAAAAACTTATAAGCAATCAAAAAATTATTTGACCTTTATGTCTTAAAATTCTCACAAAAAATTAATAGATATAAAAATAAGTTAATTGACCTAGTTTTGACTGACCAGTCAATATACATGTTAAAAAAATTTGTAAATTATTAAAAGAATACAAAACGATTAATACTCTTTCCTTTATAGAATCCGAAGAAAACTCAGGAATTTTATTGCGAAAAAATTTAATGGGAACAATTTTGTGGATCTAATATTTATTAGAGAATTTCGTCTAACCAAAAGAAGTTGAGGACAAGAAAATGAAAGTTAATAATGAGAGTTAAATAAATTTAATTAAAATGAATAAATTCCTTAAAATTTCCACAATGTTTGTTAAGTTATTAGACAAAGAAACGAAAGTGCACTGTTTCTGGAGAATCACCCATTAAAGCATTTAAGTTTCAAATTCTTCAAAGTTTCGGTTTAATTATAAGAGAGACTTTGAAATGTACCTCCTCTTTAGCAAAGCCAATTGTACGAACAATACCTTCAAGTCTTAAAGTTTCGCAAGCTCGACAAGCAGGGAATTTGTAGTTAGACAAGATAGTGTTAATCTGTTTTGAACAAATGTGAAGCGTGATGCGTGAACTCTCAAGCGTAAATTTCAATTCACATACTGCACAACGAACTATATGTGACATCTCAGGCTATAGTGACTTGTTTTGAAGATGGGGTTTCTAATCTGAGTTGAAAATGTACAAACACACATGGCAGGGAACTACTCCCTTGGTACAAGTTTCACTAGAATAGGAAACAGTAATCCGACAAATGCAATAGTGTTCTGAGTTACATGGACCATAATTCAAGGATGTAGGTATGTTTTGATTTTCTGTACCTTTAACAATTTAAGCTTAAATTTTCTATTCAACTGACAGAATATATGGGTAATTCTTCACTGAAATTAAGGTTATGTTTGCTGCATGTAATTTCCTGGCGCTTGTAAATCGTCAATTCTATGCCAAGTTGTTTGTAGATCTTTGTCAAACTACAGCTGATTGTTCGTTAAAATCACAAATGTAATGGACTTTGTGTTACGTGTGAATTTAACAGCGAATCCTCTGCTAATTTATTAACTACTTTCTCATAGAAAAAGTTTAGTAATCGTTACACTTTTCAATTTTCCAAAAAATGTTGCCCTTACGAAAAAGTAAAACATGCGAAACACGTCATGCGCGCGTGTCGTATTTTACGTGACGTTTTTTCGCAACGCCATACATATTACACAAAACGTCAGAATAACGCCACAGAAAACGTCACTGCTCAGAAACTGTTCGCTTTAAAGAAATAAAGCTTTAGGTTAAAGTAAATTATTTAAATTAAATTCAAAAAGAATAAATCACCTGCTTTTTCGCACCAAATTCAAGTGACTCTATTTTACCTACACTGAAAAAAAATAAAAGTTCAAACTTAATATCTTAATCATTAAAATTAATATTTTCAATGTCTAAGATATTACGTTTGAATATCTAGATACTACTCTAAGTAAAATAATCGAAAATAAATATGAAAAAAATTATCAATGTTCAGAAAAAAATTATTCTCAAATTCTAAAATGGTGAAACATACACAGGAATATGTCCCCTAATTTTTCTAATAGATAATGAAACTTAACAACCCTTAAAAACTACCCTTAAGAAAATAAATCGAAAATTGTTTTTCGAAACTTACCAATTTCTACAAAAAAATTTAATCAACTTCTAAAATGGTGAAACATACTCAGAAATATACCATTCTATTTTTTAAATTAATAACAAGAATTAAAAACACTTAAAAACAACCCTCAAGAAAAATTATGAGAAAAAAATTTTAAAACAATTATTAAATTTGGCAAAAAAAATACTAATCAAGTTCCAGAAAGATGGAACTTACTCAGGAATACGACCTTTACTTTCTTAAATTGATATAAAACATTATTAGCCATTAAAATCCACCCCCAAGTAAAATAATCGAAAATAATTTTGAAAAAAATGATCCTACAAAAAATTCTATTCAAGTTCCAAAATGGCAAACACACTTATAGGAATACGCCATCTTATTTTTAAAATCAATAACAAGAATTAACAACCCCTTAAAACCACTCCTAAATAAAAGAATAAAAAAAATAAGAATCTGAAATAACTTATTAATTTCTGCAAAGAAATACTAATCAAGTTCCAAAATGATGAAACACACTTAGGAGACACCTAAAAATCACACCTATGTAAAATAATCGAAATAAATTTTGAGAAAATGATCAATTTCTTCAAAAAAATTCTATTCTTTCTAAAACGGTGGAACATGCTACAGAATAATCCCTTTAACTTTTTTTACGATTTTAGAAATTTAATATAATTTTTTTCAAAATTATTTTCGATTTGTTTACTTAAGGAGGTTTTTAGAGGGTGATATTGCTTGTTATCAATTAAAAACTATATGGGGTTCTATTCTTGATTAGATTCCATCATTTTGGAACTTGAATATAATATTTTTGTATAAGTTGAACATTTCCTTTAAGATTATTTTCAATTATTTTACTAAGTGCGTTTTTAGGCGTTTTTAATTTTTGTTATTAATTAAAAGAAATAGGGCACATTTTTGAGTATGTTCCGACATTTTAGAACTTGTTTATAATATTTTTTGTAGAAATTGATAATTTTTTTCAAAATTATTTTCGAGTTCTTTATTTAAGGGTGGTTTTCAAAGGTTTTTAATTGTTGTTAGCAATTTTGAAAAGTAGGGGAAATAATCCTGAGAATGTCTCAACTTTTTAAAACCTGGTTAGAATTTTTTTGTATAAATTGATCATTTTTTTTTTAATTCGTTTTCGACTATTTTTCTTAAGGATCGTATTTAAAAGGTTGTTAATTCTTGGCATCAATTTAAAAAATTAGGGGGCGTATTACTGAGTATGTTTCAACATTTATAACTTGTTTATATTTTTTTTTTTTGTAGAAATGACTATTTTTTTCAAAACTATATTCGATTATTTTATTTAGGGGTTGTTTTTAGGGCTTGTTAATTCTTGCTATTAATTATAAAAAGTACGGAGCGTATTCCTGAGTAAGTTCCACCATGTTAGAACTTGATTAGAATTTTTTGTAGAAATTGATAATTTTTTTTATATCCTTTTCCGATTATTTTTCGTACGGGTAGTTTTTAGGTAAGGGTTGTTTTTTTACATTTAGAAAACCATTTTAGAACTTTCTTAAGGGTAGTTTTTACACTGAGAAAAATTTTCGTAGTAATTCCTGTGCTGTTCACTATAAAAGAGTCATAATTGACAGTCTCGAAATTTTACCGTGCTGTCTTATAATTTTTACCGGATTTTCTAGTAAAAATTGTGTGAAATCTGGTAAAAATTATAAGACAGCACGGTAAAATTTCGGAGACTGTCAATTATGACTCTTTTATAGTGCACAGGAATTTTTACGAAAATTTTTTCTCAGTGTAGGAGTTCTTAGTTTTCTTTCACGATTTTAGAACTCGAATATAATTTTTTTCTTGAAATTGATCATTTTTGTCATATTATATTATTGTCTGCTATTTTACTTAGATGTAAGTGTCACTAAAAAAAATATTTCCGTGGAACTGCGTTAATTATGGGCGGATTAAATATGTTTTATTGGTGATTTGGGAACTGCCATACAGTTTTGTGTTTTAGACATACTTCTTGATAATTATAATAATTAACTAATGAATCGGTATATTAAGTTTAAAATTTTTGTATCTAAGTCAATTAGATACATTTGAATTTCGTGCGAATTAGCGCGTGGTTTATTCTTTCTGAATTTAATTTAAGTAATTTACTTTAACTTACAAGATTTTTTTTATGGTTTGGCGATTTTTTAGTCGCGTTATTCTGACGTTTTATGTATTGCGTTGCGAAAAAACGTCACGTAAAATACAACACGTGTGCATGACGTAGTTCACATGTTTTACTATTTCGTTAGGGTGCCAAATTATCTCGAGAATGGTTCAACCGCTTTCAATGAATTTAGAACTTTTCAATGAATTTATATTCATTAATATCAAAATGTAGACACAACTTTTTTTGAAAATATCTAATTAATTCTTAGTACCTTTTTCCTTTGAAGCATTCTTATTGCTTTTGTCCAAACAGAAAAAAAACATTTTTCCTGTGCCACTGCATGAAATATTCGGTTTGGTTAAAATACATTGTATTTAATTATTTCAGCGAAATAAAAAACGGCTTCTATCTCAGAGGAAATTAATGTTTAAAATCTAAGAGGAAAATTCTCTCTAGTGAAGAGAACTTATTTTAGGTACCATAGTGTAGAGTATATCCTTAAATAAAGCATTTTTTTGGGTCACGTCACATAAATTGTTCCAAACCAACTACTATATAAAATTCTGAAAAAATTTATATTTTATTTTTAGCAGAAATGCAGAAATATTCTTCTACAAATAAAAAAGAAGTCTAAATAGAAAAATTATTTTGAAAATTCAAATAACTTTTCCCAAGCAAGACTTGTGTGAGCGTAGTGCATAAAAGCAGAGCGTTAGTTGTGTTTTCGAATAAACAGAAGTTTCATTTAAACGCCCTGACACTTCACTACAAACACATTTAATTAAAACCTGGGTATACCCTAATTTTAGAGCTATTCGAATTAAAGGGAATTTTATTAAAAGTACTACTAACTCTCTTGTGTGTATTTTAAAATGTCTTTCAAAACTTTAGCAAACTTATTTGTATACCTTATATTATTAATATTAGATTATTATTTTTAAGTTTATTAAATAAAATAAAAAATTTCAGATAACAAAACCAACGAATAATAAGCTGGATTCAATTATTAAGTGCTTTCAATATTCTATATAGGACGATTTATTTTATGCGAAGTGAAAAAAATAAAATTCCATCGATATTTTTCATTAACCCTCTGCTAATTGATCACTTAAAAGGCGTTTGGAAGTGCACAAATTCAATTTCACAGCACAAGTACTTTTTCCGAAAAAAGATAGTGAATCATATTATTAATTCCGACAGTGAAAAGCGCTCTTAATATAATAGCTAGTTATATATACACATATAATGAAAGTTTTTAAATGAATGTTGCAGTTCTGCGACAAATTACTAGATAGAAGTAAAAACGTCTCTGTTTTTAGAAAATTATCAAATTTTCAGCTATTATGGAACAGACTTGAGAATTTTCAATTTAAAATTATTTTTATAAATAATCCTGTAATTAGTCGCAGACAAAATTTAGTGAATGCATCATGATGTATTTTAATTTATGAAAATCGTTAATTATTATTTGATTTCTTTAATTCATAATTGTTGTTTAAAAAGTGCATTCACATAAAACACAAAGTAGCCGAAAAAAATGTAAGAAGAAAAAAAAATTATAGAAGAAATAAAGTTAATTCAAATAAACATAAAATAGATAAAGTTTTCAAATGTAAGAACAGATCTTTACTTTTAATTTGTTGCAAAACTTTTTTCTCTAGTCTTGAAATCTACTACTAGTTTGTTCTACGATGAGTCATTATATTAGTTTATAATCTTTTTTGTAATTTTTAAAAAGGCTTAAAATTCTAAAAAATATACAGAGTCCTCAAAAATTTTTGGATACCCATGAAATTAAAATTTGTTAACAAATGCATCCGCCATTTTGAATTTTTGAAAACAACCAAAAAATACTTAATCTATAAATACAACTAAACATTTTTTCGATGGGTGTAATAGCGACTTTTACTTTACGTTTATATTACCAGAATATTATTTGTCAATCATTAGTTCCTAATAGTTGTTTAACTGACAATAATAAACAGAATAATGATGTTAATTAATATGTTTAGACAATAACTTAATACCATATATATAATAATTTATCTTATAATTATGTGCATGTTACATGGTATTGTAAACTATATACACAAAAATTGTTTATTTGCAGTATATTATATTGAATTTTATAGAAATAACAGTAAATTAGAATTATTAGTAAGCAAATTAAACGTGCTTCAATTCGATTACCTTACAATGGTCGATTATGTAAATTAAAATAATTGTAAAATTTTTAAAACAGTTATTTAAATGCAATTGATTATAGTGTCTCTTGAAGCTTAAATCAACAGACGTTTATAAAATTAAGAAATGATTAAAACTAGAGTCAATTGAAACTAAAATCAATTCAAATTTCTATTAATAAAGAATTGGATAAATGGAAATTAAAATCGATTAATTTTAGAAAAACGAAAACCCGATAAGAGTGTTATTTACATAGACTAAAGTGTTAATCGATTTAAGTTTTAATGAGTGGGTATTTGATAAAATAATAGTACAGAGCGCTTGTAATATAAGGAACTCGATGTTTGAATAGATCAAAATAATGACCAATATTTAACTCTTGATTCATTGAAATTTTTAAATATTAAAATTCCATTAGATTAAAATTTGGCTAAATCACAATAAAATAAATTAAAGTTATGATTGACAGATACTCAGATTTTTTAAATTTCCATTGATAGAAATTTGAACTAATCAAAATTAAGGTTTAAATAAATTAGAATCAATGGATATTTGGATTACTAGATGTATTAGGAGCAACCAGAGTAAATTGTCGTTTAAAAGTGAAAATAATCAAATTTTTTGTCGATTGAAAAATAGATTATTTAATTGTAATTTTAAAGATTGAAATAAAAAATACATGTTTTTTTTAATTGATTAAAATGGGGGTTGCTTACGCAGAGGGGGTTTGGGGGTTAATCTCCTCCCCCGAAATAGGAAAATCTATTAAAAAGAAGGTCAGTTGGCATTCATTTTTTTCAAACCCCCTCTAAAATTTCAAAAATCTACCAAAAATTTCAACCCCTCCCCCGAAATATTTTTTCTGACTACGTTAAGTACTTATTCTAAATCAAAATTTTAAATAACTTTAACAATTTAGGAAAAAACTGTAACACTGTTTCAGACACAAAATCACGTGGTATGAGTAGAAGAGAAACAAATTGGTTATTCTTCTTCAAATATGCATCAAAAACTTCGTCTATACAAACAACAAAAATGACAGAAAGCATAAGGCGTTGTCACCTTAAGCACAAATTTTATACAAAATGTCCATCTTGGGCCCCTCTCCCCTACTCATTATAATTTCAATTAACCGTTATCAAACTCAGAAGCAAAATTTAGTGTCAATTACAATTTTCAACAATTTTTATCTATTTCTCTGTTTATAATTTAAAGAAAAACTGAATAAGTTGTTAATATAATAACAACAATAATAATAATAATAATATTAATAATAAAATAATATTTTTACTGCAAGTTATATTAGTTATACTAAGCAAGAATCAAGTCTAAGATTTTGTGGGACGAAAATAACTTTTAAGTGAAGTTTTATTACCAGTTTACAGAAAATGAAGGAACTCAAACAAAAGGCATATCAGGACCAACTTTGCAGTCAGTAAGAGTCTGTTTGCTCACTTTAAATTCTATTTGCATTCTTAGCTGAGGGAAATTGCCTAGAAACTCTTCTACACCCAAAAATAAAGTATGCAATATTTTTAAAAGTGATATGAATATTAACTTAATCTCTAATATCCCAATTTCGTTCCATTTGCACTTTAAAAAACAGATTCCATTATTAAAGTCTTCAATTGTTGCCATGGCTTAGAAAAAAAAAGTAAAATTGTTTTCTTTTCTGTGAATTGTGATAACTGAATTATCCTCTATTACAATTAAACGAAAAGTCTATTGTTTGAAAATGTCTTAAATGCCAACACTTTAAACAAATTAGTGAAATTAACCAAGTAAAAAATTTGATTAAAAAATTACCAATTTTTTTAAGTCCAGTAAGCTTGTAATTGTAAGTTGTTTTAGTACCAAGAATTAAATAAAGATACCTATACTAATTACTTTACGTAATTACTTAGTTACATCTAATTACTAATTGTTCACTCAACATAAAATTAATTAAAAAGAAACAATTAATTTAAAAAAGTGTTTAATTGTACCATTTGTGCAAGTCAATTTAACCAAAAAATAATTAGTCATCAGTAGACTAGGCTGATTTAATTTGAGTAATAAAGCAATTAAAAAGCAATAAATTAAATAGCTGCCTTTTGTTTGTCGAAAGTACAGTTAGCATTGAATCGTTTATGGAAACAATGGTAATCTCGGCAATTTCAATTTATGTCTACCGTGACACTAACGAATTTAAAACAACAGCTATAGCATCGTATGTCACAGAGATATTGTTGTCGTAGCTGAAAGTGATACATTTTCAATTAATTTCCCTATCGTATAGATAGCATGTGGCTTAATCTATACATAGAAGAGTGATGTGTAGTACGCAACTGGGATAGACAAGATGAAACCATTTAAGGCAAAACGTGCCAGCGCGTGCCACTTAATTCGCTAATTTATAGTGTGCTGTGTGCTCCACTCACCATTACGTTGAGGATGCAACCTCCCTCATGCTTCCACTTCCGATACCAGTACCCCGCATCCGGTTGTGGTTTCTCCCGAACAAACCGGAAACACAGTCAGCCAACTCATACTCGCTCGCAATTTCACACTTTTGTCACTTCCTTTCTTAATAGCATTCGAACTTTCTTCAATAAAACTTCTTCCAAGAATTTTTACTCTTTAATCACAAACTAAACACTTTGACTATAAATCATTCTGAGTAATGCCTCCGAACTTTCATTATCTGCAAGTTTCCTAATTCACTTACTTTCATCGCACTTCGTGTTTACTTTATTAAACTTACTACTTGATTTAAAATTGCCAAAAACCATCTCATTTTTTACGCGAAATGTTCTTACGTACAAAGGGGAACATTAAACAAACTTTTAAAAACAATCGTTATTGATGAGCTTTTCATTAGACAACTACATTGATCAAGAATTATTCAATCAAAATTATTACTTCAAGATAATTATTGGAGTGCTTCCTTAAGCATGCCTACATCAATCGAAACTTGTTAATTGAGTTTTAAAAATTTTTATTACGTTATTAATTACATTTCAGTACTTTTTTCTTCAAAAAAACTTTATTAAAAATCTACTTTCTTTCTTCTTATTATATATCCAATTATAATATTTTCTTTTACAACTATTCTTTCGGAGTTTTTGCTTATTTACTTTTATTTACAACTGATTTATTAAATTTCTATATAATTTTCCAATTCTTATTAACTCTCATTTACTATTATTTTTCATATTAAACATCTCTTAATTCAAGTCATAAGTTGATGTTACTCTTCACAACTCGTGGAGGAAAATCAACAGTTTTTTTTACAGAAATGAGTGACCTTGAGGAATAAGCAGTTGAAATTATTTTTAAGGAATTTTAGTAATTCATTAACGTCACTTTAATCGAGTTATACAAAGTGTCGATTTATAAACATTGGTCTTTTCAACGTGGTTGCCGGAAGCATGAATCATGCAAGTGTGCCGAAGCGGAATAAAGTGCACACTTTATCAGCGGCAGTTGACGCGATACTGGAGTAAATCGGAGTTTCTTGCCGCCAGCATTCCGAACGCCTGCGCCCTGCTTCCTACAACCCTTTCCCGCAAACTTGCGTAGGAAAGGAACACTGGTCGCCGCAGAAAGTACATCGCTAAAAGCCAACATTTCGGAAGTTATAGCGATTAACCAACCGGGAATTGAGAAAAGCTTCCTTAATCCTTCTTACCAGACATTTTTATACTCTGTTCTATTCCTAAATTACTTGAATTTCATACTTCACTCTGTGATTACTTTGATTTACTCTACTTTATGGTTTATATATATATTTTATCAAAGTTTGTATTTCATATTTATAAACCGCCTTACTTCCGTGTGATCTCTTCGAAGCTTTTCCTCACCATCATTACACTACAGGAGCGTGTGATGTATTTATTAACTTCCATTAATTTTGAAACATATTTGATGATGAACGAAGGAATATAGATGAATAAAATTAGAATGCCGCGCTCATAAAAATTAAAGATTAGTAAAATAAATTAGATTAATAATAAAATAGAGTAAATTAATAAATAAAACTTTATCATCCAAACATGGAATCAGTCGACTGTTTTACAGTCGAAAAAGAAAATTTTAAATTGTTTTCGTAAAAATTGTCATTGTATTAACCGTAATAATTAAAATCTGTTATTTAACCAACTTACGTTACTTGTCTTTACTTACTCCACCAAGCCACTACATCAGGTTAAAAAAAATAAAAAAAATCGAGTCGGCATTAACACCAACCATATTATTTTGTATTGTTTCATCAACGAGCATTAAACACTTTTAATACGCCAAAACATTGGCCAAACGAAATTGGGGAACAGACACTAAAATATTAATTTATAAATCCACAGTTCGCTCGAAATTAGATTATGGATCTATGTATAATCTTCAATTTTGATAAACCAAAAATTCTAGAAACTATCTCACCAATTCATAATGCTGGATTGAAAATTGCTCTAGGAGGCTTTGTAACAAGTCCAATAAACAGTAGGGGAATAGGTTCGGTTTTGGCTACCCCTGCGAAACTTTTGAAAGAAAAGAGATTAGTCAAATGTGTCAAATGTGTGGTACGACCGCACGTAGTTATTTATGAAAATACAAAATTGAATGGACACCTGTGCTTTTTGCTACAAAAAAATTAATTTTTTACACATTAAAATTAAAATAAAAGTTTTTTTTTAATATTTTTAAAAGTGGCACAAATCGAAGTGAATCAATTAAAAACGTACGTATAAGGCAAGGACAATAGTTGTGCATTTTAGGTAATACACTGCAAAAACAGGTGTCTTAAATTGTTCAAAAATGTCTTAAAATAAGACATTTTTCGTGTCTTAGACACCAAAAGTATCTTAATTTAAGACATTTTTGGACAATTTAAGACAGCATGTTTTTGCAGTGTATGCATGAAAGAGAGAGACAAAGAGAGACAAAGATAGTCGGTATATCGATGTGAAGTGGAAGTGAAGTATAATTAAAGTGAACTTAAAAAAGAAGTACAGGTAAAGTGAAATGGAAGTGAAGTGGAAGTGAACTAGAAGTGAATTACATTGAAGGGAATTACATTAAAGGGGGACTGAAGTGGATGTAAAAAGTTTTATCTTATGCAGTAATTTTGCCGCTGAAAGCCTTTAAAATAAATAAGTTTTAGTTTAAATTAAACTTAAAATAATTAAAATAATTTAAATAAGGTTTAAATTTTAATTCATTTTTTTCTATTTTTAGCAAATTTTTTAAAGGTGCCCACAACCGAACCAAAAATTTGTTTTAGCAAAAATGACCACTTTATTAAATTTATAAAAATAATTTTTCTTTTTGACGGAATCAATTTAGTTTCTTTGGCAGTAGTTAGCTAAGGTCTCGAGCTTTCCATACATATGTTAATGTCCCTGTCATATTTATTGGGCACAAGTTATGAGTTAAAAAAATAAAGGGTGCCCACAACCGAACCTATTCCCCTATCTTAGCGAAAAGGAATGAACCTCTACTTAGTAACCGTAGAAAACAACTAAGTCTTAACTACAGTATCACACTAGCCTCTTCAAGGTCAAACTCTGTCTACGAGGAGGTTTTCTTAAATGAATTCCAATCAATCTATACAATAACAAAGAAAATTTTCCTTTTCCCTTCCGATTTAGAAAAGACTCATATGTTGAGAAACTACATATAGAAAAGCCTAATACTGCTCTCAGGGAAAACTGTAACTTTTCTTACTGGAATCCAGTCACTTGTAACGATTAAAAGCTATTACTATTATCTTTAAAATCGCACATTAAAATTAAATATAAAATTGGAAAAGAATATACATGAAAATAATAAAATTGAACAAACATATAAATTTAGAACACAAAATGCCATTAACATAAAATAACAGCCGGAATTTATAGTCAATTATATAAAAATTATATTTAGGAATAGATTAAAATTCACATAGAATCAACGTCAAAAATTAAAATAATATAAAATAACCGGCTCACACACACTTTTCCATTCATCGATTATTTTAAAATTCACATATATAAAATAAATACAAAATTATCAGGAGTCATAAATAAAAATCCAATAGACAATAATTTTCAATAAATAAATTAGACAAAACACTAAGATAAAAAAGGACAATTAAATAAACATAAAACTTATCGTTCCCGGCGATCTTTCTTAGTTTCTTTGAGAACGTGGGGCGATCATGGTTACGCAGCGTAGTGACTGAAGAGCAGAAACAGTACAACGGCAAAACGTCTTTTTGAGCGTGGACCACTTTTTTATTTCTGTATTATTAAGTCGTACTTCAATTTGATCTCCGTTTCTCTCATGTAAAATTCACCCCATCGTCCTCGTTTCTTTGGAAATCGTCACATGCTTTAAAATCGCCACACTAATAAAATTATAAAAAATAAATAAATAACAATTTCCACAAAAATTACACAAAGCACAAAATAAATAAATTAATAAAAATAAAATTAACACCTCCGTGTTGTCGGCGACACACAAAGCCGTGACGATTTCGATTTGATATCCGGTAAATGGGAAATTGATCTCATCCCCTCGTCAGTCCCCACGCCCTTAATACCTTCTGGCCCCCAGGCAATGTTGTCATATTCTTAAAATTCAAATTAAATTATTTTTCGTTCACAAGCCTTGAATCCCTTCAAACTGGATGTTCAAGCTACCTACGATCAACATTTAACTCACCAAATTACCGAAATATCAAACATCAAATTCACTATATAAAACTAAGTTGGAGGAGAAACTTAAAAAATTCCCCGATCATACACTGATATTTACAGATATATCCAAATCAAGTCTCGGATGTGGATGCTCCATGATTGTGTCAGAGGAAGAGTTCCAAATCAAGGTTTCTAACATATACAGCATTTGTAAATGTGAACTGTTCGCAATTTTACAAGTTATCCTCTACATACAACATTCAGATAATTCGAAATTCATTATAATTACTGATTCTATGTTTGTCGTTGAATTAATTCAGAATACTACAGACCCAGACCATATCTGTCAACAAGTCCAAGAAAACTTATGGGAGAAATATAGGTACAGGAAGAGAACTGCACTAGAACCTCCAAAGAGCGGACGGCTAGAGTCTTCGACCGCTCTGCGGAAATTTACCCTTGACGTCGACAACTGAAAACACTCAGGGCCGTACAATAAATTTCAAAAATGTGCTTTTTGACTTAGTACATTCTGTTCAATATAATATAATAATATAATATGTTCTACATCCAAGAAAGTTTTTCATTTTTTATCATTCATTTTACGACAGAATTTAGTAACTCAAGAACAAATTTAACGTAAGCAAGGGAGGAACAATTCAACAGATGTATTTAGACGCTCTTGAAGCTGCGCTGACTTTCTGTTTCTAGAACCACCCATTTCTTCCCCCCTTACTCCTAAACGCGTCCCGCATATAACTCGTCCGCTCTCTAGCAGACCGCTCTTGGGAGATTCTAGTGTAATTCTTTTCTAAACTCCAGCTCATGTTGGAATTGAAGGAAATGAAAAGGTGTCTTTTCACGGTGACTCCAAATACTCCTCTTTACTTCAAATATATAAAGAAACAAACAACCAAATCCTGGAAAAACCTTTGGAACGTGTCCTGGAAATCAGAACTTCAATTGAAACTTCATGTTATTAGGAAGGATACCTTCGGAGAATGTCTGATCGATCCAGGTAATAGAAAAGACCAAGTTTCATTGACAAGACTTCGTATTTGTCACATCCACCTAACACATTCATTTTTAATTACAAAAAATAACCCACCAGCTTATGAAAAATGCAATGAGGCAGGTTACACCATCTAGCTTGAGATACGCTACTTCCAAAAAGTCGCCTTATGATAAGCTAGTTTATATTACTGTGACTGCGCATTAGTTCGTCGCTATGACAACTAACTTCTGCGCAGACGCCAACATAGGGAAAGAGCGTATCATAAGGTGATTTTTCGAAAGTAGCGCATCTTACGGTAGACGGTGTAGCCTGCCTCAACGGTACCATGTTCATTAAACGCATTCTACTTTACAGTATTTTACAGGAGGAATAAGATTCACCATGGCATCGGAACTAATATCTCCAAAATATTAAACTGCCTTCCCTTGTTCGACAATATACTACGATTTTTAGAAGGTATCAAACATCTAAACTTCCTGCATCGAATGACATACCCCTATAGAATGTAAAACTAATTACAGTCTTTAACACTTTTAAAGTCTCTTGTTTATGTGGAACAGGTTTTGCCATTTCAGTCAAATTTGTCTTTTCTTCATCAACATCATCATCGTTATCTTCATCATCATTTTTGTCCGTGATGAATTTGGCTATTATATCGTCATCCATACCTCTTCGTCATCATATCTCTTATAATTGCCACATTGTCATCTACCCTTTTACACAATCTTCGAAAGTTGAATTTTCAGCATTATTTTCAAAAGGCAAAACGGTAATGCTTTATTATTTTTATTTTCACTTTAGAAAAGTAAACAAATACTATTATAAACAAAGAACATTTTGATAAAATTTTAGAAATATACAGATAAGTCTTGAGGCAGTGGTTTTCCTGGGTAAATTTATTTTAACGACTTTATTTAAATTCGTTTAGGTTAATTTTGATTCAGGTTTCCCGATTTTCTCTTGATCCGTTAAATTTTTAATTTAAGAATCTAATTATATTTCGTGATTTGTAAGGGGTAATCACGTGTTCACTAGGTCCAATAAGCGTTGTCGTCGCGTCAATGGTGTGGATTCGGGGGATCACTGTCGATGTCTCAGGGGTTAAGTCGATTAATTATTGATTGATCGACACACCTCGAGACTGGTCATAGATCTGCGCCACGCTAAAAGTACATACCGAGGATGCTTTCAGGTAAATTCAATTATTTATATATTTTATTTATTTTTCAATTTTAATAATATTGGTCTTTTTTTAATTAAAGTTTATTGCTATTTTAATTTCATTTGTTTTGTTGAATTTTGAAATAAATGTATATTTTTTTTAATGTTTCAAAACATAAAGTGTGGCGTAAGTTGAGGGCAAGGATCTGGAAGGCATTTTTTTCAAATGTCCCGGAACTTTTTACGCATGGTCTAATAAACGAAAATTGATCAAGAAAGGAGGATTACGGTTGTATTGCAGATTTGACGGAGGTCCTAAATCTTATACGTAAAAAGGATTTGAGATTATAGCAGTGCCTGAGACTGTAATACTTGCCTAGGATTGCCATTGCCTCTCTTGACCAGTCTCGCCAAATATTGATAAGTATTTTTTCTATATATATATATATATATATACATTTATTATAAAGCTCAATGAGGTGTGCTCGATTAACTGACTCACTTTTATATTATTATTGACAATTAATCTTTTTATATGATTATTGATAACTGGTCGTTTCGACATTTATTTGTGGCTGTTTGATAAATTGCAAATTTTATGTTAATAATTGTTGAATATTAGTATGGATTTTGTGGAGAAAAGTTATAATTTATGTTTTGTAGGGACTGTTTTTTAATTGGTACATTTGCTAAAATTTGTTTTAATTTGTCGAGGGAGTTCTGTTTTATTTAAAATTTGTAATCGATAAATTTAGTATATTTCAAGGTTGTTGACGTCACCGCAATTAATTTAGAAACGACTGACTATTTTTATGTGCTGATTAGAAAAAATTCTTATAAGATAATTTCTCATTATTAATAAATTCATTTATGTTTACGATCAATGTGTATTCTTTTAGGATTTTCTTGCCTGAAATAAATTTATTTTCAATTCTTGAAATTAAATTTTTTCTTTGATTGAAAACTTATTTTGCTTTTTGAGGTAAAAAAAAATATATTTGGAATTATTATTTAAAGTTGTAAAGATATTGTTACATTATTTTCATTAATTGAATTTAAACTGACGAATGGTTACAATCTCTCTCGCTTACAGAGGTTCGAGAGCTACTTCTCTCACTTATAGAGGTCCTGGCAAGAAAAATGACTCTCGTTTACAGAATCTTACTTTTATAGGTTTTTACATGTAAAAATGAAGGGACCGACAAATTCCTTTCGCTTATAGAGGTTTCTCACTTATCCCAGTTCTCGTTTACCCAGGTTCGACTGTGTATCTTAATTATATATTGTAAATAGAAACATCACTGTAACAGTCGCTAATAACCTCGCAATTGATGCGCCTTTAAACGCTTAAAAAAATAAAAAAACTTTTAATAAATCAAAAGAAACTCGATACACATCATACATAGAAACGTTCTCTTTGCAATCCAACGAAGGTACTCCTGGCAATAAGAATTGAAAGAGATTTCCGATTTCTCAAGAATGCCAGGACATGAGGTTCATGGGGAGGGGAGAGGCAAAGGATTTATTGGGAACAATCTATGCGTTGCTCGATGCTTTCACAACTTTGGTGGCGCTCGGGTAATCGCAACTCAAAATTTGACGAGGTGACATTATTCACCTCATTCTGTACAATTCTGTATTTTGTGGTCAAACATTAAGTAACGATGACTGTTTTGTGGTTCGTTTATTTTATTATAAATATTTTGTTGTAAAGTAATCACGAGAAATTTTCTTCCCGACAATATTTTACCTATTGCAATACTCGGAGTTGTTTCTCCGAGTGGTCATAATACTAAATCAGTGCTCAGTGTCTGTAAAACAATGTTGCCTACAATACTATTTTTTATTGAAAGATTTTGTTTGTGATCTAAAATTTTAAAATTTAAATCATTTGTGTTATTCCTGACTTCTCCTTTTCCGCATTTTAGAGCTAGGCGTTATTAATAATCAACAATAAGACTTATAATTTTTAGTTATTTATTCTTTTAGCTTAAATCGAAGAAATAACTTAGCGCAATAGGCATTATAATATTAAATTAAAAATAGTTATTAAAATATTAGGTAAACCGTCACAATACATAAACCTAATCAAACAATTTAAAAATATGTTCATTGAATTAACATAATTTATAATGTAGGGTATTTTCGGGTGAGTTGGAACACTGGGATAGATGGTACGCTTGCTCTATCTTAGAAAATAATTTGTTAAACTTAATTTTAACTTTATTTGTAAGTGTCTAACAGGACATAAACAAAATACAAAATGTATATTTGTCACTAACAAAATTACAAACAAATTTATAATCCATCGTTAATAAGATCGAGCGTCGCGAGAACCCAAAGTTTTTTAGCTTAATATTACATGTGTGTGTTTTTTTTTAAATTGACGGATTTTAATTCAGTTCGTGTGAGTTTAGGCAAATTTGGACATCTTTTTATGTGTATATATAATAGGGTGGTCCAAAAATGCATGGGAAAACAAAAAAAAATTATTTTTAATGCTCTCACCCCCTAGGATTGTTCCATATCGAAAAAAAATATTTCTATTTTTTTATTTCTTAATATTTAGATGGGTCTCAAAGCGATCAAAGTTTCCCATGCAAAATGCATAGGAAAAAAAGATTTTTTCATCGAAATGGTTTGGACCCTTGAAAATAAATATTTTTTAATCCCTCAACTCTGTTTTTCTTCAGGAGACTTCAAACAAAAAAGCCAAATTGTTGATTTAACAAATTTTTAATATTAACTATTTTTTGTAGGGCCCCAAAAATCCCCATAAATTACAGAATTATAAAAAAATCGTTAAAAAATATTTTTTACTATTTCAATGAGAGTTGATTCCTATATTTTGAATAAATAACATAAAATATTGATTTTTATTCTTTATTCCATGTAATTGCTAATTTGTTTAAACAAATTATATTGTTTATTTTCATGGTTTGCACAAATTGAGCTACGGAGTTGCAACTTTTTCTTAATTTTGCAACTTATCGAGACCATTGGAACCAAACACAAACAAAAAATTAAAAATAATAATTTTAACAGTAGTTTTAACAAATTATATTTTTTATTGTCAAGATTTGCACAAATTGAGCTACAAAGTTGCAACTTTTTCTTAATTTTACAACTTATCGAGGCCATTGGAGACAAAACAAACAAAAATGTTAAAATAATAATTTTAACGATTGTTTAAACAAATTATCTTGTTTATTTTCAAGATTTGCACAAAATGAGCTGCAGAGTTGCAATTTTTGCTTAATTTTTTCTTAATTTCATCCTCCGTCCCACACTTCCGACACTCGGGGTCATTGGCAATGCCCAGTTTGTGTCGGTGATAGCTGAGATCCCCATGGCCAGTTAATATTTGCGTTAGGATCTTGGCATCTATCCTGCTGAGCTTACAGAAGTCTGCAGCTCGTTTCAGGTTGATAGTGTTACCAAGGAGTGACTTAGCCTGTCTGCCACTAGCATAGCCATTCCACTCCTTTTGGTGTTCTGCGCGTAACCATTGTTTGAATTCTGAGGCCAACACTGCATTAGAGACATTTACAGGTGGGTCATGGCCAACAGTGCGGCTCCTGCTACCCGCCTTTGCTAGTCGATCCGCTATCTCGTTACCCCTAATCCCAGAGTGACCTTGGACCCATAGGAGCGTGACGCGGTTAAACTCAGCTAGGTGATTTAGTGCACAATGGCACTCCCAAACTAGATGAGATGTTGTTGAGTAATGATTCAAGGACAGCAAGGCCGCCTTGCTATCCGAGAGGAAAAATATATTCCTACCACGACAGAGCTCCGTGGTCTCACCAGCCGCATAGAGCAGTGCCGTTATCTCGGCTTGTAAAACAGTTACAGTGAACCCAAGCTTAAATGCCGAGCCCTCCATAGTTGTTTCATGATATAAACCTGCACCCACAGCCACTTCCCCTTTGGCTCCATCCGTAAACCAGATGTCACCATCAGTGGGGAGGACCACGAGTCCATTTTTCCAGTCCTCTTTTGCTGGTAAGCTGATTTTATATTTCTTATCAAAGAGGTATTGCGGAGAAATTCTCTCCCTTCTTATTTTGAAGATAGATTTTTCCACCAAACTAGCGGGAAGTGTCACGTAACCCTTTCCCCTGACATACTTCCGCCCAAGTCCATCATTTATTCTCAGGTCAGATTAAACCGCCTCTGCTTTGATGGTAAGGTGTAGTGATTCCAGCCCTAGAAGTGCACCCAGGGGCATTATGGGTGTGGTACCAAACGCCCCCGTTATGCACCTGAGGACCATTCCCCTTACACTTTCAAGTCGATCGATAGTCGACAACAATTCGACTCTGCTCCACCAGACTACAGATGCATAAGTTAGCCTAGGGAGCAGAATCGCCTTATAGATCCACATTAGAGTATCCGGTCTTAAACCCCAGCTATGCCTGATGGCTTGTTTGCATTGCCAGAGGGCTGCCATGAATTTTTTGCACTTATCTTCTAGGTGTTCATTCCAGTCCAGTTTACTATCCAGGATGACTCCTAGATACTTTCCTCGCGCTGACAGTTAATGTTCTTGTCCCGAGAGCCTCAGCGTGCGTATAGCTTTCCACTTAGAGCGTCGCGTAAAGACGACAACCTCACTTTTCTTTGGATTGACGGACAGGTTGACCCGTCGGCACCAATTGTCGACAAGGTTTAGTGCCTGCTGCACTATTCCAAATAGTTCCTCCAGGTGCTGGCACGGACAATCAACAAGATGTCATCCGCCTACCCATGTACCCAATCACATGGAAGCCGTTTTCTGTGAGTAACTTTAGCAGCTCATCAACCACCAGGCACCACAGCAGAGGTGAGGTAACTCCTCCCTGCGGACAGCCGGAATCAACGACCCTCCGCAGGGTAGTATCACCTTTACTCGTTATAAGGTTCCTATTGCCTAACATGTGTCAGGTCCAGTCAACGATTGTCTCCGGAATTTCATGGACGCGCATAGCCCTTGGTATTACATCCCTAGAGGTGTAATTGAAGGCCCCCTCGATATCCATAAAATCCCCAATAGGAAAACCCTTTACTTCTAGCTGGCCATCAATTAGATGCACAGCTCTAGTTAAGGCTGTTTCCGTAGAGCGTCCTGCTCTATAGACGTGTTGATCTCTGTAAAGCAGATGTCTAGACAGGATCTAACAGGGGCTATATCTATTTACTAGTCTTTCTACTGTTTTTAAAACGAAAGATGTTAGGCTGATCGGTCGAAAGTCCTTCGGTGCAGTGTAACCAATTCTGCCTGTTTAAGGTATGAAAACCACTTTCGTACCCCTCTATATCTCTGAAACATATCCCAGAGTCCAACTCGCCCTAGCAAGCCTTACCAACGGGCCGACTAAACTTTCGCCCGCCCTTTGTAAGAGAACGGGAGAGATGCCGTCCGGTCCGGGAGACTTGTAGGGACTAAAGGATTGAATGGCCTACCTGATCCCGTCTGCGGTTACGATCCTGTTAGCCAACCCTCTACGAGGACCATAATTAGCCCTCGGAAGATCAGCCTTAGGCACGGACACGGGATCACCACTACCAGACCTTGTGAAGCCCGGAAAGTATGTCCGGATCAGGTGCACCAATGTCACCTCGTCCGACTCGGAGAGGGTCCAATCGGGTAATTTTATAGTGCCCATGATTAAGTCAGGGTTTTTAGAAAACAACTTATCCAATCTGGACGCTTCCCTTCCCTTGTTTATATTGGAGCAAAAGGAAGCCCAGCTATCTTGCTTAGCCTTCCTAATTGCATATCTATAGTTGTTCCTTGTCTTGGAATAGATGGCCCAACTTACTTCCGTGCGACTTGATCTAGCACGTCTAAACAACCTCCTAGTTTCCTTACGGAGTTTGTTGAAATTATTATTCCACCAACAGGTGGTAGCAGCCCTATGAGTTTTAGTTGGAACACAACTACACTCAAAAGCCATTTGAACGACTTTTGTAAAAATCTCCGCCGCCCTATCAAGTGTCTCAGTATCCATGATTTTCTTTGGAAATCCAGACAGCGCTTTCTTAAGCTCAGTCCCATAGCCAGCCTAATCCGTTTTCCTGGGATTACGGAACCATTTAGGTGTGGAACTGACCGTGGTCATCAGTTCGAAGGTTATCTGTAAGTAATCAGAAAGTGAAGGTTCATCAGATACTCTCCACATTCTTATCTTATTGGATATGGAATCAGAGCCGAGTCTAATATCTAACACCTCCTCCCTATTCTTAGTCCTGAAAGTCGGTGTTGAACCTGTATTTAGGATGTCTAAATTAGTATTAATTAGATAGTCCAACAAATTCAAACCTCTTTGATTAATATCAGAGTTCCCCCATAGTGTGTGGTGCGAATTAACATCACACCCCAACACCAGGGGAAGCCCCCTTACCGTACAGTAATCAACCAGTTTTGCAACCTCTACTGGTGGATTGGTCCTGCCGGCGTAGGGGAAGTAAGCCGATTCAATGACGGTCCGTCCAATTCCCTCAAAGTCAGTGATCACCGCCATTAAGTCTCCAGTGCACATGTCCATCAAAGGATTAACTGATACACCTTTCACCAGGATGGACGCTCTTGGCCTCTTAGCCTTGGGGTCCCTGTAACAAATGAAACTCTTTCCTTGAAGCCCTCTAATGGTATCTCGTACAACTCATGGTTCTTGGATCAACGAGATACCTGTGTTTATCCTTGCCATACCCCTCATCAGTACTGCTGAGGAGTCTTTGCAATGATGCAAGTTAATTTGAGTATAATTAATTTAATTAATTTAATTTAACATTAATTTGAGTACACTTCTTTCACTCGTCCCGAGCTCATTCTCCACTCGGCCAGTGACTTTAAAAGTCACTCTGCATAGGTGGTAGAATGGCCTGTAGTCGAGGACTGCTAGAGCCCTCGCCTGACTCTCAAAGACCTGAGCAACTAAAAGAAATTCATTCCCTTCAGCTGCTCAAGCCACCTGAGTGTCTTTCGTCCTGACTACTCGCCAAGACGAAGTTTTTAGTGAAGGGTTGTACTCCTCCAGTGCCTTCAGTACCTCCCTTACTTATCCCGGCTCGCCCGGAATCCATGAAGTGGCCTTCAGCATCCTTTGGAGTACCTCCACCCCACCAACACGAAGCGTCGCCCCTTCCTAAGGCTTCAGACCTTCCACCGTACTGGTGAGCTAGTCCTTAGCCTTTTTCCTCTTGGTAGACTCAGATCCGCCTGGTTTACCCAAACCCGGATCGCCCTTCACTCCGGATGCGGAACCGCCCGAATCACCGGAGGGACCAGCTGTCTATCCTTTTTTGGCCTGTGCCTGCTTCAATCTCCTCCACCGTTTTTTTGACAGAACCGGGGAGGTGTTTCCTTCCGAGAGGCCTTCCAGCCAAGTCGATAGGTTTAGTTACATTTTCACCTGTCTCAGCAGACCCCGAAGAGCCGATTGGAGGTGTCGTTGGTCAGATCGGACAGACAACCGGTCCAACAGCCGTCAGCACCAGATCGAGACTACTCCACACAACTTGGTATGCCAAGCCGGCAAGAGTGTCCCATTCCTCCCAGAATCCATGTCGTCCACCGCTGACGAAGATGGTTTACCCCCATTTGGAATCCGAAATAACATCATCCGCACAGGCAGCTAGTGCACAAAGTTCAAGAGCGGCGAGTACCCGAATTAACGGGGTCCCGTTTGTTCCCCGGTGCCCAAACTCGCCAGACACTGGGACTCGGGGAGTCCTGGAAGAGCCGAACAGCTCGTCTAGGGATGGCGACCGAAGGACAAGCGCCTGGCCGGTCCTAAGCCCCCTCACCACGACAAGGTGACACCTCTATATGGGGCATTCCACGTGACATTTTCATTCAAAAATTTTTTCGCTTGGAATAATTTTATTCTAATTCTATATGAGAAAAAAAGAAAACACGTATTATTTATTTTCTTATTAAATTAAAATTACATAAGTTATGAATTTTAGAAATTTAACGTTTTTTGAAATAGAGCATTTTTAACCTTTGTTTTTCTCCATTATTATTAGAAAATTAAAAATAATGCCCTACATAAAGTTTGTTTAGTTTTTCTTAAATTTTTTAGACATGTAGTAAGAAATAATAAATTTGCAACAAAAATACATTAAAAATTGAATTTACGCCTAAAAAGTGACTTTTCTCAAAACCGAAGGTCTCGATTTTCGATCTTTTTCTTTCAATGTTGTTACTAATTAATTAAAAAAATTTTCTCTTAAGTCTGAAAGTGGTGCTCTTTAGTGTTTTAATCATATTTGCATTTATTTAGTTTACTTTTACATTTTTGTAAAGTTTAACCTTCTGTCACAAAACAAAAGAAATGTTACACACAGGAAGTTGTAAGTTGCAGTTGTTTCATTTCTATAAATTATATTTTAAACTTTTTGCAACGAAGAATTATTATAAATATCATTAAAAACTTAAGAAGCACCACTTTTAGACTTAGGAGAAAAATTTATTTATTAATCAGTAACAACATTGAAAGAAAAAAATCGAAAATCGAGACCTTTGGTTTTGAGAAAAGTCCCTTTTTAGGCGAAAAATTCAATTTTTAAAGTATTTTTGTTGCAAATTAATTATTTTTTACTACATGTCTAAAAAATTAAAGAAAAACTCAACAAACTTTATGTAGGGCATTATTTTTAATTTTCTAATAATAACGGAGAAAAACGAAGGTTAAAAATGCTCTATTTTAGGAAACGTTAAATTTAAAAAATTCATAACTTCTGTAATTTTCATTCAATAAGAAAATAAAAAATACGTGTTTTCTTTTTTTCTCATAAAGAATTAGAAAAAAATTATTCCAGACAAAAAGAAAAATTTGAATGAAAATGTCACGTGGAATGCCCCATTAAGAAAACATTATTTAAATAATATTCAGTACTCGTTTGAACTTCAACAAACCAACATTTCATTTAATAAATTATTTAACATTAATCTTTACAATATTTGAAAACTTTATAAGAGTGACAATAATTTTTAATATAAAAACTGGTATTAATAAAATTGTGTGTTATAAAATAAAACAGAAATTATGAATTCAGACTTCTATAAAGAACTTGTGAGCATCATGGACGATGCTTTTAAAACATTAAGTAAAAGAACGACTCCTGAGGAACTTGATTCTTGGATTCGAAATGGAATCAAGAATATTAGGCTATTAAATAAACTTTTAAGATTTGGCAACTTAACATTAGGAAAGAAGAATAAAATTTTGGCAACTATTGGACTTTTGAAGACAAAAACAGGAAAATAAGAAAATTGAGAAGAAGGGGAGCAGGTGTTACTGAAGATAAAGAATGGATCAGGTGGGAAGAAATGGAAACAGCTTTTAAAGGTCGAATAAGAACAGGGTTAGTTATTAATTTAAAGCATAAGGTTTTAAATAATTTTATCATTGATGCTAAAAATATGATTATTGCTCGTATTAAAAATGCTCTTAAAAGAATAGGAAATTTAAAGGTTAATGTCATTTTAGCAGCAAAATTTAGTGCATTAGAAGAGGGGCGGGAAATTAAAGAAATTAAATTTTTTAATACCAAAAATTTGATTATTTTTGAGTCGACAGATTTGAATGGTTTGAAGGTACAATTCGTGAAAAACTTTTAGTTAAGGTTAAAGAATTGCAACAAACAAAATCAAATTGGAAATTAATAGAAATTATAAACCTTAATGTAAATTTTAACAAGTATGTTCCACTGTCAGCTGGTATTTCAACTTTTATTAAAATGCCAAAGTTTGTGCAACATAGACATGCAGTAGTAAATATTGAAAATAAAGATAACTTTTGCTTTTTATGGTCGGTATTAGCAGCACTGTATCCAGTTAAAGATAACGCGAATCGTCCTAAATCGTATTCTAAATTTAAGAATAAATTAAAATATGATGGAATTAAATTTCCAATAACTTTACGAGAAATTCCAATTTTCGAAAAATTAAATAATTTGAGTATTAATGTATACGGGATTGATAAAATCGAGAAAGAAGATACAATAGTCCCACTATATTTGAGTAAAAATCATTCAAGTAAGCCTACAATACATCTTTTAATGCTTGAGAACACTGAAATAGGTTTAAATGAAGATAATGAAAAACTTTATCATTTTGCATATATTAGAAATTTATCTCGATTAGTAAGTTCGCAAATTAATAATACTGAGCACCATACTTTGATATGTAATAGACGTCTCTGTCATTTCAGACATCAAAACTTGTTCAATAAACATAAAACAGACTGTGAAAAATTAAATAAATGTAGAATAATCCTTCCTGAAGAAGAAAATAAAATACTAAAATTTAAATACTACAAAAATAAAGAAAATGTACCTTTTGCTATTTATGCTGACATTGAAAGTCTTTTAGAGCCTTGTACTACGACAAATGCGTATCAGAAACACATTCCCACCAGTGTTGGTTTTTATTTACAATGTAACTTTAATGATTCTCTCTCAGAATTTAAATCTTATCGCGGACCAGACTGTATAAATTGGTTTATTAAAGAATTGGAACAAATGTCTCACAAAATAGATACTTACTTAAAAACCATAGTTCCAATGGAAACATTAACATTTCAGCAACAGTTACAATATAATATGGCAACAGTCTGTCGTATTTGTGAAACACCTTTCAAAGTTAATGATATTAAACATAGGGATCATAATCATTTCCAGGGAAAATATAGGGGTGCAGCTCATCAAGGTTGTAATGTGAATTATAAGGATAGTCATGTTGTCCCCGTAATATTTCATAATTTTTCAAGGTACGATTCCCATTTTATTATTAGAGAATTAGCTACAAGTTTTGAGGGTGGGATTTCATTATTGCCTTTAAATAAGGAAAAGTATATTTCATTCACTAAAGAAGTTAAAGGTACAATAGTTAAACTACTATTTATCGACTCTTTTAGATTCATGTCAAGTAGTCTTGATAAACTAGCATCATATTTAAATAATGAAGAAAAACCAATTACAAGAAAACATTGCAATAATGATGTCGAATTTAATTTATTAACTAGGAAAGGTGTTTTTCCTTACGAGTATATCGATAGGTGGGAAAAGCTTCAGGAACGTCAGTTACCGGCGCAGAAATTTTTTCATTCAACATTAAATAATTCAGGTATTTCAGAACAGGATTACCAACATGCTTGTAATGTATGGGCAACCTTTACCTTACAAAATTTGGGTGAATACTCAGACTTATATTTAAAAACAGACGTTCTGCTTTTAGCAGACATTTTCGAAAATTTTAGAAAAACTTGTCATAAAACTTATTACTTAGATTCGCTTCATTATTATACTGCGCCAGGACTGGCATTCGATGCCATGCTAAAATATATGGGAATAGAACTTGATTTGTTTACTGATGCTGAAATGTTACTTTTCATTGAAAAGGGGATTAGGGGAGGGGTTTTACAATGTTCCAATCGTTATGCTAAAGCGAATAATAGATTTATGGGTAATGATTTTAATCCTTTCGAACCAGAGTCTTATATTATGTATCTGGATATTAACAATCAATATAGTGCAGTTATGAGTCAATATTTACCATATAAAGATTTTGAATGGCTTGAAAATTATGATAATGACTTTTTCTTAAATATACCAGATGAATCTTCAGAAGGTTATATTCTCGAAGTAGATCTGGAATATCCGACTGAGATTCATGATTTACATAAAGATCTTCCAGTATGTCCCGAACATTTTGTTCCTCCATTACCAAAATGCACAATTTCAAAATTAGTCCCAAATTTATTACCAAAGAAAAAATATGTAGTACATTATAGAAACTTAAAACAATACATAGCATTAGGAATGAAATTAACACAAATTCATAGAGTATTAAAATTTCAACAAAAGCCGTGGTTAAAATCTTACATTGATTTAAATACAGAAATGAGAAAAAAATCAGTCAATGAATTTGAAAAGAATTTTTATAAACTGATGAATAACTCAGTATTTGGTAAAACTATGGAGAACGTCAGAAAGTACAAAGATGTCAAGCTAATAACAAAATGGGAGGGACGATACTGCGCTAAAAACTTGATTGCTCAACCAAATTTCCATAGCTGCACCATATTTGATGAAGATATGGTTATTATCGAAATGAATAAAACAAAAATTCACTTTTATAAACCAATTTATACAGGTTTTTCGATTTTGGACATTTCAAAAAAAATCATATATGATTTTCATTACAATTACATTAAGAAAAATTTCGGTGAAAATGCAAAGTTACTGTACACCGACACAGATAGTTTAATTTATCATTTTACAGTGCCAAACATTTATGACTACATAAAAAGAGATTTACAGAAATTTGATACTTCAGACTATTCATCAAATAATGTTTACGGAATACCGCTTGTCAATAAAAAGGTATTAGGTTTAATGAAAGACGAGAGCAATGGGCAAATTATTACAGAATTTGTAGGTTTAAGATCGAAATTATATGCTTATAAGTTATGGGGTGAAAACGATGCTAAAAAGAAAGCAAAAGGGGTCAAATCTTCAACTTTAAACAAAATAGGATTCGACGATTATAAGCATACTCTAATATCATTCGAAAACCTGATCCAGCCTCAACATCTAATCCGCAGCAAACAACATGATGTTTTCACTATTAAGCAAGATAAAATTGCACTTAGCTGGCAGGATGATAAAAGAGTCCTGATTCCAGGCAGTACTGATACCCTTCCTTGGGGTTATAAGACTCCTGAACCCATGGAAGTTGATGAAGTGTAAATTGATCTTTGATTGTAAAATTGTAATATATTACTGTATATGTAAAATGAAATAATAATATTCTTAAAAACTACTTTATGTATAATAATATTGTTAAAATGTATTATTTTTAAAAATTGTAAAATATTGTTATGTACAATAAAACTTTATTGCTATATAATTCAAAGTTGTCGTTCTTTTTTTCCTGAAAAGAGGATAAGGATTTTTAAATAAAATATCATTTTTCAAATTTTTGCATTTATTAAATATTTGCTTTATACAACCATGTTTTTAAAACTATAACATTTTGTAGCGCACAAGTAAAGTTTGAATTTGAATGATACAAAAAAACATTAACAGAAGATTCATGCATTAATTTTTTTAACGAAGGACATTCTAAATCATGCATATCAATTACACTTTTATGAATAACATTTTGTAACCACACTTTTTTTCTAAACCTTTAACATAAATTTTACTAGCATCTTTTAATAAAGTTTCTAATATTTCTTTTATCAACGTATAAGGTACTTCTCCAGCACTCCAGAAAATACCATGGAATTTCTTTTCTAACCACCGATTAATACATTTATACTTGTTTGGTATTTTATTCCATTCACAAGGTGGTTGAAACAGGATACAAAGAGTTTCATCATTCAAAGAGATTATAGCTAATTTTTTTAATATAAATTTATTCAGTGATAATTTGAATCCTTGCACGTCTACTATGTACTCCATCTTGAAAGCAACTAAATAAATTTCACTTGTTTAAAACGTTTTATACTAATTTTTTAACTATACCGCTTATAGGTTTATATTCAACGATACGATCATGTATAATTAGACAATATGCTGATGTATTGGCGGGAAAATTTTCTTTCGATTCAAATTCTTAACAGATTTCTACAGGACCATTCTTTAACGATTCATTCTGCTTTGAACAATCTATAACAATTAACGGAGCATACTGTAAAAATTCTTTTTTCGATAAAAGTGGTTGTGATTCTTTACCACAATAACCAGCTTGGAAATTTAAATACATTTCGTACAATGTAGAATACTGTTTTTATCAATATCAATATTCATATTACTATAGGGATAGCTTTGTGAGTTTAAAAATAATTTAACATCGGATATTTTACAATGATCAAAATGACTTGAATTCTGTGCAGTTTGATTCTTTCTGTTTGTTTGAAATCCCAATACAATAAATCTTGGTTTTTCTAATTGAGTAGAAGTCTTCACAGTCCAAATATGTTTCTGAGTAGCTGGCAGTAATGGATATTCATACAATTCCCAGGTACGAAAACTCAGTTGAATTGACGGGTCCTTTTTAATATATTTTAATAGTTTAAAATTTCGTGCATCCGATAACTTGATATCAGGCAATAACCATTCAACTTTTTCAATTGTAATCTTATAATTTTCAAGAGGTGCTACTTGTAATACAGCATTTGAAACATTTCTTGATCTGATAAAAATTAGCTCATGTTTAGCATTAACAATAATTTTTTGATAATCTTCAGCAAATCCAAATATCATATTAAGCGGTATACAGACATCAAAGTAGCCTTCTGCATTCGTTATTTTTTGATCATCATTAAATTCTAACCAACCAGCATGTTCAAGAAATTTATGTTGGCTAGAGTCTAGAGAAATATAGTTTTTCAAGAGACTCGTGAGACCAACGTTTTTATTTTTATCAATTTCACTTCATTAAGTTTATATTTAACTTCTTCAAATAAATGACAAATGCCATTTGAAACAAAATTTGTATTTTCAACAGCAGTTCCATCAACCTTTACTAGTTTCCCGTGCACATGAATTGAGCTTTTGCTTGGGAAAAGGCAATGGTCTTGGTTTTGTACAGCGATTCGAATTTCATCTGTTGCCATAAGTTGATGAAGCATAAGGTTGATGTGTATGAACTTCACAATGAGCAATAGATTCATCAAAGATGATTGGTGTATCAATATTTAAAATTTCCTCTTCCATGACAAATAAATAAACGTCGACAGATACAAGTACAGATGAATTTAAATCTTTTCAGCCTTGACTTTGAGACCTAGACTTTTGAGCAACTGCACGTTTTGAGGTGTTAACACTTTGATTGTTTGTGGATGACTGGTTTTTCTTTGGCATGGTGCAATATTTTTATAACCAGAACCAATTTTTCTTCTGTTTTGAAAAACAATACCCATTATTTTAAAGATTTTATGTGTAATCTGATTGTAATCGTTTCACCACGAAAATTAATTAAACGTCCGTCTTGATCAACAATCCGCAACTGAATTTGATCTATTGTTTTGACAGCGACTGGCAAGTAAATGACGTGAGATGGACCTTCCACTATCTTATAACCTGGTGGTACGGCAGGAAAGAATTCATGAATTGTGTATACCTTCTCACCATTGATATATGCCCCTGTAGTTATATTACACTCAACTCTTAGAGAATTTACTTTGATTATAGATACTGGTTGATCAGATTGATAAAACTTATTAGCTTCTAATCTTCGAGGAGAAAAGCCTAGCAAGCGACCAATAGAATCTTTAGGTTTGAAATTAATATCTCTATTGCAGAAAATTTCACTTTTCAATGTATTATTATTAGGCTTAATATAAATATCAATGCCCTCTTTTTCCAAACTTCTCTGCAAATGTCTGTGAATGTCACCAATTTCATAGCTTCCGGTAGGTATTGTAATTTCTTTATTATCAATATAAAATTTATTTTGTACAACATCTACATTAGGAAGTGAATTAAATGAAAGAAATTCAACAAGACCGAGTGCATAATTTTTAAAAGGAGATAATTCTATTGGTGGAAGTACTGAGATACTAGGGTAGAAGAATTTCCAGATAACGTTAACATTAGCGATTCATCCATTCTGAAATCAAGTGGTTGACTGACTTGAAAATAAGGAAGAACTTGCTTTTTTAGTTGATTACATAGAAATTTATGACATAGATGTCCACATACAAACGTATTATAATTCTGAAACTTTTCATGGTTACACATAATGCTACCAGCACAGAAATATTTAACTAGTTTCGAAGGTGGTCGTAGATTCCCAAAACTATCAAAATAATATATTTTTTTATTAATTCTTTTATAAGCACACCAATGAGTTCTTGGACCATTTTTATCATCTAAATTTATAATAGCTGACTTATATTTTTGAGGTCCATTTACTGGCATTTTCTTTCTCATAAAAACACTTCGGAAATGTGGAATTTTAAAGATTTTTGCAAATTTAACAAGATCAACATCTGTTAGAGCTCGGTGAGGTAGCTTCATTTCAAGTTTTTTGACTTGCATCCTTGTCCTAGTTTATATGGTTTTAAATGAAGTCCTAGTCCTTGTCTATAAGGTTTTAAGTAAAGGCGTTTTCCTATAGCAATAGCTTCCATGGTCTCATTGTGACGTTTACTTTCCTCAAGTTGACGTTTTGCCGAATTTGCATTTTTTACTGCTTTTGCTATACCAGCTGCCCCTCCAGCTAAAGCTCCTGTTGCACTAAGACCCGCAAAAATCGGAATAAGAAATGGTAAAATACCCCCTACTTTAGTTGGAACTGGTAGAATAAGTGGTTTTCTAATTTTTCCTTTTCCACCAGCCTTCTTTACAGCTACACGTGCTCCAAGTAGAGCAGATTTAATTACAGAATTTAAATCATTATCTGGAATCGTTGATTTCTTAGCTGGAGATACAGTATTTCTTAACGCAATTGAATGTTGCTTTTTTAAACCCATTCCAAGTTTAGATTTCATTTTCATGGTGTTTGTTATTGCGTAAGCAGCAGCTTTTTCACCAAAACGAGCGTCTGGAGCGATTACACGTTGCCAAGCTTTTTCAGCAAGTACTTTGTCAGCAGCGTTTCTAGCGTCAATATTTTGTCTATTTTTTGAGTAAGCATTATCGTGCTCTTTACAAGCGGTGTCAAGAGGATTGATTCCTAGATCCCCACGAGCAAGTCTTTTAGCTAACTTTGTTCCTGGATCACAGTACTGATAGCCAGGAATATGTAACTCTACTGGTAGATTATTTAAAATTCTATTTAGTAAACCTTTTCCACGTCTTGCCTCTTTCGACGTTCGCTTAGAACTGACTCTTTTGGGCACAATCATGTTCTTATGAGATCTAAAGTCATACTGAAGAAATTTGTATATAAGTAGAGTATTTATAGTTTTTTAGTCAGTGTGAAGATGGAGTTTGAAGCACAACGTGACAAACTGCCTGTAGCTAATTTTGATACAGTAGTTGAAAAATGTGGAATAAATCGTCATGGTAACTTATTACCAAACTGCGTGCGAGCGATATTTTGTGGTCCATCTAATTGTGGAAAAACAAATGCTTTACTTGCTCTTTTGACACATTCAAATGGATTAAGATTTGAAAACATTTATGTCTACTCAAAATCCTTTAATCAACCAAAATATACATTTTTACAATATGCTTTGAAACCAGTTGATGGTGTTGAATACTTTCCATTTAATGAGCATGCAGATGTAGTGACACCTAGTGATGCACGACCCAACTCAATATTTATATTTGATGACGTAGCTTGTGAGAAGCAAGATAATATTAAAGCATCCTTTGCTATGGGTCGACATAAGTCAGTTGACTGTTTTTATTTGTGTCAAACTTATACTCGCATTCCAAAACATCTGATTAGAGATAATGTGTATCTATTGGTATTATTTAAACAAGATGAAACGAATCTAAAGCATATATACGATGATCATGTAAATACAGACATGATATTTACAAAATTTAAAGAACTCTGTGCTTTATGTTGGAATAAAAATAAATATGAATTTATAGTAATTGATAAAGATTCTGAAATTAATCAAGGAAGATATAGAAAAGGTTTTGATTGCTTTATAAGAGTTATAAATTGAACTTTATAGTCAGTATCACTGTAGACTTTGTAAAGACAACATGCCTTCAACACATATTGAAAATATACGAAAACAAAAAGATATTCTTTGTGAAATTGTTAAAGCAAGTGAAGCAATTCGGCGAAAACATAGAATATTAAAGCTGGGAAAAGAAGATGTTGAACGATCATCAAATGATACATTTAAACCAATAGTAACACCAATTCAAAAACTGGTTCATGGCTTTGAAACAGTCAAGTATGTTGATCCAGTAAAAGTTGAAATAAAGAAAGAAAATAACAAAGAACAAGAACTCATTCAAAACGAAGAAGATGATAAATTGTCATTCAGAACAGCTTCCGATAATAAGTACACACCTGAAAATACTATACCTGATAATCACGTTCCGGAAAAAAACTCCCGACATTACAAGTTCATATTTGCAAATGTTTGAAGAAAGAAAAAAGGATTTAGATAACTCATATGGAGTTCGTAAATTAGCTAGAGGACAGTTAATGATTGGTAATTCACCAATAAATTTTGAACAAAATAATGTTGTTATAGGATCTAATATTTATCCTGCGACTAAAGGTTTGCTTGAACTCTTATTTAAGAAAGTTCCAGAAGAATATTTTGTAAGTTTATATGATCGTGAAAATTATAAGAATATTGTAATATCAATAAATGCTCATAAAAAGTACTATAAAGTTGATGGAGCTATACGTGACAATAGGAACTTAAAATTTCAAAATTTTATAGCATCTCCAATTCGTGGTAAAGGTTTAATACGAAAATATATGATTAATCAAGAGAAAAAGATTGATTACGTTTATTGGGATGATCCTAATGAATTAGTAGATCGATTAAGATTACTATTAGCATCTCAAAGTGCTGGTAACCCAAGTCACAATAATGAAATTATATCCATAATTGAAGAATTACGTGAAGCCAACATTACTTATTAACTATTGATACATTAAAATTAACGTCAGTCTCAACATGAGCATCGATGTATTCGGACGTCAGTTTAAGAAATCAGAAACTTCACATTTTGGTCTACCTGGAATAGGATTCAAAGTTAACGCGGAAGGTCATTATGACATGGAAAGTAAAAAGCTATGCAATGTCGCTGACCCTGAACAATTGAATGATGCAGTGAATTTAAATCTTGTTCAAAATATTGTACAAACAGAAGTGAACGCAATTAATGTTGTAGTAAACTCTTTAAAAACCAACATACTTGAAAATAATTTAAAAATTAAAACATTAGAAGATTCATTAAAACAATTTTTTGAGAATCTAAAAGTTCATATTGATAATAATAAAGAGGTGTTGTCTATTAGAGAGATATTTAATAAAATACACAACCAACTGACTGCTCTTGAATAAAATAAAAAATCATAACGGACATTAAAAAGCTGCAATTGGTTAAAGAGTTGCATAAACCAGCAAGAAAGAATTATAAACGAAGAAATGTTGACGTTCGAGGCATTGATGACACCTGGCAAGCTGATTTGGTTGAAATGATTCCTTATGCAAAAGAAAAAAAAGGCTTCAAATAATTATTAACACTTATTAATGTTTTCTCCAAATATTCTTGAGCTGTTTCTGTAAAATCCAAGAAAGGTGTAGATGTTTCTGTAGTCATTGAATCTGTTCTTATTGAAGGACGTGTACCAAAGAATTTACAAGTGGATAAAGGAAAAGAATTTTACAATTCAAACTTTGAAAATCTTATGAAACGATTTAATATTAACATGTACTTAACATTTAGCAATTTAAAAGCATCAATTTGTGAGCGATTTAATCGTACTTTGAAAAATAAAATGTGGATGAAATTTAGCTTGCGTGGTAATTACAAGTGGATAAATATTGTATCTGACTTAATATTATCTTATAAAGACACTAAGCATCGAACTATTAAAATGAAACCAAAAGATGTTACAGTTAATAATCAGAAAAGTTTATTACTTTATGTATATAAAAAGAGTACTATAAAGCATTTAATTAAGAAACCTAAGTTTAAAGTAGGAGATAAAGTTCGTATTAGTAAATTTAAAAATGTTTTTGAAAAAGGTTATACACCAAATTGGACTACTGAAATTTTTACTGTAAGCTCTATCAAAAATACTTGGTAAAAAAATACTTCGAAAACGCGGTAATCAAGTACTTGTAAAATAGTTAGGTTTTGATTCTTCGCACAACAGTTGGATAAATGAAAATGAATTGTTATTATGAATAATAAATATATTTATTCTCAATAAATGTCAACAGATTTACTTAACCTATTACGTACGTTTTTAGTTAAATATTTAATATTATATGTAATAATATCAGCAAGTAATACTTTATATTCAAATTTTCTAATTTACGTTTTAAAATTCGTCTGTACATAACATTTAATATCATTTTCACTGAGTATATTATTAAAGCGTTGATCAATGCAAAAAATCAAATCTTGTAGTATTTTAAAAAAAGGTTTTTTCATTATAAGCCCACTCTACATGGATGCCAAAGTACGAGTCGTTGCGACATTACTCCGACATTACTCCCTCAATTGCAAGAATTGATAGTAAGAAAAAAGCTAGGACTCAAATATTTAGGAGGAAAATATAATCACATTCAATTTACAGAAGTTTAAAATGTCTTGTATACCAAAATCTCAACTACATTTAATTTAAATCCATCACTTACAAAACAAGCAGTTATTGGAGTAAAATTTAAAAACGATGGGGAGTTAATAAGTGTTTTAAAATTCATATCAAATCATCCTTGAAACAACATTTCGTTTACTCTTCAAGATTGGAAGATGTTTAAAACTTATAATAATATTATTTCGGCATATTTTGACTGAGAAGAAGAACCACAAACCATAAATTGTGATAATTTTCGGATACGATTTGGAGTTTTGTTTGGAGGCAAAGCAGTAGCATTGGACAACGATGTAAATCAACCATAGCCCACTATACATGGATGCCAAAGTGCGAGTCGTTGCGACGAGTCGCTCTCCCACCACTGTTAACTTGTTGGGCGGCTGACTAGGAAAGCGAACGAGGGGAATAGGCTGTTGTGTTTATGTCACTCAGTGAGTTTCCAATTGTCCTACCACCAAACACAAATTAACAAGGACTGTTCTCTACGGAAATTCACAAAATTTTTAACTGTGTATAATATTTGATGTAATATTTAATATAATCAGAAATTCAGAAAATAATTTAAAATAGTAGAATGGAATTGATATTTAAAGAAAACTATCAAAAAATGAAGAAAGAAATAAAAAATTTAAGAATGAAATTCAAATTTGAAAAAATAATTAACAAGTGAAAAAGGCGAGAATTATTGAATATTGAATAAAGTAATTGAAAATTCTAGAACGGAATTTAAAATAGAAAAAATTAATTGATAAGTAAAGAAAATAATTAAAAATTGAAGAAATAAATTGAAAATTAAAGAATTAAATTAAAATTTTAAGAACATAATGGACAATTGAAAACAAAATTTAAAAAATGAGTAGATTAATAAACAACGAAAAAAATAATTGAAAACATTAAACAAGAAATATTCAATTTTAAGGAAATAATTGCAAATTGAAAAATTAAGAAAATTTTAGAACGAATTGTTGGAAATAATTGTAAATTAAACGGCTTTATTGAAAATCGAAAAAAAATAATAAAACATTGAGGAAATAAATTAAAAATTTGAGTAAAATTGCTTTTTTACGAAAATAAGTGACCTATTTAATTGAAAATTAAAGAAACTTATTAATAATCAAAAAAACGTAATTTAAAAAAGGAGAGAATTTTTTAATATTAAAGACAATATTAATGAAAATAATTTAGAAATTAGGAAAATAATAATTTACATTTGGAAATAAAATTGTAAAACTGGATAAAATATTTAACAATAGAACGAATAATTGAAAAGGTTAAGAATAATTATAAAATGGTAAAAGTTGAATAAATGAAAATTGAAAAAATTGTAGGAAATAATTGAAAATTGAAGAAAATAATTAATAATTGAAAGAAATAATGGGAAAGTAATGTGAATAATTGCAAAATTATTAAAATGTAAATAATTAAAAGTAAATGTTAAATTTAAACTGAATAATTGGAAAATGAAAAATTAAGGAAAATATAGGAATAATTTAAGGAAATAATTGCAAATTGAAGAAAAGAATAGAACAATTCAATTTAAAATTAAGGTAACTTATGTATAATTGAAGTAAAAAATTGACAAAAGGCGAGAATTTTGTAATATTTTAAGAAAATAATTGAAAATTGTAAAATGGAGTTGAAATTTGTCGAAAATGATTAAGAATTGGAGAAAATAATTAAAAATTAAAGAAATAAAGTGAAGATTAAAGAATTAAATTGAAATTTTAAGGAAATAATCGATAATAAAAAGGAAAAGTATTAAATGACGAAAATAATTAAATGGAAATGAAAATAATTTAATTGTGTTTAATAAGAAAAAAATTTTATTGATTGTAGAAAATAATAATTGAGAGAGAGGAGAACGTTTGAGTATTAATGAGTGTAATTGAAAATTGTAAAAAATGGAATTGAAATTTAAAGAAAGTAATTTATTTGTAGAATTGCTGAACTGAATATGAATTTTAAATCAATTTTTATGTTTCAGGAAAATAATTGAAAATTAAAGAAAATAATTAAAAAGTGAAGAAATAAATTTAAGATTAACGAATTAAATTGCACTTTTAAGTTAATAATTGATAATTGAAGGAAAAATTAAAAAATGATGAAATTTATTGAATATTGAAGAAAATAATTGAGAAATGAGGAAAAAAAGTAATTGACAATTGATAAGAAAATTTGAAAACTGTCAAGAACAATCGACAACAGGAAAAAATAATTTAAAATATTAAAGAATAATTATAAAATTTAAGAAGAATAATTTTATAATGAAAATCGCTCTCTATTCATGACTGAAATCAATGAAATTTTACTGGAAATCAGTTAGACATGACTAAATTTTTCATAAATTTTTCACTGGTTGATATTGATGAAAATAATTTTCAATGTCAGTAACAGCATTGAAAATAATAGTTATTTTCTATTGATCAATTAGGTAAAAGTCACTGTGAGTTCAGTTGTTTTTAACTTATATTTCAAATGAAAATTCACTGATTAAAATCATAAAAAGAAAAATTAATGACATTAATTTTTTAAAACAATATTTTATACAATTCCCTGACTTTTCCAGGTTTTCCCTTACTACAAAAAAATTGTATGACAATTCCAAGTTTTCCAGGTTCTCCAGAACCGTTGCAACCCTGATAATATATTAATATATGACAAAGTTCTTAAATAACAATAACATTAATATGCGTTGCTGCGTTCTGTTTTAAAGTTTTATGTTTCTATAATTTTATAAAGTTTAAATTAAAGACATTTAAATTACTCATGATTTTATAAATAATAATGCATTTCACTTTTTAATAAAAGGGCTGAATTTCCATCTATACATTTTTTTGATATCAATTTGAACTTTTTTCATGCTTTATGTCGTTTATTGTTTTTGGGGTATTTTTAATATCTATATTTCATGAGAATATATTGTATTATTTTTCAATTGTTAATGGATAATTTATACTTTTTAATTGCATAATTGTTGCATATTTGTCATATAATATATAAACATACATATATATGTACTGAGAAAAATGGATATTCATGTATATTACAACTTAGTATCAATTAAATATAAATGTAATAGAAAATTTTGATTTTGCGATTCCTAGGCAAGAAGGCGTCGCGGCGAGTCGCTTTAGTCACGACTCGCGACTTCGCTTACGATGCGACGCGATTTCTGGTACCAGTGCTTACGATCCGACGCGACGCGTAAGGTCCGGTTTTTATATTATGTATATATTTTATGAATTATTAATATTTAATGTTTATGATAAGAAATTTATTATATTAACAATATTTATATTTATAATAAATAATCAATATTGGAATAATTAATTAATAAACAAATTAATTAATTGGATTTATTTACTTAAAATTAAGTATAATAAATTAATAAAATTGAAAACTTTTAAAAGCAATTGAAATTCATGAAAAGTCATTAAAAAATGTTGGAAATTACTGAAAAATTTTTAACATGCATGTATTTTACTGTATTTTACCTGTCATTTACTCAAAAACGCTGAAAAGCCCATCACTGTGTTTATGTTTCATGCTCTGTTCCCATTACCATATTATGGAAGCTGATTTTGCGGTTATGCGTGAATATGCGGAACGTAATACGCAAAATTATGAGAAAGACAAAAACAGACAATGCTTGTTATTATTGTTGTCCTCCTTTTCTCATAACCCCAAAAAACATGAAAGTATATTTCAGTGCTCTTCTAAACCAATACTTATTCCAATACTTCCATACTCATTCCAATACTTAATCCAATACTTAATCCAATACTTATTTTTCATAAGGGAATTTCATGTACCCAAATTGTTTAATTTTTTATAATACTAAGTAAACGCTAAATTTGAAGTTTCAATATTGACAATAATTATTCCTGAATATTTTTTTAATAAACAAATTAGTTCGTCTTGTAATGTAAAATATTTTATTAAAATTAACTATGATTATAAAATAAAAATTATAGAATTTACAGAAAGAAAAGATTGTAATGTAAAAAATATTGAAAAGTAATGAATTATTATGCATGTTACAATTTAGCATGTTAAAAATTTTTCAGTAATTTCCAACATTTTTTAATGACTTTTCATGAATTTCAATTGCTTCTAAAAGTTTTCAATGTTATTAAATTAATGTACTTAATTTTAAGTTAATAAATGCAATTAATTGATTTGTTTATTAATTAATTATTGCAATATTGATTATTTATTATAAATATAAATATTGTTAATATAATTAATTTATTATTATAGATATTAAATATTAATAATTCATCAAATATATACATAATAATATAAAAACTGGACCTTACGCGTCACGTCGGATCGTAAGCAATATTGATTATTTATTATAAATATAAATATTGTTAATATAATTAATTTATTATTATAGATATTAATTATTAATAATTCATCAAATATATACATAATAATATAAAAACTGGACCTTACGCGTCACGTCGGATCGTAAGCACTGGTACCAGAAATCGCGTCGCATCGTAAGCGAAGTCGCGAGTCGTGAGTATAGCGACTCGCCCCGTCGCGACGCCTTGTTGCCTATAGGAATAGCAAAATCGAAATTTTGTATTAGCAACAATTAAAAAGTATAAATTATCCATTAAAAATTGAAAAATAATACAATATTTTCTCACTCTCTAAATCTGAATTAGTGGTTTTTCACAAATGAATTAGCGAGAAATCGGTCACTGTTAATTAGTGAATATTTTCACTAATGTTTAGTAGAAAACTACTATTTGAAAAGTGAAATATCTACTAATTTAAAAAGTGAATTTCACTGTTTCAAATTACTCAAATTTTCAATTTATTTCCTCAATGTTTTATTTTTTTTTTTTCGATTTTCAATAAAGCCGTTTAATTTACAATTATTTCCAACAATTCGTTCTAAAATTTTCTTAATTTTTCAATTTGCAATTATTTCCTTAAAATTGAATATTTCTTGTTTAATGTTTTCAATTATTTTTTTCGTTGTTTATTAATCTACTCATTTTTTAAATTTTGTTTTCAATTGTCCATTATGTTCTTAAAATTTTAAATTAATTCTTTAATTTTCAATTTATTTCTTCAATTTTTAATTATTTTCTTTACTTATCAATTAATTTTTTCTATTTTAAATTCCGTTCTAGAATTTTCAATTACTTTATTCAATATTCAATAATTCTCGCCTTTTTCACTTGTTAATTATTTTATCAAATTTGAATTTCATTCTTAAATTTTTTATTTCTTTCTTCATTTTTTGATAATTTTCTTTAAATATCAATTCCATTCTACAATTTTAAATTATTTTCTTCTATATGTCATAATTATAACCTTTCTGAATTTCTGATTATATTAAATATTACGTCAAATATTATACACAGTTAAAAATTTTGTGAATTTCCGTAGAGAACAGTCCTTGTTAATTTGTGTTTGGTGGTAGGACAATTGGAAACTCACTGAGTGACATAAACACAACAGCCTATTCCCCTCGTTCGCTTTCCTAGTCAGCCGCCCAACAAGTTAACAGTGGTGGGAGAGCGACTCGTCGCAACGACTCGCACTTTGGCATCCATGTATAGTGGGCTATGGTTGATTTACATCGTTGTCCAATGCTACTGCTTTGCCTCCAAACAAAACTCCAAATCGTATCCGAAAATTATCACAATTTATGGTTTGTGGTTCTTCTTCTTAGTCAAAATATGCCGAAATAATATTATTATAAGTTTTAAACATCTTCCAATCTTGAAGAGTAAACGAAATGTTGTTTCAAGGATGATTTGATATGAATTTTAAAACACTTATTAACTCCCCATCGTTTTTAAATTTTACTCCAATAACTGCTTGTTTTGTAAGTGATGGATTTAAATTAAATGTAGTTGAGATTTTGGTATACAAGACATTTTAAACTTCTGTAAATTGAATGTGATTATATTTTCCTCCTAAATATTTGAGTCCTAGCTTTTTTCTTACTATCAATTCTTGCAATTGAGGGAGTAATGTTTTGTCTTTATCCACAGCATCAAAAATTCTTTTTGGGAGAAAGACTGAAAACTGGTTTTCAATTTTAACACAAATCCTCTCGCCGAATTTTGTCTTGAAGATGTTTATGCCAGTAATAAGGTAAAGTTGATTTAACACAAGATCACTTAATTTTTTTGTTGGTGGAAAATATTTTCCTTTTACAATTTTGTTCAGTTTATCAAAATCCATATTTAATTTTTCAAAATCCCTGGTTACTTGACGAATGTCCTGCAAATTTTGAATCGAAGTTTTTAACTCTTGACTTCTTATTAAGAAATTATTAACAGAGATTCCAAGATCTACCATAAGCAGGTTTCGAAATGAACTGAGGATGCTCTTTAGCACAACCTTCTTATATAGAAAACGCTTTATGTTTTTTCCTTTTCTATCTCATTATTTACTATCCTTGTCATATTCTTTCTCACGAATAAAAATAATCTTTAATAAACAAAAGTCTTTTCCAGGAAGCAATAAATTATATTTTTCTTTGACAAAAGCCGACAAAATGACATGATTGTGATAAAAAATCTGCCATAGAATGTATCATTGAATGATAAGAATAAAATTCCTGGGAAAATAATATTAAACAAAACTTAGAAAGCAATAAATTATATTCTTAATAAACAAAAACCGACAAATGCATGATTTTTAAACATTTAAATTAAATAAAAAAATTCTTTAAAGTCTAGACAGAAGGAAGCAATAAATTATATTTTTCTGTAACAAAACCCGACAAAATTTATGATTTTTAACATTTAATAATAAGAATAAGATTCCTGGAAGAAGTAACCAATAATTAATAATAAAATGATCAGAATAAAATTCCTGGAAAAATATTCAATATTTTAATAAACAAATCTCAGGAAGCAATAAATTATATTCTTTCTTTAACAAAAGCCGACAAAATTCATGATTTTTAAACATTAAATAATAAGAATAAGATTCTTGGAAAAAAATAATTTTAATAAACAAAACTCAAGAAGCAATAAATTATATTCTTGATAAATAAAATGCATGATTTTTAAACATTTATTCATAAAAAAAAGATCCGCTCTGGAATGCACTATAAGAAAGATAGTCAAAACAAACCTTCAATGGAATGTGGGACCGGAAATCATGATTGCGCAACACCTCTTTTAATTTCTTTATTCTAATTAGACTTATTCTTTCTCACGATTAAAAATAATTCTTATTAAACAAAAGCAATAAATTATAAACAATTGACAAATTCTTAGAAATAGGAAACTATTATCTCAATATATGACATTCTATTCCTGCAACTTCCGGTACCCTCACACGGATACACACACACAAAGCAGCTCACATACATATGCACTAACACTTTTCTGTCCAGAACTCCCCTAGTTTAACTACTGCTAATACTTGCTTTTATAAGCCTATAAAAGTTGCAAAATTGAAAAAAAAGTTGCATCTCTGTAGCTCTATTCAATAAAAAGTTGATAATAAACAATATAATTTGTTTAAACAATTGTAAAAATTATTTTTTTTCGTTTGTTGTTAGTACATGGCTTCACTGTCCTCAAAAAATTGCAAAATTAAGAAAAAATAGCAACCCTGTAGCTCACTTTGTGCAAATCTTGAAAATTAACAATATAATTTGTTAAAATAATTGTTAAAATTATTGTTTTAACTTTTTTGTTTGTGTTCGGCTCTAATGGTCTCGATAAGTTGCAAAATTAAGAAAAAATTCCAACTCAGTAGCTCAATTTGTGCAAATCATGAAAATAAACAATAGGGTAGAAGTACCGGTTTTGGCCATCTTAGTACCATTAGTGGCCATTTGATAAAAATATGCCTATTTAATTAATAAAGAGAGATAATTGACTACCAACATTAAAAATTGATTAAATCCAAATGAATTTCGAAATATATGCAATGAATTTAAAACTTTAAAAACATAATATATAGAAAAATATTTGAAAGTGGCCACTAAAGGTACACTGGCCACAAACGGTACATCATATCTAATACCCTATAATTTGTTTAAATAATTGTGAAAATTATTATTTTAACTTTTTTGTTTGTGTTTGGTGCCAATGGTCTCGATAAGTTGCAAAATTAAGAAAAAGTTGCAACTCCGTAGCTCAATTTGTGCAAATTATGAAAATAAACAATATAATGTGTTTAAACAAATTAGCAATTACATGGAATAAAGATTAAAAATCAATATTTATGTTATTTATTCAAAATATAGGAATAAACTCTCATAAAAATAGTAAAAAATATTTTTTAACGATTTTTTCATACGCTGAGAAAAATGTTTAGTTATAGCAACAAAAATTTGGTTGAGCCAACCATATTATTTGGTTGTTATTTAATCAACCAAACTGTTTGGTTGAGACAACTAAATTATTTGATTCACTGTTGTTTGTTGGGATAACAAAAACTTTTGGTTGTCACAACTATATTCTTTTATTCGAGATAACAAAAATTTTGGTTGTCATAAAAAATTTTTTTATTTGGGAGCTAACTAACCCAAGTGCGAATTTTCGGTCGACCAACACATATAATTACATAATTCACATGTTATAAATTTAATTACACAAATATAATCAGGTGAGAATGTAGAAATTTAATATTAATGAAAACCTGAAACAGAAAAATTTCATTAGTCATGAAGATTCGAACCCGGGTTTTCCAGCTGCCAGTCCAGTAGGCTAACCACCAGCACATGAGAGATATGAATGACCAATAAGGAATAAATCTTATAGCTAGACAGTTCAGTAACACACACCGTTGGCCCAACTATCAGACCCAGGTTTGGTCGATCTTCTGGTATTGTTTTTTATTTAGATTTTATTTATATTATTATCGGCAGCTTACTTACAAACTAATCAACAATTTTTTTTTAATAATTGTTTGGTTGTCACAACCAAATTATGTTTGGAGGTCACAATCAATTTCAGTTTGGTTGTCACAACTATATTATTTTTGGTTTAACCAAATAAGAGCAACAAAATAATATTGTTGCCCCAAACAACTTTCGAGAAGAAAGTCGTGAAAATTGGTTTGAATTATCAACTTTGTAAAATAAGAAAATTTTCAGGTATTTAAAAAAATATTATCTAAAATGAAAAGAATTAAGTTTACTTTTTAGTATTTGACTTTTATTTGTCAATTTTCCATAATATGTAGTCATATCATTTATATCAAGAAAAAACCATGTTCCATCTCACCCGGACAATTTCATCTCTCCCGGGATTGTCTTCTTTCCTCAAATATTTTTTTCAACTTAGAAAAAATCAATGAAAATTTAAACGGCTTCATGAGTCAATGTATGGATGTTAATATTAAGGGGGGAAACTCGTTTAAACCCACGTTTTTTCATGATTTTTTTTACAAAAAAGTAGTAAAGTTTATTGAATTGAAATAAAGTCTATCTTAAAATATACAATGTAAGCTATATATATCAATTTTTTTAATTCAAAATCTTTCAAAATGGCGGCGCCACAGGTGATTAAAGTTAAAAGTTTAGTTTTGCTTCGCGCAGCCTACTGGTCTTAAATCTCAACTTAAATTAAAAAATAAAATTTTTATCGTTAAAGTGCATAAATACGCTTTGCAGGACGAAGAGAAAACTAAAAAGAAAAAAAATTGAAAATTTAGGACTATTTTGAAAAAAAAATCATTCATTTTTTTATAAACAATCTGCAAAAAATAATGTTAAAAGTCTTTTTTTTAAAAAAAGCAGTTCGTCATGCAATAGCTAGTAAGCTAAACAAGATTACTGGTAAGTTTCATTAAAATCGGTTGAAAATTCGCTGAGCTACGTTGCACAGCGCACGAAAAAACACGTTTTGAGAAAATCGAGTTTTAAGTTTTTGACAAAAAACGCTATATTTTCAAAAATAACCGTTTTACGAACACTATTAACAGTTGTAATGAACATTAGTGATTCATACTATCAAATTAGTGAAATTTTACTGTAGAATAAGATAATCGTGGAGCGTTCTGGCATGCATTGTTTATCTGCGCTCAATACCATTTGGAGCGTTGAACTTATATAATATACTATAGAGACATCTACCCTTCCAATTCAGGTCTAAAAATGTAAAAATTAAGGATCATATTCTACAGATTGTAAACTAATTTTTAAAGCAAAAAAAATTAGAATTTACAGTGGTTTAAAAAAAGATGTTCCAAGTCTCCCGGACTTACCCTAATTAAAAATGTCTTGAATGTATTCACAATGTCAAATCGGCGAAACCAAGAAATATCAGAACCATAATGGCACTCCCAGAAATTTTGACGTTTGTTCCGAAATTTAATATTAAACTAAACACGATTTTTGGGAAGTGCAAAATTTTACGTAACAAAAGTGTATAATTTTACTAGCAATTAAAAAAATTGTTTTATGAATACAAAGGATATATCTGGTTGAGAATTTGCAAAGAAGATTGAATCATAGTCGTTCTCGATTTATAGAATGCTGTCAAAGTTACGTTTAAACTTATACTACACGGTCATAGAGATGATTTTAAGTCTCATGTGAACAAGCATCATAAAAATAAAGAGATTCTTTTATACCGGCTTTAAACATTTTAAATTGCATTACACTTATAAGCCGAGCATATCATCCCGCTCCATTATGACGCATTTTATAAACGTAGCAGTCACGTATTCTTCCTGGACTTAATAGCCGTTATTATAATTAATTTCAAATAGTATCAAAAACTTTATATTTCTTCTTTGTAAATTGCAAATTTTTTCTTCAGCTTTATGTCTTTTTTACATATTTTTCTGCCTTTTATGTATTTTTACAATCTACATTTTTAAAAACTTTATTTTTCTTTTTTAAATTATCTACACTTTAACCATATATTTATTACTTTTTCCTCAGTTTTTACATAATAAATGGGTTGTTGGTTTTCCTTTTCGTTCAAATATGAAGTATCGAATATGTGATGAGAAACCTTTTCGATTTTAAAGAAAAAATTTTGAGAAACAATTCCCAGAGAAAGTAGTCGATCTGTCAAGTGCGAAAATTGCGCGTCGGACAAGAAATCTCTGCAGTCGAGACGTCAACTTCTTGGCTGGCATCTAGGCAAGGATTCTCTGTTAGGAAAGTGACAGACAGGGAAGACTCATAAATATATAACGAGAGCGTCAATGTGAGAGGATCCGAAATTGTAAAGCAGCCAGTAGCATTGCACAAACAACCCTCTATTATTGATAAAACCATATAAAATCTTTATACCCTCCATTTCTCAACTTCAGCGAAAATTACACCCACCTTTTTCATTCTTATTCATTTGTCGTCCCCTTCAATCCTTTCTTTATTTTTGCTGCCATTGGTATTATAATTCAGTATTTGCATTTACAGTTCTTTCTACTTTTCCTTTAAATGATGGTTGAAATTTAATCTTTTCTTATTCTAATTCTTAAAATATCACTAATTTTTTTATTTCTACGAAACGAAATAAACAGTTTATGAAGAATGAGGAATGTTAACAAGTTTATTTAAAGTAATTGGCTAAATTAAAAATGTTAAGTAATACCTTTGAAACAAAAGATTTAGAATAGAATTAAAAATTTACATTTTTTGAATTCAGGAATTGAGGTAAATGAAAACTCAAAGCAAGAGTACTGGGTCACCGCTACCTTGGCATATAAAATTATAAGAATAGAAACAACCAGAACACACAATCAACAATTCACATGGCACTTTCGCTTTATTCACGGCACATCATTTTCGTTAAAGGTGATATTATCTCTTCCTGGCATCAACCGGAAACAGAAAACACAATCGATAGGAAATTAAAGTGGTTGATTTGAACTTTTAAGATAGCTTACTATTTTGTTTCAAATAAAACTTAATGATTTTTTATTACTTTCACAATTTGTATAATTTTTTATGAAACAATGTACCTCGACTTGCAAGAGTCAACATTTACAAAAACATTTGTACTGAAAGAAAGCTCAACTTCTATTTGCGGAAACACATTAAAACACAAAATATTTAAAATAATTGATTTGTTTCTAAACAAAACTACTAAATATGTAGATGAATTTATCACTCGGTTGAGAAATATTCTATAGATGTAAGCGTCATTCTTGCCAAGTGAATTAAAGAGCACAGATTTTGTTTTAACGTTTCGAGATCTTACACCTATATAATAAAACTACTAAATGTTCCACTCGGTATAGGCCTTTTTCAATTGGACAAGCCACCAAGATATAAAACAAAAGCCGAACTAGGTATCCCAATTATATTAGACTTAAGTTAAAACCTTTTGTAAATTTATATATGTGACCTGGACAGTGAAAAGGGGGCTTAAGTGTAAAAACAAGTTTTCGAGAAAAACGGTCTTAAAGTTAAAAAGTTAATATTGATACTTCTTGACGTTTTAATGGCTTTCAACTCCTGACTCAGAGGGTTTTTGGGGTCGCTGATTACGAATCCGGTGTTAGTTTTTAAAAATTCAAAATGGCGGATCCCACACGGCGGACAAAAAATTAAAATCTTATCGGATTCGCTTAAAACTGGCTACTCGGGGGTTCTCGGGATCGCTGATTCCGAATCTAGCATAAGTTTTTTGAAATTTAAAATGTCGGAAAAAATAAAAATTTTAACGGATTTATCTAAAACTGGTTTTAAGCGAATTCAATGAATTGTGTAATCTGCAACTTCAAACAAGTTCCAATTATTAAGTTTCAAGCGATTCTGTCCGATTGTTAAATTCTTCATTGTTATTGACACTCGTATTCAGTTTCTTATATTTTATCCTCACACTTAAAGGTTTTTCGTGTAAGTTGCTAATTTCGAATTACTAAACGAAGAACACTAAATAAGTGAGTTTACAAATGTTACAATTGTTATCGCGCTGACCGTCTTCTGACGTGACAACGTTTCACTCAGACTTCAAGAAATTAAAGTACCAATAAGTTCTAAATTTTTTTGTCCGCCGTGTAAGATCTGCCATTATGAATTTTAAGAAACTGACTCCGGATTCGTAATCAGCGACCCCAAAGACCCCCGAGTAGCCAGTTTTATGCAAATCCAATAAGTTTTTAATTTTTGTCCACCATGTTGGATCCGCCATTTTAAATTTTAAGAAACTGACATCAGATTCGTAATCAGCGACCCCAAAAACCTCCGAGTAGCCAGTTTTATGCAAATCCAATAAGTTTTTAAATTTGTCCGCCATGTTGGATCCGACATTTTAAATTTTAAGAAACTGACACTGGATTCGTAATCAGCGTCCCCAAAAACCCCCGTCCAAGGACTTTCAAGCGATTTCAATAATTTTTTCCCCTTTTTCCAGATTTTTAAAAAACACATTTTTTTAATCGCAAAAGTCCTCTTCTTTAGCTTTAGTTTTAATAAAGTTTTTGACAAGTTATGACTTTTTGGTTTGCACCACGTGAAAGAGCATTTCAAAATCTATCAGAATCAGCAAAAAAGTAAAAAATGATTTTTTGACACGTAACACTGGGGGATGAATCTGGAATTTACTGTTCAAAAATGTCCAAAGCCTCCAATTCTTGACCAAATTTAAAGTTCTTTTTTTTTAAATTAAAGCTTAATAAATTTCTAAAAACATTGTCGGAGCCGATTTTTGAAAAAAAATTTTGTTAACTTTTTTATTATTGTTTAAATGTAATAAAAGAGCTAATTATCAACATTCCACACGTTTAATCTACGTCACTTAATGATATTTGAGCAAGAAAAATTAATAACTTTACTTTCATGAAAGTAAAATTTTTTTTAATATTATGTGATCAAATAGAAAAAAAAACCTTACTCATTCCCGAGTCGAAATTTTGAAGCTACTTTGAAGCTCATGAGGAACTTTAGCTTCTACTTAACGACTTCTTAATTTTTAGCCTCTTCTTTACTTCTAATAATAATATTTCCTTCTACTTTACGTCTATACACATGTTTCATTTTTCCAATCATTAAAATTAGCAGCTCTTTTAAAGCTCCACATTCCCAGTTATAAAGAAATGAAAAATTTTTTTTCTACTTTAAACCTGCAAGTGAAACTCAGTCATTTTTTCCATTGAAATATACTTTTTTATTTAACATATAAGAAAAACGGGAGTTAAACTAACTTTTTCTTCAATTATTGTTCCTCTGATTAGCCCTTAAGAGGAAAAAATTTTAATCTATAACCAAAACCCAATAATTTGTAAAATTAGGGAAAATGTGTATCTTTCTAGATGCACTTGTAAAAAAATAACAATTATTAACAATAATTTGTTTAAACAATTTTGAGTGGTGATTGTCGTTAATTTTGATAAATATCTTATTTTTTCAATATAAAAAGTAAACAAATTAAAAAACTACTACTTGCTAGGTGTTTTTAAATGTTATAAATTAACAATAATAAATTGTTTTAAAATATAAAAATAATAATTTATGGTCAATAATTTTTATTTTTCTAACCAGAGACCAGTAATTTATTTGTAAAATTAGGAAAAATTTGTATCTTCCTAGGTGTATTTGTAAAGAATTAGTAATTACTAGCAATAATTTGTTTGAAAAATTGAAATTGATGAAAATAAAATTAAAAAAATGTATATAAAAAGTCCAGAAAAGAAAAGTAAAAATCCTTCAGAAAAAAAAAGTTTGGTCAAATTAAACCAAAAACATTTTTATAATATTACACTGAAAGCAAGTCCAACAATAAATTTAGAAAAATAAAGAAAATCTAAAAATTCTATAAAAGAATAAGTACTAAGTTTGCAAAAAACCTCGCAAAAACTATCCAAGAATTAAAAACAAATTGAATAGGTGCATTAATAAAAAAATAAGCGTATTTATTTTTAAAAATATGAAAAAACTTATGAAACTCAACGAAATAATAATAAATAATAATTATTATTTATTATTTATAATTTATTTATTAATAAAATAAAATGACAAATACAACAACAAAAAATACCATTAATAAAAGGAGAAAAAATTTTTAAATTTTGTAAAAATAAGAAATTATAAGATAAAATTTAAACAGTTTCGAAAAAGAAACTGAATTAGAAACTAAAGAAGAATTACAAATATTGTAAGACTTAAAAAAAGGATTATTGTGAATATGAAAAATAATTAATATTATTTAATTATTTTGCATTAACTAATATGTCTTTAAATTTGAATTAATTGACATTTAAAAGTTTGAAAAAATTGGAATATGAGTTTATTGACGTTTGGAATTTATTTAAATTATAATGACCTATAAAGATATAAAAATTTGATATTATTTTTTGTTATCTTCATACCAAAAATTTGTAAATCGTATCAATGATTTAAATCAATATCAGCCTGTAACTTGACAATAATAAATTGTTTAAACAAATGAAAAATACATAAAAAATCTCCGTAAACATTCAGAAATTGGCGATATGTAACAATTTTGTTGAAAAGTCCTAAAAAAACTATTCATAATTTGTATCATAAGGACACTGTGAAAATTAAATATTAAGTTCATAAGCGTCGGTAGCGTAGTGGTTAGTGCGTTAGATTATAAGTGCGTAGGTCGTTATGTCGTGGGTTCGAATCCCCACTTGCGTTATAATAATTTATTTAGTAAGTTTAGACTATTTCCAGCTTGTGTGTATTAAGTGTGACGAATTCTAAAAGCGCATGAATTTTGAATATTTATTTTATATTTTTTTTTATAATTTCATTCATATTAATTTCAGTTTTATTCGCAAAAACAGATTCTTTCTTTGTTTAGACTTTAGAAGATCAATAAAAAGGGGGTCTTGAGCGTTAAAAGAGGCCTTAATATAGTTGAATATTAGCTTCTACTTTAACGCTCTCATCGCGGAAACAGGAAATTTCTTCCAATAATAGCACCAAAGTAGAAGCTAAATTGTATTGAATTTGCTTCTACTTTAAACCTCTATTTCCTAAAAATTTTGGACTATGTAGCGTTAAAGTAGCCTCAAAATTTCGACTCGGGTTGCCTTTAATCTTAATAAATACTGAATATATGCCTCTTCTGCAATAATTTGTTTATAACAATCAGGAAAATTGTGAAATTTTATTTATTAAGTAAAATTTAAGTTTCCTGAATGTAAAGTTCTTAATTTTTTTTTGCTCAAGTATCACTAAGTGACGTAGATTAAACGTGTGGAATGTTGATAATTAGCTCTTTTATTACATTTAAACAATAATAAAAAAGTTAACAAAATTTTTTTTTAAAAATCGGCTCCGACAATGTTTTTAGAAATTTATTAAGCTTTAATTTAAAAAAAAGAACTTTAAATTTGGTCAAGAATTAGAGGCTCTGGACATTTTTGAACAGTACATTCCAGATTCATCCCACTGTGCGTAACCCGAGTCGAACTATTCGACCTGATTTCCTTCTGCTTAGTAAAATTTAATTCTAATCTACAACTTCCAAATACTTTTCCTCCTGCCTAAAGACTTCATAACTCTAATCACTTCTTCTTTAGTTCTAACTAACTCTTCGGATAGATTCGAGAATTTTCGTTCATTCTCGTCTCCTAGACAATCATGGCTGCCGTCTTCGTCAAATTCTTGGCGTCATTATAACATTATCTAAAGTTTTGTTGTTTTGTATTTAAAATTGTAATTCCTATAGATTAAAAAAATAATAATTGATTTCATGTGTTAAGTTTGAAGTGATTTTAAGAAACATATATATAAAAAAGTGCTAGAACTGTCGTAAGCATTGTGAAATGTGTGTCGCATTATTACATTTTTTTTTCGTGTAGAACTAAATTGTGTTTTTAAAAGATATTACGAAGTGATGTTAAGTGTTCGCAGTTTTAAATGTTCTAAAATACATAATAAACATGTATTATTTTAAAATGATTTACTTTCATTATTTAAATATTTCATTTTAATAATATATTACTTGCATCATACTTAGAAAATCTTTAGCAGGCAAGAACGTGTTTAGAACTTAATACTAAGCAGAATGTAATCAGGTTTTAGTTCCTTCCGAGATTCCTCCTGCTTTCCTCCTTTTACCATCTGATTTGACCAATAACTCGAGGTTTAAGGGCCAAATCAGGGTTTACTCACAATGCAAATAAAACCTTAGTTAATATTTTTACCTCCTTCATAAGAAGAGCTTTTCAGGAGGAAACCAGGTTCGAACGTATGACTCGGGAAGCCCCCTTTTCACAGACCAGGTCACATATATATGTATTCTATAGATAATAAATAGATTTATAAATTGAAAAAAGGTATGAAACACACATAGTTTTCTCCTGCTTCAAATTACATATTGAAGAAACTCGAGTAAGATTGAAAAGTTATCATATTTTTGTTTAATTCTATGATTTGTATTTGACACCAGTCTTTGTTTGATTTGACATAAAACTCGTACCATTGACATCAACAACCCTACATTTTGATAAAAATAAGTTTCCTTTTCGATTGGCAGGTACCAAAGGATCTGAAGACGTGTCGATTTATCCAGTCTCGCTCTGTCTGTTTACTTCAAATATTCCTCATCCGCCTCTATGATGCTGTACGCTTCCGTCAGAAAAACCTTTACATTCTTATCTTTTATATAACCTAAGCCTTCAATCATAGATTCAATTTCTAGTGCACACTTATATCTTTTTATTAATTTTTACCGTGTGACTTAAAAACTTAAAGATTTTGTCTAAAAAAATTTTGGGATATCTATTTAGTGTAATGTATAATGTGTATAACTTATTAATAATTAAAATACTAATTTTAAAAATAGCGTAACACAAATAAACCTATTATGATCCCAATCTTACTTTGCAATGTTATGGATTAATATCATGATAATAAAGAAATATTATTTTATAACTCAGTTCTAAAAACGGCGTAGCTTGTACCTCTTGCAATAGGTAGAAAACTACCGCATAGTGGTTTGAAACCAGAAATTGATGTTCAAATCAACTTTTAGAGAAATACGGATGCATAGAATTTCAATTTTTTTTTTTTTTTTTGGGTGAAAAATTCATAAATAAATTCTTAATAGATCTGTGAGAGTAGATTTTTGTTTTTGGTTTATTTGTTTTTTAATGTTAATGCAAACAGCTGAAAAAATATCAAATTTAACGTTTTCTTTTTTTATTTTCCACAAATATTTTTTTTAATGCCTGCCAATACCTTGATTTCATTGAAGTAACAAAATAGAATAAACAAAAATTTCAAAAGCGGTAATTTAATTGTAATAAACAAAATATATTAAGAAATAGAAATCAATACAAACTATGGAAAGAATTTTTGCACTAAAAGGAAAATTCTACCAAGAAGTTCCCGTCGTTTAACTTAAATTACCAATCTATAAATAAAACGTAATCACAAATTTTGTTACCAATGGTTATAAACAAATTATAGATAGAATTTATTTATTTTATAGATAGAAAAGTTTCGTATTTTTTGCTTGTGGCATTGGAAAAGGATTCCACAAATATAATTTTCTGATATTATGGTGCATAAAAAATTTTACTATCGTTATAAACCAATTATGTTAACAATTACATTGTACAATTGTTTACAGATAGTAAACTTTCGTTTTTTTTTGTTGTGGCATTGGAAAAGGATTATGCAAGTATAAAAAATATAAACAATAAAGATTGTACAATTATTTATAGATAGAAAATTTTCGTTTTCTTTCCTTTTGGCATTAGAAAAGGATTCTGCAAATATACACCTAAAACAAACAAAAATATTTTTTAATAACACCAAAAAAATTTGTTATAACCAAATTATGATAACAAATAAATTGTACAAATATTTATAGATAAAAAATTTTCGTTTTTTTGATAGTGGCATTTAAAATGGTTTCTGAAAATATAATAATTATATGATATCATCATGTGTTGTAAATTTTACTATTGTTATAAACAAATTATACTCAGCAAAACAAAAGAATCCAGAGTAAAAAGTTACAAACAAATAGAAACGTTTTTTAAAATGAGACCGCCATATGGGATCTGACATTTTGAATTTAAAGATTCTGACATCAAATTCATAATTAGCTGACCAAAAACCTGTGAATATGTAAAATAATATTTGCAGAATCCTTTCCCAACGCCGAAAGTAAAAAAAAAACAAAAATTTTGAATCTATAAACAATTATACAATGTAATTGTTAACTTAATTTGTTAATAACAATAGTAAAATTTACTGCACACCATGATATCATAATATTATATATATATGCAAAATCATTTCCCAATGACACAAGCAATAAAAACATAAGGTTTCTATCTTTAAACTTTATGTTATTTAAACATTATAATACTCTATTAAATTTGTAAATAATAACATAGTCAGTTGTTTAAACAAATAATTGTTGTTAAATATTAGTTTTTAAATAATAAAGATAGGCAAAATGAAATTTACTCTAATCTGGGAGTTTTTCAAGATGAATAAAATTTCATCAAAACTACAATAAAATTATTATTTCAATAGTTTTTTAAACAAATATTTGTTGTTAATTATTAGAATTTGTTCATAATGCACCTAGAAGACAAATATTTTTTTGTATTTTGCAATTCAACAAATTTTTATATGTGAGTACATGTTTATAAATTTATTATTATTTAAATATTAAAAAAAAAATCGAATATCACAGATTTGTTCAGAATTTTGTTCCGATTATTTTGTAAAAATAAAGTTGAAAATCGATCAACAATTAGAGGTTGTGGAATGTTTTCAACAGTAAATTCCACTTTTTTCCCACTCCGCGGAGTGTAAAACGGACTTTTACATTTTACGTAATTGTCTTAATTTAAAAATTATCCCCCCTCGTAGCGTAATGTTTTTGCTAACAAGAGTGCGAATAAGAAAAATAATCCTTACTAAGAAAGAAGTTATATGCAAATGAGTTACCAAGGACCGTTACCAAGTAACGCTTCTCTTTGGAGGGAGTGAGAAGCAAATATTTTTGCAGGTTCTGAGAAAGAGAAAGGCAAATATTCTCTCTTTTCCATTAAAGTTCGAAAATTTTGTCTCTTTTTCTAAAGCTGTTAACCCACATTATGCAATGGTTCGTTCGAACGATAATGGGCCCAGCAGGTGGTCTATTGTTTGTATTTAGAAATAAAAATAAATTTGAAGTTTATTTGTATAATGAGGTAAATTTTCAGTAAAATGTAGATTTAAGTCAGTTGTACCTATTTGAACTCCTGCTAACGTTGGTTGGTATTTTTAATCTTTTTAAAAAAAGTAATTGTTTTTGCAATTTAAGAGTGTATGTGTGTGTGTGTGTGTGTGTGTGTGTGTGTGTGTGTGTGTGTGTGAGAGAGAGAGAGAGAGAGAGAGAGAGAGAGAGAGAGAGAGTGAGAGAGTGAGAGAGAGAGAGAGAGAGAGATAGAAACGGTGAATCTCAGTTTCTTCTTAACCTAGGGTCTTTAGCAGTACATATGTAAAAGAAATGGCGCGCATAGAGCGCCATAACTTATTGTTAGAAGAGCACGAGACAGAAAAGGACAGAAACAGTCTCTGTCTTTTATTATCTCATGCCCTGCTCCCGTAACCGTATTCATTGTGTTTTGCCCTATTGAAAAAGTTGACGTAGTAAACGACGTAGTGAAGGATGTCGTAAATTGCATCGAATACTATGTATAGTCTTATGTCGGAAACCACGTCGTATACGACGTCGTAATATACGTCGTGTACAGTGACGTATTTTCAGAGAGTAGTCGACGCCGTGTACGACGTAGTATACGATGTCGTGTACGATGTAATTTACGACGTCATTTACGTCTTCCTTAATTTTATTTTATTTACTTAAAATTTATTTAAAAAATTAAATTAATTATAAAGAAATGTTTAAAAGTATTTTAATTATTTGGATGTTTAAATGAAAACAACATTTTGTTTACAATTAAAATTTTTAATTTTGTTTATTCCAAGAAACAGGATACCCCGGTTGAAAAATATGATGTCGGAAATGATATCAGAAATGACGTAGAAAATGATATCGGAAGTGACATCGGAAATGATAGCAGAATTTGAGACCATAAATGATATCATTTCTGACGTCATTTCCGATGTTACATTTATGTCACATTTTCACAATTAATAATAATAACATTTTTATTGAAATTATTTCTGTTTAAGGTAGAATTGATACGAAAAGAAAAAAGAAAGAAATAAGGAAAAGTGAACTCTTTATTATATATTGTGGGACTCGTGCAATAAAAGGATGTTTATATTATTGCACCATAATTTATTGGGAATCCGCTATTTGAGCCACGAAAAGTTCACAAATGTTTTATACAGCACAAAACAAAACGCTTTTTTGCACTATTCAGAAGAAAACTTAAAAAATCACGCATAACAAACAAAAATGTACACGTCAGCATCAGCATCGTACACCATGATCGCCATATTTGTAAGAAAGAAGGAGGGATATAGATAGGTATCGACTTTAGTATCGATTGCAACGTATATTTCGATGTTTCCAATTGATGCTTTCTGATTCGCTGATAATCTTTTAAGAAATATTAACATCCTAGATATAGGTGGTTCCATGGAAATGAAATACCCGGCGCGGACCAAATCCAAAACACTAGTCCGATCGGCACCTTACAGGCAGTACACTGGGAGTGATAAGTCCTGTCACGGCGGTTCCAACCGTGGCAGGTACGAGTCTGCTGTGAGCGTAGCTCTGCCGAGGTGGATCTGCGGTAGGGTGTCAGGAGCCAGCCTCTTCGGGATTGATCGGCAAGTGCGTAATGGATGTAAGGGGTCGGAACCTTCATTGCTACTGGCGAGTCCGTTCCGTCCGTGTATTCTGGGAACGGCTAAGCGTGTTGATTGGGCCTCAGGGATCTGGGGCAGGATCGCAGTATCCGAGGGTGTACCCGCTCCCAATCAAGGCGGCCCGCCTCTTTACGCACGATGCGCTGGTAAAAAAAAATTTTAGTATGGAAACCCAAATGGAAACGTCAGATGAAGTGATGAAGGTCAATAATGGCCAAGTAGAGGCTCTACTCTCTATATCTCGTCAGTCCAACTCTGCAGAGAAGGCTGAAACTATAAGAACTGATAACTTCTTGGAGAACATCGTTAACCAGTTAGACCAAGTTCCGAAAATCTTCAAGGACATAAGGAAAGGAACTGGTAAACAAAAGAACATCAAGAAAGAGGTTCAAGAAGGCATAAAGCTGCTCGAGGCCGCCTTTGATGTAATACGCAGAAATCTGCGCTTTATTTAAATGGCGACCCAGATGTCGGCAAAGGCGGCGCCGAGCGTTGCAGACGTAAAAACACCGATCGAGGTTAAGAAGCGCCCTCGCGGAAAGGATGAGGGAAGCACTGGAAACAGACCTCCACAAGTGAGCTCAAAGAAGCCCGAGCACAGAGGCAGCCGCAGCGAAGTTCCTCCAGCCAAGACATATAGCGAAACTCTTAGGAGCGGTACCAATGTGGTTGATGGAGAACTAACAGCTGGCCCTTCTAATGAAGAAGATGGCTTCCAAATCAAAATAAATAAAAGAAGGGAAGCCCAGAAAAAGAAGCCTGCCGAAAAGGCGGAAGAGCAGAGGAAGAAGACAAAGGAGAAAAGAACCCCGAAGACCAGAACCACCGAGGCGGTGAGGATCTCGGTCGAAGACCCAAAGTCTTACGACCAGATCATTAAGGAGATGAAAGCGGCCGTTAAGCCGCAGGATTCGAACATCGAGGTTCTCAAAGTGAGAAGAACTCTTAAACAAGAGGTTCTCCTTGTTGTCAAAAAAGGTGGAGAGACATCGAAGTTTGCTGGAGCTCTCGCTTCGGCCTTGAAAGACAGGGCCAAAGTGACAGCTCTAGTAAATAGAAGAAGTCTCGAAATCCGAGACCTCGATGAGACGGCAACCGAGGCCGAGGTTATATCGGCCGTAAGAAATGTGCTTGTCCCCAGATGCCAAAAGTGTCTGGGATTCGGACACCCGACCAGAACGTACAAAGGCTCCGACAGAATAAAAAACTGTCGGAGATGCGGCAATGCTGATCATTTGGCTAAAGACTGCACGTCAGAAAACCTAATGTGCCTAACGTGCTCGGATGCAGCAAAAGAGGACTGTGCTCACTATACTTGGAGCAGTACATGTCCCATTTATAAGCAAGAACTGCAGAATGGTCTCAAATTCTGATATCATTTCTGAAGTCACTTCCGATATCATTTCCTACGTCATTTCTGATATCATTTCCGACATCATATTTTTCAACCGGGGTATCCTGTTTCTTGGAATAAACAAAATTAAAAATTTTAATTGTAAACAAAATGTTGTTTTCATTTAAACATCCAAATAATCAGAATACTTTTAAACATTTCTTTATAATTAATTTAATTTTATAAATAAATTTTAAGTAAATAAAAAAAAATTAAGGAAGACGTAAATGACGTCGTAAATTACATCGTACAAGACATCGTATACGACGCCGTATACTACGTCGTACACGGCGTCGACTACTCTGAAAATACGTCGCTGTACACGACGTATATTACGACGTCGTATACGACGTGGTTTCCGACACAAGACTATACATAGTATTTGATGCAATTTACGACATCCTTCACTACGTCGTTTACTACGTCGTTTACTACGTCAACTTTTTCAATAGGGTGGGCTATACCCACTGAACTATAATCAGGGTTGTGCAGTGACGCGTCACTCGAGGTTTTTTACGTAATTTACAGGTATTTTACATAAGTAAAAAACCGTATTTTACCCCCCACTCCCGAAAAATACATTATGAAAAATATTTTTGAGGTAATTTACTAGGTATTTTACTGTAAAGTACCATGTAATTTACCTAAGGTATTTTACTAGCACAACCCTGACTATAATACAACTGGAACGCTCACCGCGACGAAAAATCGAACACGGAGGATCATGTTCTTTCTTTCTACACCTTCATTCTCTTGAAAGGTTTGCTTATGTCAATCGCTAACTACGTGAGAGAGAAAGCATGCCCCTTCATCAGTCTATCTCACAGCCACTGTTCACTTACAGCTCTGTATAGGCGGTGCGCATTCCAGTAGTATTATAGTTCAGTGGCTATACCAGTCATACGTTTGCGGGCAGAATTACTGTTTATTTATGTATATCGTTTACATATTTTCGGTTGAGTGAACCAGAGTTAAATGCGGCTTTTATCTTTTGAGTTGGTTTCACCCCTAGTCCCCCGAGGGTGAGAGGGAGTAAACCCCCCGAACCCCCTTGACACTTTTTGCTACTTCACCATATTTTTAGAAACAATTTTAGAAATTCGTTAATTCTCAAATGATTCACAACCAGTCCTTGAAATATTACATACACGGAAGAAGCAAGAACAGCATTTGTCAAAACGCGAAAAGTAGACTCGTTGAAAAATAACAGGCAAAATAGAACGGATAGAAACCAGACCAATGGACCTATCGGCTGATACCAACTTTCGTTACCTAGGGAAAATTGTAAGCATGGAGTATTGTTTTGTTATATCATGCAAGCGCGAACATGAATTACACGGGACACACACCCTTTGTATGTAAATGATGAGACTCTGAAAGGAAGGTCATCTTCGCTGGTGTAAATTGCGAAGATATACACTGAAGAGCTTGATCCTGGTAACAGCGTTTTTCAAGGACTCAAGGAGGATTCGCGGCATTTTGAGACTGCATTTGAGAGCATTTCTCACTAGTACAACTTACACTTACGCCAATGGTCTCTAATGGAGTGTTCAATTCCGAGTAAATCAAGAACAAGACCAATGGAATAGCTTTAAATCCAACAAAGTTATAGAAATTAGAAAAAAATTATGTCGACTTACGTATATTTTACATGGAAAATCTTTTAATGCTTTGGTCGAGTACTTTAAATTAATATTAAGGGCTGTAACTTTTAGGCAATTTTTCTTAAGACATATCCAACCAAATTTCGAGTGACTGAAAAAAAAATTTTAAAAAAACCACCCAATATTCATATTATATAAAATATATTTTTAAAGAGAACAATAAAAAAATATTGTTACAAGCTTGTAGTGCGGACTGCAAGGTACCTGATAGTATTATTGCCTACAAAAAAGATAGATTATTTCGGTTCCCAAATGTTAGCGGTGATCTTTCTAGTTCCTTTTAGTTCTACGTTAGCCTTTTTTTTTCTGGTTTTTATTCATGGAAATAAGATGACAAAGATACGATGTATGCTCGGTGTAAAAGATTCACCTTGTAGAAGGAAAGGAGCCACCATTCCTTCAGGGGAAGAGTCCTGAAATTAAAACGGTTGCCGGTCGGTGCCGGTGTTCTTATCAAAATCCGTCTGCGGAATCGTGAAAACCAGGGTTTTTTCGAGCAGCAAATTTAAAATCTAATAGATGTAATTTACTGTTCTGTTTACCGTATTTCAACGACTTATTAGTATTTTAGTTTCAATATTTCATTTTTTTTTTACAAACACTTTGTGATGATATGAGTTTTCATACTCACACCATTACGATTTTTTATATAGGATGTAGACCTGAGGCGCACCTGAGGTCCACATTAGACTCGCTCTCGAAGGCAAGACCCCGTGGTGCTCCACGAGGTACTGCTGGCTTGACAGGAAACTGTGTTTAGTTCACCAATCACAGGCACTATGATGGCACCGAGCATTTCTAAGAGTAAAGAGGCTCATGATGCTGCCTAAGGATAGTGGATGGCGCACCATCCACTAAAATTACCTAAAACTCCTAGAAACTAGTTACTTTTATTTAGTATTTTTTTAGTAATAAAAAAACCCTGCTAGATGAGTCCACGAATCTAAATGACCGCGGTGGCGGCGCACCATCACTACTGTCACTAGTATCGTCAGAACGCCTCAAGCTGTCTACTGCTGTCTACTCTCATGTCTCTGGTTATTCATTATGGTTATAATTTTTTTAACGTTTCATTAACCACAGATCTTGTAGGTTTAAGTTATTTTTCCTTTCTGCGAAGATTGATGGACGTCTAGTAGAAAGTTCGTTGCGTCACGCGGAATGTAGTAGTGAAATTTTATATCAAGAAGTAAGTTGATTCATCTTTTGGGACCTAGACATTCTTTTTGTAAAGAGGTAAAGAAATCTAGTTAAAGGCAACTATGTAAACAAAAACTTGTTTTCGGTAAGCCTCTAATAATATAGAATTAAGTCAAAGGTTAATATGTTTTTTTCTTGACTCTCTAAAGTAAATCTGTAAGAGCGTTGTAGCATTGTTGTAGCGTTTATTGTTATCTCCTTGTCTGGTACCAGAAACAATGTGCCTAGAAAACTCAAATCTTCAAAACTTTGTAATTTTTTAATCATCGTTTTATTATCATCGTTTTGTCTCAACGATAGTTTCAGGCCCGGATTTACCAAACATGGGGCCATAGGCAGACGCTGGTGGGGGCCTATGCAAGGAATGGATTTTTCCGAAATTTACTCAAGTCGAAAAAGCAGTTTCAAAACTTGACACTTTTTTAATGAGCGGGCTTTTTGAATTTCTAAAAACTTACAATTATTTTATAAAAGTCCAAGTAATAAGAGAGGAATTGAAAAGTATTAAAATTTGTTAATACTTTTGAATGCCTTTTTTGTCCAATACAGGTGTATCCGGCGATAGCATCTACTTTTACTCGAAAATCAATCCTTATTTTAAATAGGGATAATAATAATAATTTATTATTAATTACAATTTATTATAATTATAATTAATTATTATTAATTATTATTATTAATTATTAATTAATTAATTAATTGTAATTATTATTACACGTTTCTAAATATTTTTCAATCAAAATGAATGCGTTTATAATAAGAAAAATAAAGTTATTATTTAGTAAAATCCACAGTTAAGATTAATTGAATCCAAGTAAATCCCTTTATAATGAAAATAAAAGAAAAGTAAAACGAATATTTTAGAATACCCGCAGTACAGATTTATTAAATCCAAATGAATCCCTTTATAATTAAAAAAAAAAATATTATTTTGTAATATCCACAGTTAAGATTAATTGAATCCAAGTAAATCCCTTTCTAATAAAAATAGAAAAAAGTAAAACGAATATTTTAGAATACCCGCAATACAGATTTATTAAATCCAAATGAATCCCTTTATAATTAAAAAAAAATTAATATTTTTTAATACCGGCAGTTAAAATTTATTTAATCTAAATCAACCCTTTTATAATGAAAAAAGTGTATGTTTTCTAATACCCACAGTTCAGATTTATTTATTCGAAATGATTTCTCCTATAAATAAAATAATAAAATGAGTGTTTTTTAATACACATAATTCAGATTTACTTAATCCAAATAAATCCCTTTATAATGAAAAAAGGTATATTCTGGAATACCTACAGTTCAGATTCATGTAACCTATATAAATAATCAGAATAGTAAATGTTATACTAAACAATATTCAAATAAATGTTTTCTCTAAATCAAATATAAGGTAAAAAACAATTTCTTAAGTATGTAACTAAGCTTTCTCAATTTTTTTAGATTAATTTTATTAAAATCAAACATGAAGAAATAATGTTATACAAATTTAAAGAACTGTATATACTATATAAAGTGGGTATTCGAAAATATTCATTTTATTTGAATTTTATTTTCATTATAAAGAGATTCATTTGGATTCAATAATCTGAACTGTGGGTATTAAAATATATACATTTTATTTTTTTCGTTATAAGGGGATTCATTTAGATTGTAAAATATTAAGAAACGTATTAGTAAAAATTGACTTTTCAATAAAAGTTGGTGATATCACCGGATTCGAATAGATTGAACAAAAAAGGTATTAAAAAAGATTGAACAGTTTTTCTTTTTCTTCGAAAATCATAAAATTTCAATATTTTTTAATTTTCTCTTTTTCTTACTGGGTTTTTTCAGATTTTAAATGCCTAAAAATATTTTTCGAAGTTATTTTTGTGGAAAATCTTATAGCTGGTGGGGGCCCTTTCTGGTGGGGGCCCCTAGGCAGTTGCCTAGTTTGCCTACATATAAATCCGGCCCTGGATAGTTTGAACTTTATTTTTCGGATAAATCTTCCTTGACCGTTTTGAATGACTATCTTGCAAGGTGTTTGTGGAAAATATAGTACCAAAAATGTTAGTCGACAAGAGTAGGTATTAATTTTGAATAAACATTTTTAAAATTTTATTATAGAATCTAATAGTTTATAATAGTTTGCCATGTGTTGAACTTGACCAGAATATCTACTACAGAGCCTCGAGCTAATATTACAGTTGTCAATGTCTTCTTGACGACAGTAATAAGAATGTTGAATATGAAAAATTCATTCCAAGATAAATATAATTCTCAACTATCTAAATCTAAGTAAAGGAATGCTTCTTTCTACGATCTTTCAAAAATAATTATCTTAGACTTATTATTTAGTTAACCCTTAGATCGTTTGCACTACACTATATTTATATAAAATATTAATTTTCGTCTATAGGACAGTATCTGTGTAAGCTAAAATTACAATACCATTTGCATAGGTCAACAGTATTATTTCATTTAATGCATATCAATCGACACCTCTGTAGCACGATTATCGCAAAAAAAAAAAATGAAAAAACAAAAACCCATCGGAGTTTTATAAAACTGCATTTATAAACTTCGATATTAAACGAAATACGAATCTTAAAAAAGAAATTTAGTATACATTACACAATTTAATTAAATGGAATTTTACATTCTAAATAACTTGGATATTTTACTTGGACCCCTTGTATGTTACGTTTCATGCTTAGTCCAAACGCCTCAAACTGGTCCCTAATGACATGAATACTTATTATATCTTTACTTTTGAATGAAAAATTCATAATTTGTTTCCACATTTTCAGTTTGCTAATAAAGTTATTAGAGATTAAGAGTTATAAATCTCATGGAAATTTTATGTGAAGTATTAAATAAAACAGTTTAGAAGCGGGCAAAAACTAAAAGGCCTATTGGGTTTTGAGACATCTTATGTCTTTTGGGAGCAGTGTACACCTCATCGTATACTCGTATGTCAAGTTCCCTTACATTTCTTTATCTTTCCAAATACTGCTTCTGATGTGCAGAAGTATGACTTTTTATTTTCTATCTGTCCAAGAAATGTCTTAATGTGAAAACGTAATTAATATTCGTTTTAAAAATATTTAAAGATAAAAAAATAGTTAAGTGTAAACCTGGTAATTTCTAACAATTTCACACTTGTTAGGCACGCCTTTTCAAGCGTATAACTTACAAATTACTATATGATTTGTTGACTTTTGACAATTTTAACACAAGGTTAAAACACTTTTTATGTTACACAATTGAAAATATTGTAAAATTTTATTTATGTTAGAAAAGTAATATTGTCAGACTTTCAAAACTGTCAGAAATCACCAGCACTTACTTTTAATTAATAAAATTTTAGAAATATAAGTGTAGTAATTCAATGCATTCCTTATGGGATTTATGTGCTATTTTTGACTAGAAAAGATTAAAATGGCAATATCCAACGAGAGATAAGAAATTTTAATAATAACAACAAGGAATTGCGAAAACACTCTAAAATCAAGCGTCTTGCAAGTGTCTTGAACTAATACATTTCGGTTGCCTTTTTAATCTAAGACGCAAAAATGTCTCATTTTGAGACACTTTTTCCCTTAAGTGTCTTATTTTAAGACACTTGTTAGACGCTTGTTTTTGGAGTGAGGAAAAGTGTTTGATATGCAATGACAATGATAGTTTGATAAAACCAATTACTTAAGAACATGAATTAATACCATATAGGTATAGTAGAAATTTAAATATCTGTACTCATTCACAAAATCTCATAGAAAAAACAAATGCATCTCAATATCAGTTATGAAAGTTTTTTTTTATAAATTAAAATTCACAAACCCATTATAATCAGTTCTAACTTATAAATCGTCGTCAAACACTGACACGTCACTTAAAGTCCTTAAAATCGTCGATTTTCTTCAGGATCCTAAATTCATTTCACAATTGAATTATTACAGTTTTTAGGATCTAATTTCTATTCAAGATATAAACACGTACAATTTTAGAGAAAGGAACTTCCTTTGTCACTTCTCACCTGTCTGTCCGACCAGAGGCGAGTGACTTACGTTTTTCCCCTCTTCATATTATTAGGCAGACATCAATTCAGTTTTAATTAGTGACGTCGTCTCAATTCGCCAACAATATTCAAATAAACAAAAATTGTTTTTTTTTGCGCAAGATGTGAAAACTTGCCTTCAGGTACCCTGTAGCTCGTACTACAGGATTATGCGGGGGTGGCGATATTCTGCCGACCCGCTAAAAACATACCCTTATTTGGGGACCTCACGGCCACACCCGTCTAGCATTTTCCGCGCGTATCGCCTTCAGGAGTGGTCGTATATCACCTACTCTGTCGCCGAAGCAACTTTCTCTGGTCCGCGGGATCTACGATTATTGACGGTCATGGAGGCCCTTAACGCACACAAGTTGAGTCAAGGGATTCGATGAACCGTCAATTCGCTCCAAAAACGCTTTAAGAGGAAGAAAACTTCCTCTTGAAGCGTGTTTCTGCGACTTAAGTGTCCCATAAGCGATTTTGCTTGAAGGCCTCTTCTCTCTTCGCCTGATCCAGGATTTTTTTGAAGCAGGCGCACTTCCCTGAGCCTGCAATATGAGACGTTTCTGCCTCATTTTTAGGCTCGGCCGAACAGAGGAAGCAGAACGCTTCCTTCCCACATTCTGCAAGAGAATGTGACCATAAGCCTCCTTCTAATTTGTCATCTTAAGAAATCCAACTTGATCCTTCCTATATTTTCTAAGCGTTCTGCTTCCTCTCTGTCTGCGACAAAATGGCAATTTTGTCACCCCTCTTGTGATTTGCCTCCTCTCTCGAGCAGTGTTAACAACTTCCTCGAGAGCAGAGACCACTTCCTCTTTTTCGGATCGTCCGTCAAGGTCGCGGATTTCCAGGGTCACCCTCTGGTCCTCCGGTCGCCTGACGGTACCAATTCCACTCACTGCCTCGAAAACTTTGACAGTGAACTTTTGTTTGTCCGAACCTCCTCCTAGTTTTAAGAGAAGGTTCCCTTCCGTGGTGGGCCTAGCACTCACTACTGTCGTCTGGCATGAGCCAGGGTCCACTTCCTTTTTGAGTCTGCCAAGGACAGACCCAAAAGTCTGTCCCTGACAAACTCGAACAAGGACTGACGACTTTTTGGGCCTATGCGGGTCCACAACAATTTTGGGGATAGGGTCCTTCGGTCCCTCCCTCTCATGTTTGTTCTTTAAGGTCTTTACCTTTGCTGCTTCACCCTGCTTCTTTTTTTTTGTAGTCGGTTTTAGAGAAGAGCGGTCCTCAATTTTTCTTTTCTTTCTTTCGCATTCCAGGACCAGGTTTCTCATAGACCTAGCCTGGAAGCGTTCTCTTAACCTTCAAGCCAGTTTGGATCGGCTCAGATACATTTCGATAAACCTTTAGCTTCTCCATCATCTTTGAGAGTTCAGTCTTCATCTCCTGGAAATTGACAGGTCCTCCACCCTTAAAGTCGATGGGCCTGCGCTAGCATCGCTTCTGCCAAATTTCCTCAATGCTTTCGAGTTATCACTATTAGCTTCATCTTGGCGCCTTTCTTCGTCGTTCAATTTAAATGTGAAACCTTCCATGTGATTCCCACGAGCCTGGGAGAAAAAATAGTCCACCCACATAGAGCTCCGATGTGTGGTTAAGGTATTTGTACACTAGGAGGGAGCCAGGTATCCTTGCACCGCTGGCGACACGTCTGAACGTGTCACTGGCTACGACAGTGCGTCCGCCGACCAGGCCCCCGGCATCAATAACTGACGCCTGCGATTTACAGACGCCTAATCGAAGAACACGTAGGCTTGGCTGGCGACCAAGGGACAAGCGCCTGGCCGGTCATAAGCCCCCTTACCACGACAAGGTGACACCACGAGGGGGAAATAAACAAAATTTCAGCTAAATTCTTAAACTCCGTCAACCTCCTCTATACAATATTTACACAATATTAAAAATAACACAAACATATGCTCACAATGAAATAAGAATTATAGTATAAGCAATAATTTTGATATTTCGAACAAAATAAAATGATATATAGACACATACATATACATATGTGACCCTCCAGGGTGAAAGGAACCTTAGCTGCAAAACATTGGATTTTGATTTTTTATTATGAATCAATAAAATTTGAGTTGCTCTTTCACATACAGAAATCAAAACTTGTTTATGTCTATTAGTTTTTGTGTTATTAGCGATGAAACATAGGCATAACATAACAACAACAAAGGCAGGCTCGTCTTTAAACGCCTGTCCTGAAAAATTCAAAACCTTCAATTTTAAATCTTTATTATCCATCAATACAATTTAAGTTAGTCTTTCACATACAAAAAATAAATTTTTTTTATGTCTATTAGTTTTCGTGTACTTGGCGATGAAACATAGGCACAACATAACAATAACTTAGTTAGGCTCAACTTCAAACGCCCGTCCCGCAAAATTCATTTCTTGCAGCTAAGGTCCCCTTTCACCCTGGAGTGACACATATATATAGAGTTCCGAATTTTCTTTTACTAAATAATCGTATTCAACAAAAATTACAAAAATAAAAATAGTGACATGTTAATATATTCTTCAAATATAACATTAATAATAACATGTTATTTTTATAGAAGGATATATATAAATTAAAATGTCAATTAATACTTATCACAATCGATGTAAGGACTTGCACAAAGCGATGGCAATGCTGTACATAGGTTCCTGGCCCATCTTATTTTTAATTAATAAAATTAATATTGATAATATAATATTGATAATATTAATATTGATATCTGTATTCAGAGTAGAGTTAATCATCCCAAAACCTCGGTAATGCCATTAATGATCGATCCGACCACCTACACTCAATATAAAAAACGCCGCAATTTAAAAGCAAAATTTAAAAAATGTAATTAAATCGGAAATAATTTACACGAAAACAAGAAAAAAGAACAAAATATATTTAATTATAATAAAACAACTTAAATTTCGATTTTTGGAAATTAAACAGTAATATTACACTAACCTTTAAGAATCCTCGACGAGTACTTAAAGATGCGTTGCGGATCCACAACTAGTCCCAAGGTGTAACTATCAATCAGTGATCCACACCCCATGACTTTGACTATAGACCATACGGGCGCAACGATAACACGCCGAGGATTTCCATTGGTAAAAATATTCACGTGACCCCAAACTATAATTGACTTCTAATTAAAAATTTACCTTATTAAAATTTTAACGTGCCGGGTACTGATGATCACGAATGGACTCTTCTTGCTTAAACCCATGAAATAAAAACCATCGCCTCAAATATATTATTTACACGTGCATATTGCTATAAAGAGAAAAATTTGGTTTACATAGCTTTGCTTCAATTGTGATGTATTTTATAAAAATTTAGTAAGAATTTGCTATCAACTTATAAATTTAAAAAGAAAATCTTTGTGCAAGCATATTTGCTGCATAAGAGTATAACTTGTTTTGCGCTTGAAAGAAAATATAGGCATTGACTATTTTACGAACATCTTGGATGATGCCGATGTTACACTTTTTGACCCAGTGAACTTTTTCTCCTAAGAACTGAAAAATCGCTGACACTGAGAGGTGATGCACGTCGGAACGACATAATAGAACTTCATTAATAATACAGAGGATCGTGGTCTGGTGAATTTAAATTGCAAAAGGTGAAGCACAACTTTAAAAGGTCGATTCAGGTTGAATGCTAAACTACGGAATTGCCATCTTTCAAGCATGATATAAATACAGAATTTACTTGAGAAATGGTCAACATAACACTGTAAGACGCCTTAAAATCGCTTTCTCAAAAACATCAAAAACCTAAGATCAATAAAGAGTAAATCATTTCGGATTATCCGTTGCTGAACTTTTGCAACCCCAACTCGTAAGCTTCTCAACCTTCTGATAAAGTGTATCCTGCAGTTTATAGGAATTGAAAGTAAATATCGTAAATTTTTGGCTCAAGTTTTATAATCTTGGATACATTAACAGAAATCGTCGAACAAAATCATACCTTTCAAATTATCTCATTTTTGTGAAAGAAGAAAAATATGGATAATCTTTACAAAAAATATAAAATACTTTATAAAAAATATGATTCAGGTTCATGCATAGAAAAAATTAGAACTCGTTTCTATTACTCATTATACCGTAATATGCTCCTAGTTGAACTGACAGCAAACTTTAAATTCCTCAAAATAATTCCATTTGAATTTTGCTCTCAACTTAACAACACTCAAATTAATACACAACAGGAAAGAGAACAAGTTTTTCCAGAGTAATTTTTCTCTCTTTAATCCTAATTAAGAAATTATCTCTTTCGAAAGCTCTAATAAACTTGTATCTCACCACTTAAAAGTGGCTAATACGTTAAATTCTACCTTGTTAATTGCTACTGATGGCTAAGAAACAGGCGAAGATGGAGTCGCTGTTTTCATTTTCATCTAAAATTTATTTCCAATTAAGGGAACGAAAAATATAGATGCAAGTTTGTAAATAGCTATTATCGCCAGATTGCTTGAATAATTTGCTTCTGGCTAAAAAGCTCATGCATGAAATTTAAATTATAAACTTATTTGCATGAAATTAACCGCAACTGCTCATCACCCCAGATCGAAGAGTTAATTATGAAACAAAGTAAAATTAGGTTTTACAGGTTCGAGTAAAAAACATTTATTAAGCTTTGCACAACAAAATTAATGATTCAGTAGCTCGATTTGTTTGAGTAAAATCTAAAATATAGTCTGACAATTAATAAGTAAATGAGAGTTTTGAACAAAACAATATGTTTCAATAATGTCATCCAAAATATTTCGAAAATTTAAATTTCTTCATCTGCAGGGCTTAAATATAATAAAACAAAATATAGAAAAATCTCTGGGGGTTTTTTAATGAAAAATGCATCTTTTTTTTGCAAATTGAGTACCATAAAAATTTTATATATTACACATGTTAGATATATCTTAGAATATGCGTCAAAAGTTTTTTGCCTGTATATTGCTACGAATTCAAAATTTTTGTCATATATTGTCATTTTGAACAACAAGGATTCCAAAACTGCCAATAAAAAAATTTTGTCTGCATGTTTGTCTGTCTGTCTGTATGTCCTCAATATTTTGTTCCACAACCACTCAGAAATGGCTTGACCGATTAAAGTCAAACTTTGCAGATTTTCGAGTATTTGACTAACTTAAAATCTTGGCCTTATTAGATTTAAAAATATTAATATGAACGGGAGATATGACATTTTTTCGTAAAATCCGAAATTTAAAATGTTTCATTTTTTGATATACTTTTTCTAATTTATTTTTATTTCGGTTGTTGAGACAGATTAAATATATATTTTAACCTTAGATTTAAAAAAATATCCGCAAAAATTTTAATTGTAAAAAAAATTTAAAAAAACAAATTTTTTAATTAAATCTTTTTTAAATGAAAAATTTTTTTCAACTTTTAACTTAAATTTATATAAAGTCATTATAAAATTGGTTGAAAAAGTAGAATTAGAAAAAATAACTAACAGATTTAAAATTATAAACAAATTTTTTAATGACATTTTTTAATTAAAACATTTTTTTTAACATTAAACTTGAATTTAAATATCTATATTAATAAAATAAAACTTTTGTCTGCACATTGCTCCGAATTCAAAATTTTTGTCATTTGTTGTCATTTTTAACAACAAGGATTCCAAAAATGACAATAAAAATGTTTGTCTGTCTGTCTATCTGTATGTCCTCAATATTTTGTTCCACCATCACTCAGAAACAGCTTGACCGATTAAAATCAAATTTTGCAGATTTTTAGTTATTATCCTGAATTAAAATCTTAGCCTTATTAGATTAAAAAATATTAATATGGACGGGAGACATGACATTCTTTCAAAAAATGCGAAATTTAAAAATTTTCATTTTTTGATATATTTTTTCTAATCTATTTTTATATTTAGGTTTTGGAGACAGATTAAATTAAATATGTTTTAGCCTAGAATTAAAAAAATATCAGAAAAATTTAAAATACACTAGAACTCCTATGGAGCGGACAGCTCGGGTGTGTGTCCGCTCGATATGCGGAAGGTCACCTTGACGTGTTAAGTGAATGGAGCTTAACTACTTCCTTCTCCCCTCGTCCTTTCGATTGCCTTCTGTTTCCGCTCGATATGAGTCCGCTCGACAGGAATTCTAGTGTAGTAAAAAAATTAAAAAAAATTATAATGACATTTTTTTAAATTAAAACTTTTTTAAACTTTTAATTTAAATTTTAAAGAAATAATTTACGACCAATTCGCGGACCAAAATTTAGAAACACCCTATATCAAAAATGGAAAGGGAGATAAAAGGTCGTAAGTTATTTCTTTAATATTTGTATCGGACGTTAAGGTTATTTTTAATTTAAATTTATTTAAAGTCATTATAAAATTGGATGAAAAAGTAGAATTAGACTTATACATTTTTTACCAAAAGCCATTATTTACATAGGAAAATATTTCTTTGGGTGTGGAGTTTAATAATAGCTATTTGTGTAACAAGGGCATCTGTAGGGGAATCGAGACTAGAGTGAAGTTGGCAATCACACGAGTCGAGATTCCCCTACAGATGCGCCCGTATTCCACACATAATTTTATATAATAACCTTGTGTCAAGAAATCTACTGAAAACACTGTTTTTAGAGTTTTAGAGATTAAAATGAAGAGAATCCTACTTTTTATCACAGTTTAACCCCACCAGCAATGCCATTCAAATACGCTTGCTGTTCTAGCACGTGACGCGACAGCTGATGTTTAGGTTGGCAAGCGTGCTTGAATGGCGTTGCTGGTGGGGATAACTGTGATTAAAAGTAGGATTCTCCTCCTTTTAATCTCTAGAACTCTAAAAACAGACTTTTTAGTAGAGTTCTTGACGCAAGGTATTATATAAAATATATTAGACTGTAATAGTTTTTTAAAGAGAATTATGTTGCTCAGAAAATTTTGTTTCAAATACTTTTTGCACGAAAATAATTTTTGGAAAAAATACTTTCTGTCAGAAAATACTTTTTGTAAAAAAATACTTTCTGGAATAAAATACTTTTTGTTAAAAACACTTTCTGTAAAAAAATACTGTTGTTGGCACGCCACTATAGATTTAGATTCTGGAAAGCTAGTTCAATATAAATACGATAGAAAAAAAATATCAATATACAATTTTGTATTTAAAAGAATTGTCGGTCAAATGTTTTTATTAAAAAGAAAAATAATCGTTTAAATTTAATCACTGATTTAAAAAATTATAATGGTTTATATAATGTATAATGTGTTTTGTATTATTCTTTACTAACCTATAAGTTTAAAAATTCAATATGATTGATTTATATTTTAATTAATATAGGGTATAAAAAAAATAAACTAACTTTTGGATTTGTGCGGTTTCTGCACAAAATGAAATGGAAAACACAGAAAACGTATTGGATTAAGTAAATTAGGGTAATTCCGGGAGAGTTGAAACACCGGGAGAGATGGTATCTTGGAGAATTAATCATCAAATAAAATTTTAATTACATACGTAACAGCCAAACATTCCATAAACAAAATATAAAATGATAATTTATTGCAAGAAAAATTATAAATAAAATTGTGTTTCATTGTATGTAAAACCGAGGTTCGCGAGAGTATCTAAATATGAAAGATTTAAGATCGTAAAGATTCGAAGATTTTTGCAAAAGAAATGTTTTAAAATGACATAAAGAAAGTGTATTTTATTTATTATTTGGCTTCTACTACTCAATTTTCTGTCATAAGGGCATTTACAAAAAATATAAACACCGTGTTCCATCTCATCCGGACAATTTCACCTCTCCCGGAATCGTTGCTTTTATACAAATTTCTTTATAAATTGAGAAGAAATGAAAAAAATTAAAAACCGTTTTACGTGCGAATGTACGAAGGTTCATTTTATAAGAATTAGAATTTTCTGCTAAATTCCTTAGATTTCGCAGGGGTTTTAGAAAAGGTGTTCCATCTCTCCCAGACTTACCCGATCACAGTTTTATTTCATTTTTAGTAACATTTATTAAAAATTATTAGTTTGGATAATTTTTATTAGCATTTCATAAATAATAAACATTTTTTAAAAATCACTTTTAACATTTTCTTAACAATTATCACATAATTCACTATTATTGTTTTCTGCCTCGGTTTGAGTGCATTTTATTTATAATATAAACAGTTTAATATAAATTATTTGACAACGTCTAAAACACTTTAAAAATATCACAAATAAATATTAATTCCTCCATGGCGCATCTTTGTGCGCAGTTTGGAATCATGGACTTGTGCTGTTTCTGCACGAAACGAAAATTTGTTTATTTTTTTTAAGGCATTTCTCCGATGGGCAGTACCTTTCAAAAGTTAGTATTTCAGTTAATAGCAATTATTAATTTAAATCATTTATTTCCTTACTTATTATTTACTGTTAATAGTTAATCAGCCATCGACCAATAGTTTTTTAATGAAAATGTTTCAAAAATGAACAAATGTTGTAAAATTTTTAACGTTTTTTAAAGATACCTTTTTTATAAGTCTATCTTTTCTTACCATTTTTTTAAAAATGGTTCAATTTAATTTAATTTAATTTTAAAAAAATTGATCATTTTTTAAATACAGCAGTTTGTTTATAAATATTCAGAAACATGTTTTTAAATAAATTACAATATTTAAAAAATGGTTTTTTTTTCAAAAATCTGATGAGGTGAAGTTGTAGAGTTTGTTTTTCTGAAGAAAATAAGCTATTATTTACTTAAATTAAACCATTTTTAAAAAATTGGTAAAAAAAGATAGACTTATAAAAAAGGTATCTTTGAAAAACGTTAAAAATTTAACAACATTTGTTCATAAAAAACAAGTTTTAGGACATTAATTCCACATTTCTTTTAAAATTTACAATATTTTGTAACGACGTTTCGGCAGCTACCGCTACCCTTATCAAGTTTATTATTATTTTTTTTTCCTTTCATAAAATGCTAAAAATGAAAATAAAATTTTTTTTAGATTAAATTTACATTTTATTTTTAGCATTTTATGAAAGGAAAACAAAATAATAATAAACTTGATAAGGATAGCGGTAGCTGCCGAAACGTCGTTATAAAATATTGTAAATTTTAAAAGAAATGTGGAATTAATCGCCTAAAACTTGTTTTTTATGTAACATACACAAATCCGCAAAAACTGACACTTAATAACATTTTTTCATTTTTGAAAAATTTTCATTAAAAAACTATTGGCCGATGGCCGATTAACTATCTATTAACAGTAAATAATAAATCAAGAAATAAATTATTTTAATTAATAATTGCTATTTACTGAAATACTAACTTTTAACAGGAACTATCCATCGGAGAAATACCTTAAACGGTTTAGAGTTTAGAAACTTATGTAATATTTGACTAGATCGTAGAGCTTCATTTAAAGATACGTTTTTCATAAAAATGTGAATAACTAGATGAAATATAAAACTAAATTTTATTTTTGTTAGTATTACAGTTTTCTACGTTATCCGACGATTATCAAGTATGTATTTTAACATGTGACTATAGACTAATTGTTTGTATTGTATACTATTTATTTTATTGATGTTGTTTTGCTGTTTTTTTTTTACTTTTTAAATTTTAATTTTTTGACAATGGAATAATGTTTTAAGAATTGTTGACTAATATTTAAGTGATATAATTTTTATTGTAAATTTATTATAATCTATTATGTTTGTAATTAACCTTTAAATTGTATATTGGTTTTTTTTCTATCGACGCCCCCCGTTGATAAAGTGTTTATTAAAAAGCCAGTGGAATAAAATGTTAATTTTAAAAACAGTAGAATAATGTTAAAGCAAAGTTATAAAGAATGTTATACAGAATGTTATTGCATATTTGAACTAATAAACAAGTGTATCCATCGTTCGGTCCAATTAACATTTTATGACAAAACTTCAAAAGACATTTGATTAAACAAACAGTTTAATAGAAATCATATCCAACAAAATTAATTATAAAAATGACATTCCACTGTTTTTCAAATTAACATTTTATTACACTGGCTTTTTAATAAACACTTTATCAACGGGGGGCGTCGTATTGTATTTATATTAAATGTTGTTTCTTTTTATAATTTTAGTTTATTTTGTCCTGAGGAGGCCTACATAATATATGTATGGCGAAACGTTGACGTTTTATATTACTTAACGACACGTTTTTTACGTTAAAAATAAAGGACTGACTTTGTCTGGAGACTACGTTTTTTTATTACATGGAATTTATTCAGACGTAAAACTAATTTTATATTTAATTAAACCAAAAATAACGAATAAAATAACCAAAAACAGATTATTTGTTTACGTCCGCATGAAAAGGAACCACTTTGGCACTATTGGACTTATTTATATAATCATATTCTTCATTGAATTTTGAACATTTTGAGAGGTCTTGGACCATTTTAGATGAAAAATTTACAAAGTTATAAGCATTCAAAGTTACAAGTGTCAATACCCAAATTTTAAGAAAAACGAGTTTATAATTAAAGATTAGGGGAATAGGTTCGGTTGTGGGCACCCTTTTTGTTTTTCACTCATAACTTGTGCCCAATAAATAATACACGGACATTAACGTATTTATGGATAGCTGGAGACCTTAACTAACTTCTGGCAAATAAACTAAATTGATTTAATAAAGTGGTCATTTTTGTTCGGTTGTGGGCACCCTTAAAAAATTTGCTAAAAATGGGGAAAAATGAACTTAAACCACGTCAAACATGAAAAAATATTTTCATTATTATTAATTATATGATTATACATAAAATTATTTAAATTATTTAAATGTTATGCCGACCCGCTAAAAACACCCTTTCTTGGGACCTTAGAGACCACTCCAGGGGAGAGTCAATAGCTGACGTATCGCCTTCGGGAGTGATCTCAAGTCCTTCCTCTATCGCCTAAGCGACATCTACACTATTTACGGGGACTCTATCTTTGCTGGCGGCCGTCGCGGACTAGCAGTACACACACTCTGCCCTTTCTCGTTTTTTGAAGCGCTCCAGGTACGAGCTGAAACACCCGTGACCTGTGAGCGCGTGCGTTAAATAATAGGAGACCACTCCGTGTCTTCTATTTATCCATATTTCGACATTGGGTATTAGGCAGTAAATTCACAGGCCCGTCTCCTCCCTGCTCCATCTCGCTTGCCATCTTGCATTTGAAGTCCTCTGCTGTCCAGCCAGCTCTTCGCTAGTCGCAGACATTCGTTTACTAATTGTCCGAGAGCTTCTGCGGTCTCGGCGGTGCATACGATCAACGCGTCATCCGCTAAGTCGATGATCACCGCGCCTTTGAGTAGACCCATTCGCAAGAAGTCATCATACGAGACGTTTCATACGAATGGTCCTATCCTCGAGCCCTGAGGGGCACCTCGTTGCATCTTTTTCTTCAGAGTGCAGGTGTCCCCCTCATATATAACCCACCTATCGCTAAGATAATTATCCATTATCTGCAACAGGTAAGGCGGTATTCCTTTGTTTCTCATCGACTTGATGAGATCTTCCCATCTCACGGTATTAAACGCGTTGCGTATATCTATTGCCACCAACGCGCAGAAGCTCTTTTTCTTCCCCGGGCCTTCTCTGGCCAGGTCCACAGCTTTTTGAATGGCATCAACTGTGGACAGGCCTTTGCGGAAATCAAACTGGTTTTCGGATAGACTCTTCTCTCCGGTTAGGTGGAGCTGCCTCTTCTGCAGAACCATATCCTCTAGAAGTTTGCCCATCGTATCTAACAGGCATATTGGCCTGTAAGATGAGACGTTTTCTAGAAGTTTGTCACCTTTCCTTAGGAGGACCAGCCTCTGTCTTTTCCAGTCACGGAAAAACTCTTCTCTTTTTAGGCAATTGTTGAAGCAGTCTAAGAGAACCTGGGGTGAAGCAACGATCACTTGTTCAAGGATCTCGTTGCCTATCCCATCGATGCCAGGCGCCTTGCCTGGCTTCAATCTTCTGCCAGCTTCGTGAAGCTCTGCAAGAGTGAAGAGTTCCTCCTCACCGACTTGACAGTCACTCCAGTCCATCCTAGGCCACGGCTCTGCAGGTGGAAACTCTCTATTGTTCTCTTCGTTACGAGAGCTGTAACTTTTGCTCTGTTTTGCAAAGCTGCAGTAAGAGCTCTCGCGAACTTCGACGTGTCTCCACCTTTCTTGACGACTAGGAGAACTTCTTTATTCAGAGTTCTCCTTGTCCTAAGTACTTCTGTACTCAGATCCTCTGGTTTCACAGTCTTCTTTAGGTCCTTCAGAATTCCGGCGTAGGATGTGGTATCCGTCGCCGAAATTCTGATAGCCTCCGTGCTCCTGGGTTTTGCGGCTCTCTTTTTCTCTGCCTTCTTACTGGCTTCCTTCTTGGCCGTCTTCTTTCTTTTACGAGATTCTGCTTTTTTATTTACTACGGTTTTAAAGCCGTCATTTCCCGTAACCGCCTCGCTTGGAGTGGTGTTCTTCTGCGCCGAATTGCCGTTAGGGACAACCTCGGCAAACGATGGCCCCTCCCCCAAAACCACCGGGGTTAACACGACCTTCGGTAACTCCGTCGAGGGTTCTTGGTTCTGAGATTGTCCCTTTGCGCCAGAGGCAGGGATGGGCACGGAAACCGAACAGAATGAAAAAAAATTTTGTTTCGTTTTGTGCCAAGTAACAGAAACGAAAAGGATTGGGATTTATGTATCGTGCTGAAGAACGGAATGAAAGTGACTAGGACTTTCGTTCCGTTCCAAGCTCAGAAACAAAACTTCGGACAATAATATTTCCATGTCAAACCCAAAAACGGAAAGAATTGTTGTTTATGTATCGTGTTGAAGCACGATACAAAAGTCGATAGGACTTTCGTTTCGTTTCAAGCTCAGAAACGAAAATCAAAACATCAATTATAATTTTGTGTTGGGACCAGAAAAGAAAAGAAAATTAGGTATATTATAATATAGTCATGGACAATTACACGCGCTAGAATGAACAAATAAATCTGTACCAGTTTTCTAATGAACAATTACATGCGCACTAGTGTTCTATTAAACAAATAGATGCGCAATTACAAGAGCACTAGTGTTCTATTAATACAATGGTTTCTATGTTACACTTTAAACACGAAATATGATTTAACCACTTTATAGGCATCAATATAAGGTTGCCATTTATAACAAATTAAAAACGGGGACGTTACGTATGAAACCTCATGAATCCCCTTTCCACCCTATATCACATCAAAATCACATCATATAATAGAAATTAAAAGTATTTTTATATAGCTATTAAGAAAAACGATTGAATAAATGAACTTTACATTTATTTAAATTCATATGTTTATTTTAAATGCATATACAATTAAAAAAATATATTTATAAAACATAATATTTAGAATTTTTAAACATTTTTTTTCAGTAAGACGTGTGGTAACACTGAAAATATTGTAATATATTATGAATGATGAATTAAATATAAAATTTCAATTTAAAAATTCGAGAAGGTGGAAAAAACGTCGGATAATGAAAGTTTAGATAAAGTGTTTTACTGTTCGGATAACTGAGATTTCGGATGACAGAGGTTTGCATAATCGAGGTTCCAATGTATTGTTTCGCCCTCAATTCTTCGATTGTGATTTTTGATATATCACGGCATATCTCAACACCAAGATTCTAAAAATTACCTATATTTAAAAAAAATGTCTGTGTATGTGTCTGTGCGTGTGATAAAATCACTCTCTAATTCTGAATTAGTCAAATTTAAGTAGCATTTGGGTATTTGACTAATAACTTTGTTATTTATTGTGATTTAAGTAATTCAAGTAATCGTTCTTGTACTTCCAACTTTAAGCACTATTTTAGGGGAAATTGTTGCATTAAGAAGAGTAAAACAAAAAAAATTGATAAATTGTAAATTAAGAGTAAATGACTCTACTTTTTGAAGTAACTTTTTCTCTCGAAATAAAAAGTAAATATCTTCTTGAGATAAAATTTTGTCAGTCAGAGATACTAATTGAATTTGTATTTTCTGACCATTTGACAGATGACGAGTCCGCCCTATTTGAATTAGTCAAAAATGATTTAGAATTCATTATTAGCGATTTTTTTTTTTTTGCAAAATTGTATATTAAAAAAAAAGTTACAATTTTTTTTTATTCATTTTTTTTTTGAAAGCGCATTGATAAACCTCTTAAGTCAACCCGCTAGTACTATTTTATCAAAAATTAGTGACATTTAAAAAATTTTAAATTTTGAAAATCATGTTTTTTAATAATTTGATTTTTATAATTTCATCAAAGTTTTAATATATTTTTACTTGTTTCTAGGTAAACTCTATTTACAGTTATCAAGATTTTAAAGTAAAAAATTTTAAAAGCATCAAATTTTATGGTTTTCCTTTTTTTGTCATTTTAATTAAAATTTATACGAAATACTTTATGCTAATTTCATAGATCTTCAAAAAAGTATTGACTCTTACAGATTTTCATAAAACCTGTTGAACAAAATTGTTAAAATTGATCAAAATTGACTGTCAATAAATCAGAAATATTAAAAAAATTAATTTTACATCTTTTTTAAAATTGTTTTTTAGAATTTACCAGACATTTTAATATTTGTGATATAAATATGAAAATAAAAAAAGTAATTCTTATGATGGATCAATGTCATCATAAAATGAACACAAAATGTTACTCTTAATGTACAGTTAGCCCTTTGTGTAATGCATTTTTCATTGAAAATTAATTTTTTAAGTCGTATATTTTTAAAAAATAGAACATGTTTTTAAACAAATGTCGGAAAAATGCTCCGTAAAAAATTGTGAACAATTACATAAAATGTATAACTTTTATGGATTTGTTTTTAACCGGATATACCAAGGGGTTGAGATGCAATAAAAAGTGGCATTTTGTTTCAACAGATATAGGCAGTTGAAATGACATAAAAAGTACAATATGTTTGTAATTAAAATTACATAGGCAATATTTGTTTAAGTTTACCAGACTATTGTCCACTAATAATATAAGTATAGACCATGTTCGTGGTCATTCACACGTTTTTGTATTTTTTATGAAAACTACTATCTTTTGGTAAAAAAATTTATAGAACGTAAAATGTGTATTTTTATAAGATCTACAACTTTTGTCGAAATTTTTTTTTTGAAATTCCGCATATTTTATGAGGTGATAGCAACAAACTGTAAATTAATAATGGTTGACACTTCTTTGTATTAAAAAAAAAACTATTGACCTTTGGTAAAAAATACATAGATGATAAAATGTGTATTTCTATAAGACCTACAATTTTTGTTTAAAATATTTTTTAAAAATTTGAATATTTTATTAGATAATAGCAAAAAAACGTTAATTATTATGGTAGCTTTTTAGGATTTTTGGCAAGATAATTGAATTTGCGCCAATTTTCATTATGATACATATTTGTGATTAGCGCATCAAAATACGAAAGTATACGTTTTTTCGAAGAAATCGGACATATGTGCTAATCGGAAGTATATCCAAATTTATAAATTAGTACATATTTGAAATTATCAAATGCAAAAATTTAATTTTTTTAAAAATTCGATTTTAGAAAATCAACTTTTTTAGATGAAATTGTTTTTTTAAGATAGAAGAAGTTTTATTTTACAAAAAAGCGGTTTTTTAAATACGTCTTTTAAATCGCTTTTTTTTAATCAATTTTTTTTATAAAAACATTGATTTTTTTAATACTGGTTAATTGCAGTTTTATAGATTATGATTCCATCTTTGAAGGTAAGAGAGTGTCCTTATAGACACGAGGTTGCTTCGAAGGCAATCTTTGTTTACGTATTTCTGTGGTTGCAAGTTGCAACTTGCACTAACACAATAAGGGTGCCTTCCAAAATTTCTGCGAAATAGATAAGGACTTAGAGTGAGGGAAATTTCTATTATAATTTATTATTCTTCGTTTGACCGCATCGAACATCGGATGCAAAATCTAATTGTAAGTGCAGTTTTGATAGTGCTTGAATGTTCGTGATTCCAAGTGATTTTACAAATAAAAAATGCCAAGTTCAACGCACGGTCGTCCACCTAATTCAAAAGCTCATAATTATTTCGATTTTAACTATGAGAAAAAAGAATATAGATGTAATATACAGTCCTGCAAGAACGTTTTTAAAGTAAGTAGAAATAATTATTTTAAATTATTTTAAAGGGTTTTTAAAGAATTTATTACGTTATAAAATCTTAATATTTAAATGTCTTTTCTTTTCCTTTTCACCTTTTGTAACTAGTAATATTCCTTTTCTTCAGTCTTAAATAATTTTCTAGTTTTTCAACAATTTTTAATAAATTTAATTTTTGTATCTTCATTTATTATTTTTTTTATTTTCAGTTGTTTAATTTTTTTTTCTAGGTACTTTCTTTTATTCTTTTTAATTATTGTTTATTCTTTCTTCATGATTCAATAATTTATTTACATATAATTATGTTTATATTCACCTTCCTATTTTTAAAAAATGCAAGTTGTTATTATGTTATTATTATTATTATGCAGTGGTTATTATTTCTTTATTTTACAAATAAGACGTTTACCTTAAAATTGATTTGCATAATTTTTTTGTCACATTATTAGTTTTATATTGGTTTTTGTATATTAACATATTTTTTATATAATTTTATTTCCAATTTCTCTTCATTACAATAATTTCTATGAATTTTTCAATATTTTTTAGCTCCTTTTATTAAGACTATCGATTTTTAATTTGGATTTTTTCATAATCAAGTAATTGTCATGTATTAAATTTTTTTCCCGTTTCATATTGCATTTTTTTAATTTTTAATATATTTGTACAATAATTTTATTTATTTAATATGGGGGTTTTTCTTTATTGCACAATTAATGTTTGCTTTTTTATTTATCTTTTTTCAAAATTGTCGCGAATTTATTTATATGAAATTCTACATATTTATCAATTCTTGCTTTTAAATTGATTCACTTTCTTGGTTTTTTTTTAAATTATTAGTGAAGTTCTCTACTCACTAAGTCTGTATTAGTGACTTTGGACTAATGAATTAGAGAGAAATCGGTTACAATTAAATAGTGAATATTTTCACTATTTTTTAGTAGAAAACTACTAATTATTATAGTAAAAAACTGCTAATCTGAAAGTGAAATATATACTATTTGAAAAAGTTAACTTTTACTATCATAATTAATCGATATTTCACTTTACAATTAGTAGTTTCTACTAAAAAATAGTGGAAAATTTCACTATTTAATAGTGATCGATTTCTCGCTAATTCGTTAGTGGAAAATCACTAATTCAAATTGAGAGAGTTGGAAAATGTCCACCAATGGGATATCTTAAAACATTGAACATGTTATAAAATGCGACAAAAAACAATTTTAATTTATTTAATCAATGTTAATTTGAAAAAAATAAATTTTTAAAATAAATTTTTTTTGTTAAAACAATTTTAAGTTGTTTAAATAGTTTGAAAAAATTTTGACTTGTTAGGATTGGTTATTCAGATTAAAATTGTATATAATTGTTAAATATTTACTCTAATGAGTTAAAATGTTATTTATAAATATTATTTTTTTCCATGATTTTATGAAATGATTATTGTCTGTAAAATAATATATATTTTTGTAGTTAATTAAAATTCAGCGAAGTTACCCCATATTGAGAAGTGAATTCACTCATTTGTAAAAGTATACCGGTGAAGTTTTAACCCATACAAATTTATGACGCCTGATTACGATGCCTATTTTTTTTTAGCTTAATTTGGGTATATAAAATTATGTTATACTGTCAAAAATAAAAATATGAAAATTTGGAAACGTTTAAAATTTTTATTTTCGAAAAAATGGAAAATGTTACAAATCTATCTCCATCCACAAATTTTTATTATTTTCTATCGCCTATTTTTTTATGACTTTTTTACAATTCTGAACAAAATTACGCATAAATATTAAAATATTCTAATTTAAAAACAAAAAAATTATTTTTCAAAAAAAATAAATAAATAAAAGTTTTATGTTAAAAATCTTTTTTTTCAATTTTTAACAATATACTGTAATTCTAGATCCAAAATTATGCCAGAACAAAAATTAACAGCCTTCAGCAACAAGTATAAATTCCGTTCTCTCTCTCTCTCTCTCTCTCTCTCTCATCTGAAATATCTAACTTCTTCTGCAATTTTTAATTTCTTCTAACGCTAATTTTTTACTGACTTTTTTTACAATTTTGAACAAAATATGCATGGATTAAAAAAACTTTTTATTAAAAAAAATTAATAACTCTAAAACCCGCTAAAAATTTTTTTTAAATTTTTTTCCCTGTAGGGTAATATTAAATCCAAAATGTTGTTATAAAAAAATTTGGCATCTCTGAACAACGCGATTTATAATATCTTGAAATTCCACCGGTGCCTCCCCTTAAAAGCATGTGATGGATTATGACGTCACTCATATAGGAAAAATTTGTCCGTAACTTTTCTCTTAAAATATTTAATGTTTTGTCACGAAACTTGTTAGAATTACTTCAAATATCATTAGGAAGGTTTCTCTAACCCAAAATTGTTTGAATTTCAGCTCAAAATTAATTTTTAAAAATTTGCTAATTTTCGGAAATTTTCCAAAATTAATTTTGGGACAAAATTCAAAGAAATTTGGATTAAAGAGACTTTCGCAATGACACTTCAAGTAATTCTGCCAAATTTCTTCAAAATTTACTCATTATTTGACGTAAAAATGACGTTAAATTTGAAGTTAAATTTGACGCAAGAAAATACGTAACAAGTGACATGACGTCTGAAATTTCGTCTCGAATAACACCTTAAATTGGGAAATGCAGGGTCTTTTGGGACTTCTATTTGTACGTGATTTCTAACATCTTTTTATACGTCTTTTAGTACGTGTTTTTGTACATCATTTCTAACGTCCTATTTTATGTCTTTTTGTAAGTAATTTCTGACGTTTCTTTGTACGCCTTTTTTAACGTAATTTTTTATGACATTTTGAAATACGTTTTTTACGTCATCTCATAAAAAGGTATGCAGCATATTTTTTGCTAAGAAAAAATTATGAATATAATTTGACATATTTATAATTTTTTCTTCGCAAAAAATATATATATAGTTTTCTGTAATGACGTACAAAATGTATTCAAAAACGTCGCACAGTGGTCGGAATAGCAAAAAAGCTGGACAAAACCCAAAAAAGCATTAAAAATTCTTAATAGTAAGTGCATAAATATTTTTTGGGTTCCTAATAACTAATCTGGCGCTAGATTTCCAAAGTTAAAAATGGCGGGTTAAATATGGCGAACTGTTTTTTTTTTAAATGCTGGATTTTCTTGTAACTTGGTATTTAAAATTTTGTAGGGTTGCAGATTGCAAATTTTTTACAAATTTACGATTTTTAAAATGGCCAACACAATATGATGGATGCTTCTTTAAAAATTACTGCATTTGTTATAAACTTGGTATTTAGGAGTTTTGAGGGTTGCTATTATTGAGGTACATATGAAATAATAAAAAATTGGGTTCCAATAAACTATTTGAAAGAACTAAACAAAGAATGTTAGAAAGTGCAGCTTATTTATGCGGCAGTGTTATTTGAGATTTAGATTAATTATTAAAATACTTTCAAACGCTGTCATCCGCTGTGATCTGTTTTGCAGATTTAATTAGACAAAAGTATCTAGAATTTATACTTAATAATAAAATTTGCCCTAATTTGCCCCTTTTGTTTATTAACGACAACTGTAGGCCGATGCACAAAATATCTGTAGTAAACAAAAAGAGAAAAGTCATATGGATGCAATTTTTTTTAAATTTTGCAATTTTTCAAGTTTAAAATAATCAACAACCCTAAAATCCCCTAAATACCAAGTTTAAATAAATCCAGCATTTTTTAAAAAAACTGGCCGCCATACTGTGTCGGCCATTTTGAAAATCGTAAATTTTTAAAAAATTTGCAATCTGCAATCCTACAAATCTTGAAATACCAAGTTTCAAGAAAATCCAGCATTTTTAAAAAAAAATCGTCCGTCATATTTGATCCGCCGTTTTTAATTTTGAAAATCTACCGCCAGATTCGTTATTATTAGGAATTCAAAAAATCTTTATGCTCCTACTATTAAGAATTTTTAACGCATTTTTGGGTTTTGTCCAGCATTTTTGCTATTCCGACCACTGTGCATCGTCGAAAATAACGTTAAAAAAGACGTACAAAAAGACGTAAAAAAAGAAGTACAGAAAGACGCAAAACAAGACGTAAGAAATGACGTCTAAAAAGAAGTGAAAAATGACATTGCTGATGCATATCTTAATTTGAGGTGTTAATCGAGACGTAATTTTAGATGTCATATTTCACAACTTTTTACGTATTTTTGTACGTTAAATTTGACGTCATTTTTGACGTCAAATAATGCGTAAATTTTTTTGTCGGATTTTTCAAGTGGGATAACCTAAAAATGAATTTAACTAATAATTGGTTATTTTTTACTAAATGATTAGTTAAAATATAACTATTTGAATTAGTCACTGAGTTTTTGCTTTCAAATTAGTTATTTTTAATTAATTCAGATTTAGAAAGCAGTAAAATTTTTACTGAAAATCAGTGAATGTTATTGATTCATCAATAAAATTCACCGAATGAATTAGTAAAATTTAATTAATTCAAATCAGTGGCTAATTTTTTAATGATTCACAAGCGAATTTCACTGATTTAAATTTAGAGAGTAAGGAACAAATGCAAATTACTAGAAAAAATCGTGTTTGACCTTTTTTCTACAGTCGTGAAAATCAAACTTATTCGTAAATTCACTATAAAATCCTCAAAAATCTCTCAAAACATCAATAACATTTGTAAAAAAAAGGAGAAAATTGTTTCTTTCTAGGTGTATTTGTAAAAAATTAATAATTATTAACAATAATTTGATTGAAGAATTACAAGTGGTACTTGTTAGCTTAGTATATGGTTTTAGATTTTAAAGATTTAAAGGTTAAAATAACTACAACTTACTAGTTATTTTAGGATAGAAGTTATAAATTAAAGATAATAAAGTAGTCAAACAATTAATAAATAATAATAATGTATAATCAATAATTTTTATTTTTCTGACCAGAGGGTCCTTAATCTGTAAAATTAGGAAATAGTAGCGTCATTATTATAATTGTTGAACCTGTAAATAATTATTTATTATTAACCCTCTGACGGTTTAACCTGAGTATACTCGGGGTATCTTGTCCTGTACCTGAACGGTTAACCCCGAGTATACTCGGGGTAACGTTTTTCTTTATATTTTAATAACCGAACATCGGATTAACTTCCCCATAAGCTTAAATTAAAGCTGAATATATATGTTTTCTCGTGCCCAATCATTGAGATAATCAAAATTAATTTATACAAAGTTATGTTGTGTTAAAATTTGTTAATATTATACATGCATCTTTCTATAACATGATCGAACTTACACCAAAGGCAAAATCAAAGAAATAAAACCTAGAGAAGGGATAATAGTAAAATCATGTCTTTTCACGTCAAAAGTTATTATAAAATGTGTCTTTACTATTTGTTTATTTATAAATAAACACATTATAAACAATTGAAATACGATTATCTTTAAATGTTTGGTCCGCCATATTGGATCCGCCATTTTGAATTTTTAAAATCTAACTTCAGATTCGTAATCTGCGACCCCGAAAACTATAATAGAACATGAAAGTAACAATTTTTCTATACAGGAATAATTTAACCGTTTCGGTACAATTTTTCGACAGTTAATTAAGCCGTAAGAGGGTTAACAATAATTTGTTTCGACAATTGCATATGGTTATAATCATTATTGTGGTTAATTTTACTGAATAAATTAGGTATTGTTTTATACATATATATATATATATAAAACAAATACAACTCGCTATGTTTTTTTGGATAACAGTTATAAGTTAATAATAATAAATTGTTTAAACAAATAACAAACACATACAAATATCTGTATACATTTCTAATTGTACCATGTGTAACAATTTTGTTAAAAAGTTGTTAAAAAACGAAAAATCTTAAAGAAGCTATTAGTTTATAAAAACAATTTATTACCGAACATTGTTTTTTAAGGACTTTTCAAGATGTGATTTTCTGTATTGATGTTGTAAGTGGTTTTTGAGGATTTTATAGCGAAATTACGAAAAAGTTTGTTTTTTCCATGCAAAAGCAATGTGAAATGTCAAGTTGAGATAAAATTAAATATTGTCCGATTTCAAAACAATTTGTTGGTGGGTAGGAGCAAAACATTTTTGAAAAAAAAATTTCTGCACATCTTTGGACCACCCTATTATTTAGCCTAAATCTTATTTGACCGATATCTCATTTGACATAATTTTTATTTGTCTTAATTATTATTTGGCCTAAACCTTACTCGGCCCAAATCTTATTTGACATAAATTTTCTATTGGTAAAAATATTTTTCTATAGAACAGTTATGTTAAATAAGATGTTGGCCGAGTAGGACTTAGGCCAAATAAGAATTATGTCCAATAAGATTTCGACCAAATAAAATTTAGGATAAATTAGGATCATATCAAATAAGATTTAGACTAAACAAGAATTATGTCAAATGAGATTTATGTAAAAAAAGATTCAGAGCAAATAAGAATCAAGTCAAATAAGAATTAGTTCAAATAAATTTCAGTTAAATGAGAATTATGTCACTTGAGATTTGGAGAATATTCATGCATCTCATGAATCTAATACGTTATTACGTATAATTAGAAATTATGAGCCAGTATCATTTTGACACATGACTTAATTTGAAGATTGTTATATTGTACAGAATGGAAATGTTATTTTGTACAACTGCTAAATGTTATTTTGTACAATTTTGAAAAATGAATTTGTTATTTTGTACAATTTTTTAAAAAAGCTAAAAAACTTTGGAATTACAATTAAGTCCATTTTTTAAATAATTGTACAAAATAACAAATTCATTTTTAAAAATTGTACAAAATAACATTTAGCAGTTGTACAAAATAACATTTCCATTCTGTACAATATAACAATCTTCAAATTAAGTCATGTGTCAAAATGATACTGGCTCGAAATTATAAGATATTTGGTTTTTTAAGTAACTTATTACCACAGTTTGAAAATTGTTAAATTTTAGGTTAAACATGCTGGATCATTTAAAAAGCATTTGAAAAGTAAACACGCGAAGGAATATGGTGAAATGCTGCACGATGAAGATGTTTGCAGAAGAATACAACTGGAAGGGTCAAATAAAAATAAAAAAAGAATCTCTATTTTAATGTCAGCAGACGACTTGCGTACAGCTTGCGTAAAATTAATGACACTAGGTGGTCGACCATTTTCTCTTGTAGAAGATGAAGGATTCAGGGAGATAATTGACCCTATATTGGAAGCTCTTCCGTCAGAAGCAAAAATGACCATATTCGTCATACTGTACGGGACATGGTTAAAACATCAGCCATTGACCTCCGCAAAACCATTGCCGATGAGATAAAAGAAGTAGGTTTATCAATCCGATTTATTAATAATAATAACCGCAAACTGCAGTCATAGATTCTCTCATTTTTCCATTCTTTTATGTTGTACACACCTGTTCATTCATTAACTGATTAATTTATTTATTCATTGATTCATTTCTTCATTCATTCATTCATTCATTCATTCATTCATTCATTCATTCATTTAGACATTTAGTCATTCAGTCATTTAGTCATTTATTCATTCAGTCATTCATTCAGTCATTCATTCAGTCATTCATTCATTTAGTCATTCATTCAGTTATTGCAGTAATTCATTTATTCAGTCATCCATTTATTCAGTCATCCATTCATTTATTTATTCATTCATTTAATCATTTAATCATTCATTCATTCATTTAATCATTTAATCATTCATTCCGTCATTTATTCAGATAGTTATTCAGTCATTCATTTAGTCAGTTATTCTTTCAGTCATTCATTTATTCAGTCATTCAGTAATTCATTCATTTATTTAGACATTCAGTCATTCATTCAGTAATTCATTTATTCAGTCATTCATTCATTTATTCATTCAATCATTCATTCAGTCATTCATCCAGTGGTTCATTCCGTCATTTATTTAGACATTCATTTAGTCATTAATTCATTCAATCATTCAGTCATGCATTCATTCATTTATTCCGTCCTTCACTGTAAAAACAGGTGCCTTCCAAGTGTCTTATTTTAAGACATAAGACGTTTAGAAGGCGTCTTACAGGTATTTTTAAGACACTTTCTCAATGGTTTAAAATTAAGACACCCTAAAATGTCTTAAAAGTGAGGACAAAATAAGACACTTGTTTTTAGAGTGTTCATTCATTTGTTCATTCATTCTTTAAGTCATTCATTTATTCAGTCATTCAGTAATTCATTCATTCATTCAGACATTTAGTCATTTATTCATTCATTCAGTCATTCATTCATTCATTCATTTATTCTTTCATTCATTCATTCATTCATTTCTTCCGTAAGTCAGTCAGTCAGTCAGTCAGTCAGTTTTCACCCTTAATCTATTCTCTTATCTTCCTTACCCAACTTGACCTAATAGTATATAACTTGACCTGATGAAATTAAACTTGACTTAACCTAATGAATTGTAAGAAAAAATAATCCTATAAGAATTCCAATTATAGCTTGTATGAATACAATCTGACTTTTTTTTTTAAATGATGTCGCTTTTTTGAATATTTTTTTTAAATTCTTATAGATTCCATTAATAAGTTTAAAGTTGGACGTCGGATCTCGACACCAAAGATCATTCTTAGGTGTTAATATACAATTTATAAAGGATGGTGCTCTTCATTTGCGGACATTAGCAGTGAAAGAGTTGATGGCCTCCCATACAGGGGAATATTTAAAGGATATGATTCTGAAAATTCTTGGAGATTACGACGTTACTATTGATAAAATATATTCCTGCACTACCGATAATGGTTCCAACATGATAAGGATGTATGAATGGTTGGAGGAAGAGCAAGGTGATTATAATCTGACGGAACCAGGTGAGAGTACACCTGAAAGACATAGTGATGATTACGTTCCTTCCATTGACAGCGAAGAGGAAGAGGATGAAACATCTAACATTGCCGAAATGGAACTAGAGCCTTTCAAAGAAGAAGAATCGGCTATTTTGACTCTACTCAGATGTGGACTTCACACGCTTCATCTGTCTGTAACCGACGTTTTGAAAGATGTCCATGTGCAAGCATCAATTTCAAAGGTAGTGTACATACAACAATTACAACTTTAAATTTCAAATTAACCATTTATCTTTTTCTCTGTTTTGTACATATAATGTAAAAATAATATGTTACAGGCTAGAACTGCTGTTAAAAAATTAAGGACGGACACGTGTTTAAAATCGCTCAGACAATTTAATGTCAATAAACCAGTCTTAGACGTTACTACACGTTGGAATTCAACAGCAGATATGCTAAAATCGCTTTTAGCAGCAAAAGAATTTTGCCAGGTTTTTTCGGCAAGTATGTGCGAATTGGCACTTACAGACCAAGATTGGTCTAATATAGAAAAACTACTTGCCGCATTGCAACATTGCAAAACTGCAACTCTTCAACTTCAAAAAGAAAACCTGTTACCGGGAGATTTTTTTGGAGTATGGAGAGAATGCAAACTGCGCACTAAAAAAGTAAATACATCTCTAGCTCTTAAACTAGCAAAATCTATAGAGCGTCGAGAAAAAAGCCTTTTGCAACACGAATCGCTGTTATCAGCTATGTTTCTAGACGTTAGATATTTGCCATTTTTAAATGAAGATGAATGCCAAACAGCCAAGGAACACTTACAAAAAATATGGTCCGCAATTGAAGGAAGATCTAATAATAATTCTATGGGCACTAGCTCTTCCGACACAGAATTAGAGGTAAGACAATTATCATTATCTTGAAATTGAACCAGCCCTAACAAAAAATTAAAAAAATATATTAGGAAATATTTGTAAGTAATGTTGTGAATACTTTTTTAAAAGTACATTCAGCAAGCATTCCACGAAAAGTTTCCAAAGAAAGCTTGAGTAAAGTTATCAAGGAAAGATTCAATGAAGTTTTCAAAAAAAGCTTCAGCGAAGTTTCCAAAGGAAGCTTTAGCAAAATTTTCAAAGGAAGCTTTAGCAAAGTTTCCAAAGGAAGCTTTAGCAAAGTTTCCAAAGGAAGCTTTAGCAAAGTTTCCAAAGGAAGCTTTAGCAAAGTTTCCAAAGGAAGCTTTAGCAAAGTTTCCAAAGGAAGCTTTAGCAAAGTTTCCAAAGGAAGCTTTAGCAAAGTTTCCAAAGGAAGCTTTATCAAAGTTTCCAAAGGAAGCTTTAGCAAAGTTTCCAAAGAAAGCTTTAGCAAAGTTTCCAAAAGAAGCTTCAGTGAAGATTCCAAGGGAAGCTTTGTCAAAGTTTCCAAAATAAGCTTCACTTAAGTTGCAAAGAAAGCTTCAGCGAAGTTTCCAAAAGTAATTCACTGTTTTAATTATAAGATATTTCCCAAAAGAATCTTTTGTGTAGTTTCCAAAGGAACCTTTAGTGTAGTTTCCAAATGAAGTTTCAGTGAAGTTTCCAAAGAAAATTTTAGCAAAGTTCTCAAAGGAAACTTGAGCAAAGTTTCTAAAAGAAGCTTGAGCGAAATTTCCAGGAATTGCTTCAGTAAAGGTTCCAATAAAAGCTTCTGCGGAATTTCTATAGAAAGCTTCAAAAAAGTTTCGAGAGGAAGCTCCAACAATGTTTCCAAAGAAAGCTCAGCGAAGTTTCCAAAAGAAGCTTCAGCAATGTTTTCAAAGAAAGCTCAGCGAAGTTTCAAAACTCTCTAATTCTAAATTATTCATTTCCACAAATAAATTAAAGAAAAATTGGCCACTATTAAATAGTGAATATTTCACTAATACTACAAATTATTATTAGTAGAATACTTATTTGAAAAGTGAAATATTTACTAATTAAAAGTGTATTTTATTGTTTTAATTAGCAGATATTTTACTTTCAAATTAGTAGTTTTCTACTGGGCTCATATAATTTTGACATAAAATTTTACGAAGCACTTGTTATATTGTTCAACCTATAAAAATGAATATTATATTGTACTCCTACTTAAATCAAAGATTTTTAAGTGTTAATTATTGAAAAATTGACTTTACCGGATTAATTGAGTCTTTTAATATTAGTTTATTGTATTGAAATAAATATTTATTTTATAATACTTAAGGCATGTGATAAAGAATAACGTCACTAGTAAGGGGAATATTTGTCCGTAAACATTCTCTTAAAATAATAAATATTTGGACACCAAAATTTGTAGAATTACCTAAAGTATCATAAAAAATGTTTCTTTGTCCCAACTTTGTTTAAACTTTGCCGTAAAATTAATTTTTTTTATTTTTCAAAAATCAACTGACTTTTTAAAAAGTTACCATTAAGGTAAAATTTAAACAAACTTGGATCAGAGAGACCTTAATGATATTTTTAAGTAATTCCACAAAGTTTGGTGTCAAAGTATTTATTATTTCAAGGAAAGTTTACGGACAAATTTTGCCTATACCAGTGACGTAATTCTCCATCACATTCCCTTAAAAATCTTTCATTTTAGTAGGAGTACAATAAAACATTTTCATAGGTTGATCAATATAACATGTAATATGAAAATTTTTATGTCAAAATGGTACGGGTCCTTTTCTACTAAGCATTACTGAAGTATTCACTATTTAATAGTAACCGATTTTTCTCTAATTCATTAATTAAATGAATGAAAAATCACTAATTGAGATTAAGAGAGAAGGAAGCTTCAGTAAAGTTCCCAAAAGAAGCTTTTGCAAAGTTTCTAAAGCAAGCTTCAGCAAAGTTGCCAAAGAAAGCTTCAGCATAGTTTCCAAAGGAAGCTTAAGCAAAGTTTTCAAAGGAAGCTTAAACGAAGTTTCCAAAGGAAGCTTTGGCAAAGTTTCATAAGGAAGCTTTAGTAAAGTTGCCATATGAAGCTGCAGCATATTTTGCAAAGGAAACTTTACAATGGAAGCTTTAGGAAAATTCACAACGGAAGTTTTTAACAGAAACATCCCATGATTAATGAAATCCGGTAGGTTTCTGAATCTTTGTGGATGCTTTGCTTGGTAATATGCAAACTTTAGCAGTGAAACTTTCAGTAAACTTGCTCTAAAGTCAAGTGGTTTTTGACTAATTTGACCTGAAATTTATATTCAATTTGATTACGAGAAAGCAAATTTTGTAAACTAAATGTAAATTTATATTTTAGACTTCCGTAACATCTTCCGAAAACGAGACTTTGGATATTTTGGATGCTGAAAGGAACTCTATGGATGCAGCACGCAGGAAACGTTTTAACCAATCTTCTACTATTAAAGAGATATTGGACACGCACGAAACAGTTCCTAGCATTCCAAGAAGAGAGGATATCCTTAAGTACTGGGAATGCAGGAAACATAGTTCTCCAGAACCACAGTGGTCCTCAAGCACGTTTAGGTTTTCCTAAAATGTATCCAAATTCTGCTAACGCTGATTTGTCGAAAATCATCCCAGGATTCTAAATTTTGAAGCCCGAAAATCGTAGCTGATCTTTTTTTCGACATAAGCATATATATATGTCATTTTTGATGAAAAACCGAAATATTCATTTTTTTGTATTTTTTAAATTTTATTTAAATTTTTTTTTTTGATTTTTGGATTTTACTATTATTATTTTTTTTTATTTATATTTTTTTAAATCATAAAACCGTTAACTTATAAGTTGAGAGAAGAGAATTGAACTACAGCTTTTAGCAGTCTCTCAGGATAGGATTCGTCTTCAAGAAGATTAAATTTATAACGCTCCCAAGTGATTAAAAATTGGCGATGGATTGATTCCCCTGATTGTTCTGACCAGAATCCTAACCTTTTGTCAAAATCAGTTAGTTTAATACACTCGAATATGTGCTTCGTCAGAACGTGAATTTTCAAAGTTATTGAAATATTGTCCACACTGTGTATTGCCTCCTTTAACTCTGATAAATAGATTTCTAATGAACCATTAATCTTTCCCGATGTAAAGCAACAGTTAACAACTTTATCCATAGCTTTGAAAGCAGCAATGAAGGGCAGGATTTTAAAATATCCAACCTCTCCATAAATATCAAAATCATTAAGCTTATCTGTCTCACTTAACAATTTTCGACATGCGTTCCCTTCAAAGATTTCGCCATGATAATTTTTGGCAACAAGTTTTAGTTTTTTAGGTCACAACAAAGCTCTCTCTTTTCCCACAACAAGAACCAACCCATCCCAAAATAAATGATTAACAAAGCCTTGCAATATATGCAATTCGGGAATGATGCATTTTTCTAACACAGTAGTTTCGTCACTTTCTAGGAAAAGAGGAGAATTGATGGTACTATGACAAGTCAAACTATACTTTTTGTTTCTCCCAATGTCAACAAATTTTTCAAAATCTTTTCTCAAATCTCCAAATGTTTTCAACCTAAACGGATTTTCAGTCTCCACATCAGTATTACTTTCAGAGACAACAATTTTTGTCCCTTCGTGAGAAAATTGTCTTTCTTTTTTCAAATCACTGAGCGAAACGAAACAATAGGGACATGGATATGTGGCTGATGCAGTCTGTTGTCCATTAACAATCAGTAACAATTTGAAATCGCTGACGAATTTAAAGGGTATATTATTAATTTTAGTCAAGTTGAATAAAAGTTCGATATTCTTATAGGTTTCTTTGATTTGAGGTACGATACAAAGAATTATAACCCTTTTAACACTAGATAGTTTCGCTTTTTTGCTAACACTGCCGCCTTCAGAATACAAACTCCTTTTCCCTCGAGACTGATTTGTTACTGATGCTTTAGAAGAATCATCGTCACTATAATCTGAGTCTTCACAATAATCCTCTGGCATTATGGACAAACTAATCTTAAAAAATCCTTGTCCTCCATCTGCCATTACTTTAATAATGATGTTACCTTCAAAATTTCGTTCATTTATTACTTCATCAACAATTTCTTCTGCATCTGAATAAACCACAGGTCTTTTTTTCAATATGGATTTTTTATTTTCAATTTGACACTCAAATTCATACATACCTGATTTATATATGTCTTTCAATAACGTAGATTTGTTGGACATGTGTTGAGAAAAATGAGTTGGCACTGATTTTTTTCCTACATTACATCTCAAAAAATTCGTAACTTTTTTCATAGTATTTTTTGAAACACCAAGGTTTGATCGAAAGTTATCCAAACTGTCCTCACTAAATGTAATTGTTGGTTTTTCGCTCGGATTGACGAAAACGTTGATTTTCTTACCTTTAGTACTTAGTTCAGTTTTCTTATTTCCAAAATGAATATTTTCACCTTCAGAGACAATTTCTTTTTTTAATTATTGAAGTTGCGATTTGTTCTTTTGCTTTTTCTGGCAACTGCTCTACAATTTTAAGAACATTAGTTTGAGCATTTGTGCAAGGATGATTTTTTCCTTTGCCGATTTCTTGAAAGCAAATTTTACATAATTTAACGAAATTTTCATTTTTAGTATCCATATGTTTATCAGTGAGTTCTGTTATTTTTGATGATGGGCAACGACTTTTCATTTCGTCGATTTCATTATTCATATTTCGTGTATTACCTTTACCTTTCATTGTTTTTACATGTCCTTTGTGCCTACCTGTAAAGTAAATGTAACAATTACATTCACTTACATTCGAGCGGGTAAGTTTTGGCAAAAGTATGTCTTCATTTTTTGGCATAGATTGAAACGGTCTACTAAAAATGTTTTTCTCTGCTTCGAGCAAAGTTACATAGCAGGTACCACAACGGCTTAGTGGAAATCGTTCGTTATTCAAATCATAATTTTTATTTACGAACTTCTGGATCAATTTTTCAGTTTTCAAACTTATCAAAAATTTCTTTGGGTTTATTTTACCAAAGACGATTTTTTTTCCACAAGGCCCGCAAACCTTTTCTCTATTTTCACTGTGAGAACATGCATGAACGGGGTTCATTTTGCTAAGAATCTTCACAGTTTACCAGCACTCAAGAAATGGAAGTTCAATGAAGGAGTAACAATATATTAATTAAGGTATGACTCCTTATGTCGAGTAAGAGATTTAATTCCTTCTAATGAAAATGAACATTTACGATAGCACAGTTACATGAAGCATATACAACATTTTATTTGTGAACTGAAATGAATTGAACAGCTTTCTAAAGAGAGAAAAATTATACCTGAGATAATTCGTGAAACAAAAATACACATACAATATGTAATTTATCCAACAAAATAAAAGCAAAAAAGTACCAAAAATACAGCTACACGTAATAACGCATTGCTAACATTAACGCACTAAGTTAGAAACTGTTGATGTGCGAAAACCACCAACCCAGTCATATAACATATGAAACAAATGAGAACTGACCGGCTTGATAGTATATTTATAGTAAGGTAGCAATGTATATATGTAAGTGTATGTGTATGTGTATGTGTATTTGTATTTGTGTGTGTGTGTGTGTGTGTGTGTGTGTGTGTGTGTGCGTGTGAGTTTGTATGCGTTTGTATGCGTTAATAGTATTTTATGATTAAATATTTCATTTTTTCATCAAAAATGACATATATATATGCTTATTTCGAAAAAAGGATCAGCTACGATTTTCGGGCTTCAAAATTTGGAATTCTGGGATGATTTTCGACAAATCAGCGTTAGCAGAATTTGGATACATTTTAGGTAAACCTAAACGTGCTTGAGGACCACTGTGGAACTTTACAAATTATCCAAAATTGTTAATTCCGTCCCCATGACTCAGGTTAGCGTTGAAAGATTATTTTCGGGAATGAGATTTATTTTCTCTACTCTTCGAGCAAACCTGAGTCATGACGTTGTGGACGATATTCTTATCTTGAGGACTAACAATATTTTTATGAGAAAAAATGTTAATAATTCCGAAACATCTCGAGATTCTCCAACTAGTGATGTTCCCAATAGTTTATCATCTATGGACACAGTTTTAGTTCCTAATGACATGGACACTAGCTAATAAAATCCTGTCCTTAAATCTTCCTTACATCCTTTATTATTTACGTCTAAAATAATAAAAATATTAAGAAAGAAAATAAAAAAGATATTAAGGACATACGTTCTTTATATCTTCCATACATACATTTGAAAACAAAAAACAATTTTTATTTTTTAAAAAGTCTATAATAAAGCGTTAAAATTAAACACTGAAATTATTTATCTTTTTATTTATCCTTAATTATTTATCTTTCTTACATTTAAAATTAAGGGGACAGTCTAGTGGAAACGCCTAAATTTCGAATTTCATATTATTTGTTAGATGTGTCGCTATCGTAGGTAGGAGATTTAGATAATATTATTTAAACAAAAAAATGCATTTTGTTTTTAATTGTTCAAATAAATAAGAAAATATTATTAAAATTAATTGATTCTGATAAGGACTATAAACATTGATGTGAATAATAACATATCCAAATTTGAAAGCAATCGGTTGAATAGATTTTTTACTAAACCCATATGACCGATACAGGAAATTAATGATGTTTCGAGAAAAACGTTTTTAAGTTTTGTAAACGGGCTGTAACTTCGTTAATAATTTAAATTTTAGTTTAAAATTTTCACAGTATATTCCTAATATATTGTACTTTCGAAATATGTAAAAAAAGTGTTCAATTTTTTGACCCGGCACACCAGACTACCCCCTTAAAAATGATTTTTCTTTATGAGAAGGTACACAATCAAGCATTGCAACTGTAAAAAGAAAGTCTTATTTTAAGACTCAACATTTTTAAGACAAATCTAGCTTATTTCACAGACTTTTTTTCTCCTTTAAACTATACCCAACAAAATTAAAAACTTTAAATTTCCATTGAATTCTTAAATAATAACTAATTTAAAAATGTAAATTTGTCTTAATTAAGATAGTATTTTCCACATTAACATTTAAATAGTAGTGGTTTCTGAATTTAAGAGGCGTCTTAAAATAAGATCCTTTTTTTACAGTGTAAATTGAAATGGGGAAATTATTTATTTCTTTAATACTTCTCAAATCTAAAATTTTATTCAATTCAAAAATGTGTAAATTTGTAAGTCGTTTTATGGTGTCATACACTGAGAAAATAAGTTGACTAAATATGACAAATTTTTTACTACCGTAACATAGAGAGGTTGTTGATATAGCACTTGCAAACCACTTTGTGTACTGTAGCCGATTAAAAATGTGCACTGTTTATTTTGAAGTTAAACCCCCCTACCCCCTGGGAAATTCGGGTTTAGTGGAAAGTCGGATAAGGTGCGGATTTAGCGTGGGGAAGCTTCTACACATTCCACATGCCTTTCGCCGGTCCTGATCAGTACATTTAATTTGCTTAAGGGGTTACACTTGGTATCTTTCTTCTGAAAGCTTTAAAATAGTTCAAACTTTACACACATTTACGTTTGTACAAAATGAGCACTATATTCAAATTTCACGAGTGTATTTTTAGCTTCTTTTCTGAAATATACAAGTTTACAATTTATTACAAAAGAAGTTAATTTTCTTAAATATAGATATCTTCTGAAATTGGTTAGTTATTTGGCAAAAAATTACTTATTGCGCATATAATTATTCATAAAAAAAACTAGTGTGCATCTATTCGTTCAATAATAAACTTGTGCGCAGCTATTTGTTTAATGAAAGTTTAGTGCGCATGTAATTACTCATAAGAAAACTAGTGCGCATTTATTTGTTCAATATAAAACTTGTGCGCATCTATTTGTTTAATAGAAGTTTATTGCGCATATAATTATTCATAAAAAAATTCAATATGAAACTTGTACGCATCTATTTGTTAAATAGAAGTTTATTGAGCATATAATTATATTCATAAAAAAACTAGTGGGCATCTATTCGTTCAATAATACACTTGTGCGCAGCTATTTGTTTAATTGAAGTTTAGTGCGCATGTAATTACTCATGAGAAGACTAGTGCGCATCTATTCGTTCAATAATACACTTGTGCGCAGCTATTTGTTTCATGAAAGTTTAGTGCGCATGTAATTACTCATGAGAAGACTATTTCTTCAATATAAAACTTGTGCGCAGCTATTTGTTTAATAGAAGTTTAGTGCGCATGTAATTACTCATTAGAAGGCTAGTGCGCATCTGTTTGTTCAATAAAACACTTGTACGCAGCTATTTGTTCAATAAAAGTTAGGTGCGCGTCTTATGGTTCAATAGAACACCAGTGCGAATGTTATTATTCGTTACAATAATAGAATACACAACACGTACTCCCCACTCGTTTTCGTTTCTTATCATGACACGAAAATATCATTGTTTTGATTTTCGTTTCTGAGCTTGAAGGGAAATAAAAGTTGGTTTGGTTAGGTTTCTGTTTCGGGCCTCATCACGATATATAAACCCCATTCCTTTTCGTTTTCGTCTTATAACAAAACAAAAGTCGACAGGACTTTCGTTTGGTGCAGCGACACGAAAATCTTAGTGTTTCGATTTTCGTTTCTGAGCTTGGAACGGAACGAAAGCCCTGACGACTTTCGTTTCTGAGCTTGGAACGGAACGAAAGTCCTATCTACTTTCATTTCTGAGCTTGGAACCGAAAGAAAGTTCTATCCACTTTCGTTCCGTTCTTCAGCTCGATACATAAATCCCATTCCTTTTCGTTTCCCGTCTTGCAACGGAACAAAAGTCTACAGGACTTTCGTTTCGTTCCTCAATACGATACATAATTCCTACTCCTTTTCATTTCGTGACAGCGACACGGAACGGAACAAAAATACTATTTTCGTCCACAACCCTGGCCAGAGGGTATCGAATCTTTTTTCTTCTTCTCCTTTTGTCCAGGAGAGCTCTTTTCCTCTAGGGATCGCTTACGCTTCTCCTTTGCCGAGACGAGGTTTCTAATTACCTTTGTTTGGAAGCGATCCCTAACCTGCTTTCGGGACTCTCTCTGTTTTTCCGACTGTTTAAGGCTGTCGTAAAAGTTCGAGTCCTGTGTATCGGCCCTTGTGTGCATTTCCAGAAGCTCTGGAATCCACTTGCTGAACCTTTCGAGGCCCGATTTATTCTCGTTTTTTAAACCTCTCTGCTTCAGCAGGAGGGTCATAACGAAATCTATTTCGTCTTTCATCTTCTCCAAGATGACTTTCTCCTCGGCTCGCATTCTTATGCACTCCTCGCGCATCTCCTTTTCTTGGTTGTGCTCCACATTGGTAGCACTACTAGATGTACTGCCCACGCTACTGGCACTTGCTATGCTGCCTCTTCTGATGTGACCGAAGTTCGCTGTCAAAGGCGAAGAGGTCTCTATGGAGCATAGCACAACCTCTTCATGGTTGTTCAAAAACGTCCCAATTAGTATATCCAGCTGGGGTGCTTTGAGAACTTCCTGTTCCATGTTGCTGTCTGAAGGGGCAGCAACCGATTTATTTATTTATTGTAAAGGCTTTCAGCGGCAAAATTACCGCAGAAGATAAAACTTTTCACATCCACTTTAGTCCCTCTTCAATGTAATTCACTTCCACTTCACATCCACTTCCATTCCGCTGTATATCCACTTTACTTCTACGTCCTTTTTAATTTCACTTTAATTGCACTTCACTTCCACTTCATTTACACTTCATTTCCAATTCACTTTTACGTCACTTTCACTTCACATCGATATACCGACTATCTTTGTCTCTATTTGTCTCCCTCTTTCACGCATAGAACCTAAAATGCACAACTATTTTCATTACACGACGGACGCTAAAGTGTCGTTATAAGAGTTTTGTCCCTATATCACTCCCAGGAACCACTAGAAACCACAGAAATTTTGCGATTTATCTAAAAAAATAGTAGTGCCCACAACTAAACCAATTTGAGTGCCCACAACCGAACTTTGCAATCATGTTAAAACGGCATGAAAAAAATTTTGGTTGTAAACATTGTTGTGATACTCGGTATTGGATTACAAAATATATATTTACTGTGTAAATATGCATTAAACATACAATTTTTCATTGATTCGCTTTGATTTGTGACACTTTTAAAAATATTTAAAACAAAACTTTTATTTTAATTTCAACGTGTAAAAAATTAATTTTTTACAGCAAACAGCACAGGTGTCCGTTCAATTTTGTATTCTTGCGAAAAACTACGTGCACAATCGAACCATGACCACAACCGAACCTTTTCCCCTACCATTTGCGCCCATTCATTTTAAAAATTAAAAATAAGATTATTTTGTGCTTTTAATTAAGATAAAGTTATGATAAATTCCACGTGGAATATTACCTAGTTTGTTTTTCACCAATAAAAAAAAATTCAAAAATCTGAACCTCCAGTAGAAAAATGCGAATATCTGGGAAAATAAAATCGACAAAGTGGGCCGTTCTCATGCGAACGTATACATTTAATTAACAAAAATAAACCAACTAAAAAAACGAAAACTGACAATTACTAACTGCAAAAGAGAAAATTCAATTAAAAGAATCTTACCAAAGGAAGGTTACATAACAAAAATTTCCTTCTAGGCAAAAAGAATAGTCCAATCAAGTTAGCGCCGATTTCTGTTCAAGTTCCGGGTTTATTAACAGGGGCGGTCCAAACTGAATTTTTTACCTGGACAAACTATAGGGGGCGGGCGCTTTTCAGCGCCCCATTTTGCATTAAGACAATCTTGGCGCCCCGGGCGTTTGTCCGCCCTTTTTATTAAATTCAAAAGAAAACTTACTTTAAAAAATGCAGAAAATGTCAGTGAACAAAATATCAAAATGGAGCATGGCACCGATTTTTTAAACTATTATTAATTACTAAAAAACTATTAAATAATTGGAGGTTAGCGCTGAAAACACTAGTTTCCACTGTGCCACATTTAATCACATTTTAAAAAATACGTATTTGTAGCCCATTATATTATCTTTTAGATTGAGACGACAACCGATATGCAGAAACCGATAGTCTTATCACAATTATTTTGTAAAAGAACAATAATTTTTCAAGACTAACTGTCACAAACTTGAGACACGCTCCTTTTCGGCGTGCGCTGCCTCTAGAAATTGGCGCCACGTGCAAATGATTCAAAAAGGCCAGCGGCTAAGGTAATATGAATTTTATCATTATTTTTCAAAAATTAGAGGAACTTTAAAATATAGATGAAAATATTAGAAATTTAGGGAATTGCGAGTTGCGCCAATTCCAGGAGGCGGCTCATGGCGAAAAGGGGCGTATCTCAAGTTTGTGACAGTTAGTCTTGAAAAATTGTTGTTTGTGTTCTTTTACATTGTAAATGTGATAAAACTATTATCCATTTTTGCATATCGATTGTCGCCTCAATCTGAAAGATAATTTATTAGGCTATAAATACGTATTTTTCTATTTTTTTAAACTAGTGTTTTCGGCGCTAACTTCCAATTAAATAATATTTTTTTATTGATTAATAATAAATCAGAAAATCGGTGCCCTGTTCGATTTTAACACGTTGTTCACCGGATTTTTCTGCATTTTGTGAAGTAAGTTTCATTCTGAATTTAATACAAAACATAATCAGATTCCAAGATCTTTGGACTAAAAGTTAAAAAAGAAGAGAAGAATATCCACAGCCGCACTTCTTGCCTCTCTCAATTTTAAACTACCTAATGCACTCTGTCTCTCTCAAAATTAAACTCATCAAAGTATTCTGTATAATTCTGTCTCTCTCGCTATGCCAGCCATCACTACTCTCTCTCTCTCTCTCGCTTTCTAGCACTCACAGTCACTGCTTTCTTGTTATTAAGTGCATGTCTACAGAAATAGCTAACTATCTCTCTCGATTTTGAAGCTACCTTATGCATTAGTCTCTTTCGCGTTACCAGGGTACCCTATATTTTAAAAAAAACAGACATTGTGATTAACTTCAGACATGTAAGACCCTTTCGTGATCTGGTTGGTCAATTAATGTATTCGATAGTTTTCGATTTCGACTTTCTGATTTTCATAATATTTTTAAAGTAAATTTTTTTTTACAGTAAATTTAAATTTATTTTACAAGACATTTTATTATTTTGGGAATTTAAAATTATAATAATTTCAATTCAGTTGACCGTACTTTAAAAACTATGTGAAAATTCTGTCTATTTCATGAACATTTCGCTTCCAAGTAAGCAAAATAATTTACTTCCTCGTAGAGGAAGCAATAAATGAATAATATAAAAGTTAATTAGAGAATTTATTTAAAAAAAAGAATTTTAAATGCAAAAAAATGAATTATTTTACGAAGTTTTAATCAATTATAAAAATTATATAGGTCAATCGATTCGTTTTGAGATAAGGAATCTGATTTTTGTATTCATGAGGTTGTATTTTTAGCATAAAAAACATTTTTTTTGTCAAAAAACAAATTTTTTTTCGATGAAAAAAGGTGCTCAAAAAAATTTGATAGGATATTTCGTCGATTAGGAGCAGCAAGACACCACTTCAGGTGATAGCTGAGAAACGTGAAATACCAGTTAAGAGTTGAAGAACGTGCCATCTCGGCTGTCAAACTTTTTTTTACTTTATTTTGACTGAAATTAAACGAAAATGAAGAACAATTATTGAAACTTGTACTCTAAAGCAAACTATTGGAAGTTTAAATTGAATGAAAAAAATAATTACCGACACTAATTAATCTGTTGACATATCTTTATCAAACTGGAATAAGAGAAAAATTATCATATCTGAGATGGCACGGTCTTCAACTCTTAACTGGAATGGCTTGTCTCTGAGCTATCACCTGAATTGGCGTCTTGCTGCTCCCAGTCGACGGTGTTTAAGAAAGTTTGTATCAGATAACTTAAAATTAGCGTCTTACTTTAGGCTATAAACCTGGCAGTGATTCAATTCTTCGAAAAGGCTTAAATGACCTATAAATAATCTCGAAATTAAACAGATGGTTTTCAGAAATCCCTGTGTTGAAATTTAGATATTTATGAGCACAATAAGTCATCAAAATTTTATTGAAATCCATTCAAGTGGTCTCGAGATATCCTGGCAACAAAAATCGTTATACATACACTCACACACACACACACACAGGGACCTTCCCGGAAACGAAACGATACGTTAAAACGAGCTTGTGTTGTGTTGTGTCCGGGATTCTTGACACGTAAACACTATGGAACGCATTTGTGCACACGACTCGTCAAGCTATAAGTAAACGTTTTGTGTACACTAACTCGACACAACACAACACAATCTTTTCGGGAACGTCCCTGCACACACACATACATCTGGACATTGGCTTAAGAATGAAATTAGTTGAATTGTTTTACGAATTTTTGAGGAAATATAAAATTTATGTAGGTCAATCCCCCCTAGTGGTGTCACCTTGTTGTGGTGAGGGGGCTGAGAAGCGCCCAGTTGCTTGTCATTCAGTCGCCATCACTAGACGAGCTGTTCGTCTTTTCCCAAAACTTATCGACTATCAATGTCTTGCGAGTTTGGGCACCGGTAAACGAACGGGACCCCGTTAATTCGGGTACGGTATGTTCATTCGGATTCGAAATGGGGGCTAACCATCTTCGTCAGCTGTGGACGACTTGGTTTCTGGGAGAAATAGGACACACCTGTCGACTTGGCATACCATGTTGTGTGGAGTAGTCTCGATCTGGTGCTGACGGCTGTTGGACTGGTTGTCTGTCCTGTCTGATCAACGACATTTCCAATCTAAGGTGTTTTTACCGTGCCGAGAGATAAATGGCACTAAAGTTAACAAATCCGGAGCGAAGCTGAAAAGGGTGGTGCTGAAGGGATCCAACCCAGAACAAAAGCTGGGGCCTGGGCGTCGAACGCGCGGCCCTGGTCAATGAAGTGGATAGAGGCGTCACGCACGTGGACTCTGGGACACCGGAGAAACTGCCAGTAGTAACTAGTCCTACGCCTGAAAGAAGGGTTCTGTAGGGGCCGAATTCTTTTCCATAGTTCTTCGTGGGAACAACATGATGGACCCAAACAAATTAAATTTCAACAATTTAAATCTTGAGACCTGCTAAAAGGATATATCTTTGACAAAAAATATAAGATCAGTTTACCAACAAAAGAGGATTGGCAAAATGGACTCGTGGTCCTCCCCACTGACGGTGACATCTGGTTTACGGATGGATCCAAAGGGGAAGTGGCTGCGGGTGCAGGTTTATATCATGAAACAACTATGGAGGGCTTTGCATTTATGCTTGGGTCCACTGTAACTGTTTTACAAGCCGAAGCAACAGCACTGCTCTATGTGGCCTGTGAGACCGCGGAGCTCCATCGTGGTACGAATATATTTTTTCTCTTGGATAGCAAGGCGGCATTACCGACCTAGAATCACTACTCAACTACATCTCATCTAGTATGGGAGTGTTGGCCCTGACCCGCCTGTCAATGTCTCTAATGCAGTTTTTGCCTCAGAATTCGAACAATGGCTACTTGCAGAACACCAAAGGGAGTGAAATGGCTATGCTGGTGGCAAAAAGGCTAAGTCACTCCTGGGTAACACTATTAACCTGAAACGAGCTGCAGGCTTCTGTATGCTCAGCAGGATAGATGCCAAAACCCTAACGAAAATATTAACTGGCCATAGGGATCTTCGCTATCACCGACACAAACTGGGCATCGTTAATGACGCCAAGTGTCGGAAGTGTGGGAAGGAGGATGAAACCTCTACTCATGTTCTCTGCCATTGCCCTTCGCTAACTAGCGAACGACTTCACCCCACAGGAAAACCATTCCTTGAGGCAGATATCGCTGCTATGACTCCGGCTCGGGTTCTCTCCTTGGGGAGGGGGCTCTGGGTTCTAGATTAGATGGCTCGTTTTTGTGGGGTGCAAAGGGATTACCCAAGCGGTAATCCGCTTGTTGGTTGTACTCAACCATTCCCCTCTTCTTAATAATAATAATAATAGGTCAATCGATTCGTTTTGAGATAATAATATAATTTTTGTATTCATTAAATTGTATTTTTAGCATTGAAAAAAAATTAGGCAAAAAACTATTTTTTTCGATAAAAAAAGGTGCTTAAAAAAATTTGATAGGGTATTTTCAGAAATCCCTGTGTCCAAATTTGGATATTTATAAGCTTAATAAGTCATCCAGATTTTATTGAAATCCGTTAAAAGGGTTCTCGAGATATCATGGCGACAAAAAACGCTTTACACACACGTTCATACACACACACACACACACACACACACATAAATCTGAACATTTGCTTAAAAATGAAAATTTACGCTTTTTAGATGAAAATGAATTGATTTAAACTAGGGTCCCAGTGGGCACACATGTCCAAAGGACGTCCCTATGTCGGCTTTTAAGTCCAAAAGACGTCTTAAGGACGTCTTTTGTTTTTTTTGCCCACTGGGGAACAGGTACAGTGACCGACCCCCTGACAGTGAACGACCCCCGTCGTAAGAAAGTCTAATTCTTAACATATTTACACATTAATATACATTGTATATTATTAAATTGAGAAAAATGGTTTATTTTTTACATTTTTACTTTCTACGTAATTGAAATGTGCTTATTTACTATTTATTCTTATTAACAATTATAAAAATGGTGTGCTTTTATAGTCATTAACTTATACATAATTTGAATTATAAATAAAACACTGTGAGAAGCATTATAATTTAATTTAAAAAGGGAAAAATGAAAATAATAAACAACGGAATTGATAATAACTAAATAAATTTTTTAATAAATATAAAAAATATTAACCTTACTAAATTAATTTTAATTTATAGAAAAATTGTTTGAAATTGAAGAAAGGATAAGAAAAAAATTTAAATTATAATTAATGGAATTAATAATTCATAAATATAATTATAAATAATGACGAATAATAATATTAAAAAATTAATTTTAATCCTAATTAAAATTGTAAGAAGTTGAAGGAAAAATAAGAGGTTTTTTTTTTGAAAAAAAAATAAGTAAAATAATAATAATTTATAGAATTGATAATTAATAATTGAAAAAATGAAAAAATAATGGATGAAACTAATTATTCACAAATAAATGAATTCATAGATAAATATAAACTTTTCTTTACAATAAATTAATTTTTCCACACTGCAAAAAGTAAGCATTTTAATTTAAGATACATTTGGAGTCACTTTTTAAGATGTTTCCGAAATGTTAGCAAAAGTATCCTAAAATGCATTAGTTTTGTAAGATGGAAGCTGAAATATAAGATGCTTTAAACGTCTTAAAAGTGACTACAATGCATTTTAAGATGTTTCTTTTTACAGAGCATTTTACACTGATAATAGTGTTTCTTTTTTTTTAATTCGTTGTTTTTATAAAGTACATCACGTATATTGTGAACGATAATTTAAAACCTGACAAAGTAAATGAGATGGAAGTTGCTTTTAAGTTAATAATTCTTTATATTGAAAAATATATAATTTTTTTTTTTTAAACAATTATATATTTTTTTTATTTTACACTATTAACAGAATTTTTTTTTTAATTCATTGTTTATATCAATTACATCACATGATTAAAAACAATAATACTTAAAACCGACAATGTGAGTTAAAAATTTGAATTTAAATTATAACTAAAATATAAGTTAAATTGGAAAATAATTTCAAAACTGACAATGCCAGATTAAAATTTTTATTTGTGATCCAAAATTTGTTTGTTTAACGTCTGTTAATTAATATCAAGAAATGAATATTTTAAGATATAGCTAAATTACATTTTTTATTATATACTAATAATAGAGTTTTCTTTTTTTTAATTCGTTGTTTTTATCAAGTACAAGAAACTGACAATGTAAGTTTAAAATTTGAAATCCAACTAAAATTAAATTACAAGGTAAATGAGATGGAAGTTACTTTTAAAGTAATAATTCTTTATATTGAAATATGTATAATTTTTTTAAACAATAAATTATAATTTTTCATTTTACACTAATATTAAAATTTTCTTCTTTTAATTTGTTATTTTTATCAATTACATCGTGTTATTCAAAAAAAATAATTTTAAAACTGACATTGTGAGTTAAAAATTTCAATTGACGTACTTAGTAAAATAATAATACTATACATTAAAAAATATAAACTTCATTTTAACAATAAATTATATGTTTTCATTTTACACTTATAATAGAGTTTTATTATTTAATTATTATTATTTATTATTTATTAAAGTAAAATTAAATTACAAGGTACATAAGATCAAAGTTAGATATTTTTAACGGTCTAAAATTCTGTGGTACTGAAGAATTTGTTTTTGAAAATGTTACCTAAATTTAAAAAATCCCATTTTGACTTTCATAACTTCAAATTAAAAATTAGGAAAACAAAAATAATAAAATCAAAAGAACTAATAGAGAAAACTACAAATTTTACAAAAATCTCTTTAAAAAAACCTCTAATTTTCTTCTTCTTGTCCTCTTAAAATTTAATTTTACAAATAATGATTTGATTAAAAAATAACGTCGATCCCATTTAACTTATATTTTAGTTATATTTCAAATTCAAATTTTTAACTCACATTGTCGGTTTTAAGTATTATTGTTTTCAATCATGTGATGTAATTGATATAAACAACGAATTAAAAAAAAATTCTATTAATAGTGTAAAATAAAAAAAATATATAATTGTTTAAAAAAAAAAATTATATATTTTTCAATATAAAGAATTATTAACTTAAAAGCAACTTCCATCTCATTTACCTTGTCAGGTTTTAAATTATTGTTCTCAATAAACGTCAAGGCCGTAGCCAGAAAAAAATTTCGGGGGGGGGGGGGGGTTTTGTCAACAAACAGTCAACTGTCAAAGTGATAACCTTTTTTTTTTTTTTTTTTTTGAAAACTTGAACAGCTGTCAAAAAAATTTCGGGGGGGGGGGGTTTAAACACCCCTATCACACTCCCCTGGCTACGGCCTTGATATACGTGATGTACTTTTTAAAAACAACGAATTAAAAAAAAGAAACACTATTATTAGTGTAAAATGCACTGTAAAAAGAAACATCTTAAAATGCATTGAAGTCACTTTTAACTTTTAAGACGTTTAAAGCATCTTATATTTCAGCTTCCATCTTACAAAACTAATGCATTTTAGGATACTTTTGCTTACTTTTCGGAAACATCTTAAAAAGTGACTCCAAATGTATCTTAAATTAAAATGCTTACTTTTTGCAGTGTGGAAAAATTAATTTATTGTAAAGAAAAGTTTATATTTATCTATGAATTCATTTATTTGTGAATAATTAGTTTCATCCATTATTTTTTCATTTTTTCAATTATTAATTATCAATTCTATAAATTATTATTTTACTTATTTTTTTTTTCAAAAAAAAACCTCTTATTTTTCCTTCAACTTCTTACAATTTTAATTAGGATTAAAATTAATTTTTTAATATTATTATTCGTCATTATTTATAATTATATTTATGAATTATTAATTCCATTAATTATAATTTAAATTTTTTTCTTATCCTTCCTTTAATTTCAAACAATTTTTCTATAAATTAAAATTAATTTAGTAAGGTTAATATTTTTTATATTTATTAAAAAATTTATTTAGTTACCCGTGTGGAAATTTTCACCTGGTCCTTTCTAGGTCCCGCCTAGATTACCCCGTTTTTAACTAGGGCCTATTTTGGCTACCTATATAGGACCTATGTTGGCGCGTCACGCTGTTCCAGGCTGGACCTAGCTTGGCAATATATTTAGGGCCAGTTTAAGGGACCTGGTTAGGGTCATTTTAAGGGTCCTATTTAGGGCCAGGTTTTTAACCCATATAATGTATGTAGTATATTAATAGTTACAAAAATAGAAAAGTTTTAGTAAAAAAAGGAACAAATTATTGAATTATATAATAATAAGAATTTTATTTCTTAAATATTTGAACATACAAAATATTTTTTTAAATATTTAAAAATTACTTGAGAACAGTCATAAATTTCTTAATATATAATGATAAAACACTTTTTAAACGCCTTGAATGTTATCTTACAATGAGATTTATAATAAAAATATACAAACAAATAATCGAGTAATCTGTTATCCACAGGAACTGTTCTTGTATTATTGTCTCAAATATTTTAGTTTTTTTCCTCGATCAACGATAATATTTTTATATTTTACTTACATTAACAAAAAAATAACCAAATTTCCATATAATATGACTTATTCAAAAAGTAAAAATCGAATCTGAGAACTAATTGTCTATAAAATCAAGATTTCTATTATTATTATTATCTTGAGTTTGAACAACTTTTGTTGGCTTTTTAATCGATCTTGATTCTCTTCCACCTTGCCAGTCTTTAGATCCAGTGAAAACAGCGCCTAATTCTGTAGCAAAATACGCTTCAGAAATTTTTTTTGTATCACCAGTAGGTAACTGTTGAAAGTGTGAATCACGCAATACGACTGAAAATAATAAAAAATAATGTTAGAATATCAAATAATTTCAATCAACTTCTTTTCTATAATTGGCTCACTCTCTAAATCTGAATTAGTGGTTTTCTACTAATGAATTAGCGAAAAGTGAGCTACTATTAAAATAGTAAGAATTTTACTAATTCTTAGTAGAAAACTACTAATTTTGTAGTAGAAAACTAGTAATTTTGTAGTAGAAAACTACTAATTAAATTAGTAAAAAAATCTACTTTTTTTAAAAGTAAAGTTTCACTATTTCAATTAGTAGTTTTCTATTAAGAATTAGTAGTTTTCTACTATATGAATTAGAGAAAAATGAGCCATGAATTTGACTAATTCTTAGTAGAAAACTACTAATTCAGATTTAGAGAGCAAGCTGTGCATTGCTATAGAATGGAACTTAAAATTAATTTTGCAGAGAAAATTTTCTAACTTTACCTAACATGCAGGAATACATTGTTGTTTCATTGAAGAGTTTTTTGTTGTCCTTTTTTCGTGATATTGTGTATTGAAATAGAACTTCTTTTGATATATACTTTTTAATGATATTTTTAATACTAGTTCTGACATTTAATTTGCCGTCATATAATAATGACAATGAACATTTCTGTAATAGATAAGAACGTTTTGAATTAATTAAACAATCCACTAAAAATTCAGATTAACTAATCAAAATATGTCTTTAGAAATTATAAATATAGAAATTTTAATCATTACTCACAAAGTCATTTCGAAAAGTTTCATTATTAGCAAGTTTTGTATCAAAAGTATCAAAATCTGTTTGGGTTTTAAAAGGCACGGACACTTCATTGTCTTTCAAAAAATCAGTGACAACAATATCTTTTGCATTAAAGGTTCGTTGAAGTAATATTCTTAGATTGCGTTTAATTTCTTTTACGTCACCCTCCATTGTATCTAGTCTTCTAATAATAATTTCTGTAATTAAATATAACAATTATAATTATTATTTGAGAGGAATAAGAATAAATAAATTTCTAATAACATACTTTGTTAAATATGATTATTAAGTCATTAGTTTGTAATCTTTTGGAAAAACTCAGAAGTCTAATATAAAAATCCTTTAAAAAGCCGATTGTAAGTATATTTTACGATTTTGAAAAAATCTCAGATTATTACTAGATGAATTACGAATTTTACAATAAAAAAAACCTTTAAATACTGGTTAAAATATGCGGGAAAACGTAATAAATAAGGACTTATTGGAATTTCCAGTTATTTTATTCGGAATTCCGGTTAAATTAGACAGAATTCTATTTGAATTCCAGTAGTAATTTTGAAAATTAGAATTTTTGATTAAATTAACCAGAATTTCAGTTAAAATAACAGAAAAAAATAGAGAAAGTATTTAAATCTTACCACTGATAGATTTTGGTTTCCCAGGAGTCTGAAGAGTTGATTTTTTATCTGCACCATCAGTTTCTTCACTTACATTGTTTGATTCATAATTCATACGATTGCTACTTGATTTTGAGTTTAGTGCTGCAGAATCCGTAATGTTACTTTTGATTTTTTCTGTGTTCTGACTATTCAAATGTCTAGACACTGCTTTTATAGATGGTTTTTCAATTTCTGCGCTCTTAATTTTTGAGCTTTGATCATTTTTTTCATTGTCCATGTAACACCTACTTACACCTACAGATTGTGTATCGTGACTTGATATCACTGGAATTAATTTTGGAGATGAACTGTTAGCTTCTTTTGTGTTATTCTTTGCTTTTTTAGCATTATTTTCTGATGATTTGGAGCTTATTTTCTCTTTTTCTGAAAAGTAAAGAGTTTTATTAGAATTTCTACAAAAAAAATAAAAATATTTGAATAAAAAAAAATAATAAATTGTGAATATTATACCAATCTCAGAAGCTAATTTCCTCTCTTTATTAATAACAAAAGGGACAGTTTGTTTTGACTTAAACTTTTGATTAATTGATTTATTACTCAAAGTTTTCTTGTTTTTTCTCTTTTGTTTTGAATCATCAAAAGAGGAGTCCTTTTGTGACCAGTCTGAATCTTCTTGTGATGTGTCAGTATCTGTTAATTGTGGAACTCGCAACGTAACTTTTGTTGCTTCCGTCAAATGAAATTTTTTCGTTTTCAACTTAGATTCAACTTTCATTGCTTTATCAGCTGGATCAACATCTGTGTGAGATGTAAAAGCGAATTCCTCTTCCTGCAGTTGAAGTAAACGTTTTTGGGCCTCTTTATAAGATTCTGCACAAAAGAGAAAATTTTACAGAAAGTTGAAAAAGAGAATTATACTGCTTTGAGAGCAACGAGATAGCAACAATCATTGGGGTTCTCGAAATTCTCATTATAACGAAATAAATCTTATGAATGACAGTTTTTGTAACCTCAAAAATTGCATTTTTAATACACATGTTGGAAAAAATAAATAAATTGCAACTATTGTAGAAGGAAAGAGTACTGAATAAGAATTCGGTTTGAAATTAAATAATAAGTTAACACTAACTAGCGTCACCCCTGGACTTAATCGTAAATAATGGCCAATCTTCTGGAGCTGGTGCCCGCTATTTTATGAGATCTTGTAAAAGTTCTCTATCCTCATCATTAGATGGATCAGGCATAAACTTTGTTTTTAGTTTTCCTTGTGAATATTCAATCCATTCAGTTGGAACGCAGTACCTGGTTATCGTCTGTGGTTTGCGTCCTCGCTTTACGAACTCTACGAGCTGGTATGGATGACATTCTTCTTCTTCTTCCGAAGACATAATTACTAAAAGTTTTTAAAAGTAAGGGAATTATAATGCAGGACCTCGGAATATAACAAAATACTATGTATCTTTCATCATAACCTAAAACAATACCGACCACATGTTTTGACACATTACAGTATGCAATCGCTTTGCAAAAATTTAGATTTAAAATAAACAAGAAAAAAGAACAACTTTATTTTCTTCAATTTCTTAAAAAGTTTCAATATTATAAATAAAAGAATAATTAATATGTATGAATGTGTAAAATAACATTATACTGACTGACTTTTATAAATACGTACATATACTCACTGTTTTGTTCTTGAAAGAAATTCGATACAGGATTTTAAAAATCCGAAACAAAGAAGGCACAGCGAAACTGCAGAAATAATTACGAAAGTCTCCTTTTTTCCAGTTTCATCAATTACACGATACACGACTAGAAGCCATTTTGTCTTGAATCAGTTAGTCACGAGTCACGTGGTCACCGATCACGTGACGTCAAGTTTCTGGCGCCAAAAGTAAAGATTTTTAAATGTACACGCATCATGAAATAGAAATAAAAAAATTAATTTCATAAGTTGTTAAGGTCAATAAATTTTAAATGTTTTATTCAAAGTATAGTGTTAAATTATTCTTTTTGTAAATTTATTAAATATGAATAGATTAAATCTATAAATTTTAGAAAATAAAATAGAAAACTTATACTTTAGAAAATGTTGTTCTAAATATGAAAACAAAACAATATGTCTTTTATTACGGTTTCTTTAATTTCCAATTATCGCTTACAAATTGTTTAGACAACTAATGAAGAAGTGGCATCACATAAACTTCTACTTCATCACCTTCTTTCATAGAAACGGATAATTTTACTAATTTATGTTTAATATAACTTATTAAGTAAGACCTTAAAGTAATGTCAGGTGAACTTTTTAACTATCACATTTTGAGATGTTCAGAATTAAGTGGATACTTAAAGATTGGTTTCTTTTTTCCCCATAATTGCCCTTCTATTTTTAAACCTTCTGGGCTTACATAAATACTTTTTACTTGTAAAACAGAATCATCTTCTAAAAGTACCATATTATTTGGCGCGGATGTAGAAATCGTTACTTCTTTGTATCGGATTTTTTTAATCAATTCACCTCTTTGCTGCAAAATTTTGAAAAAAGGTGGTAGGGTTGACTTTTCGTCAATAATATTACTTCGTTCAAAAAGTCGACGACATACTTGTGCTAACGGACGATTAGCAGTGCGTACTAGGTTTTTTAATTTGCCTAAATAACTTTCGAATTTGAATGCAGAAATACGAGATAGACTACACCTCATTGATTCAACATCATCTGTTAAATGAATAATGTGATGAGCATTCAAGTTTTGTGACTTAGGACCATAATAATCTTTCAATGCTATAAAGAAACTTCTTAAATAAGTTTTAACTATTTCGGTATGTTTAGTGCAAAGAACATCTGAACATAATATTCTACACGAAGTATGTAGTAAAAGAAAATGTTTGTATAAGTCATATCGCAAAATCTTTTTAAGTGCTATTGGGCCTGAATACAATAGAAAGAATCAAAATTCTACAGCCTTCCACTTTGCAAAAAATTTTGTGGATCGTGACTTCCTTTGAAATTCGTCAGGAATTTGAGAATAAAAAACGTTCATTCGACGAGAAAGTTCATTTCTTTGTCTTACGCTTAATCTAACGTTTAGATTGCCAATAAGCCAATATTCTAATAACTTTTTCATGACCCCTAAACAACAGAGATGCATAAAGTCAAGAACAAAAATTAAAATCATATTTAAGTGAGGAAAAACACGATTCAAAGGTGTCGGTCCGTGATGATGCTCTGGTTGTGTTCGATTCCTAAATGAAGCATCAGTTCTCTCAGGCGAATCAGTTGATGGAAATACGGTTGTTCTGTCTTCCGTATGTCCGATGACTTCACATCTTTCACAAGCTTCAAAGACACGGTGCCCCAAAGTATTTTTCACAAAAGCTCTAGCAGGTGTGTCGCAAATGATACACTTTAAGATCACATTAAATTGCCTGTTATTAATACTTATTCCATTACTTTGTAACTCGTTTAATTCCGCAACGAGATCTTCTAAATATTCTTCTAGATTCTTTGGTTTTGATTTACCAGAATATATAGCTACAGGGAAAACTTTGTAGATATCAGGATCGAAATGGACTTTACATAAAATTGGCCAGAAATCTAAGTGGCCTGATTTGGTTAATGGCACAGCATCAATGAAGATTTCGATATAAAGTACATTTTCCCCATGAATCTCTGTATTTATACAATTTCGCAATCCTTTTTCAATACCAAAGTAGACGAATTCCCCTCTTCCTCCAGTACTGTCTTCAATATCAATGATATTATAACGCGCATCTGTTGTGTTCAAAAAAGTTTTACAAGACTTTGGTAATGAGGGTAGTAATCTTTGACGAAGAATTTTTAGGAGAGGATCAACAACATTTTGAGGAACATTTTTTTCAACAACTAATTTCCGAATTTCTTGAATTTCAGGAGGTACAATGTTCCATGGATGCTCTCTATTATTCTTTAGTCGTTCTTCCAGTTCTTCCTGATCTGAAAATTCATCGGCGCTTGATGACTCATAGCCATTTCTGCCAATAATGCAGTTTATTAAAACATCTTGAATTTCTTCACATATTTCCTCTTCATTATCGTTATTAGAAAAATTTAAATTGTCTACAGAATTATTTTCAGACTCAATATTAAAAGAGTTTTCATCATTGAAACTGTTGGTTACATCGTCAACAAGTTCATCGTCATTTTTTATATCCCCGCTATTGTCTGTAAGAAATTAAATTTATATAGAACTTATGTATTTTAAAAGTCAAAGAAGATTTAAGAAAATTTGTAAAAATTAAAAAAGGCAAAAATTGTAACACATAACCTTAAAGTTCATTTAGAGAAAATCATTTAATATTTTTCAGGGACATGTAATTACTGTTAATGATATATTGTTGAATTAGTAAATTTCATATAATTCTTCTGTGTATTTCAAGATTATAATGTAAATATAATATTGACTTACCTACTTCGAAACTCTCATCACTAGAAATGTCATTAATACATCCTTCAATATCATGCAAACTTCTCAAAACTTTTCTTCGTTTCGCACTTCTAGCACGATTTTGCTCTTGTATCACCCTTTTTTTATTCATTTTTTAACATTATTTATTATTATGCTGACTATTAAAACTGAAAATAACCGTTTTATAAAAGTAATCAAATCCAATTTCTGAAGCAAAGTATTGCGCAAGCTTAGAAATTTTTTCGAACTGTTAGAAACATAACCTCTTAACTATATTGTAAATTTTCAAAATATATTGAACAGTATACTATTTGATAATTTTAATTTAAAGTTAAGAAAACATATCGTCAGGTAAATTTTTCTAAATAAATTTCAAGTCCGTTGACTTAACGAGGTATCCTAGCTAGGGCCAAGATAGGACCAGCTTAATTTTTATTAACCGGGAATTCCCAGATAGGACCATTATAGGCCCAACAATAAATTTTGGTCTATCTTGGCGATTTCCACACGGGTATTATCAATTCCGTTGTTTATTATTTTTATTTTTCCCTTTTTAAATTAAATTATAATGCTTCTCACAGTGTTTTATTTATAATTCAAATTATGTATAAGTTAATGACTATTAAAGCACACCATTTTTGTAATTGTTAATAAGAATAAATAGTAAATAAGCACATTTCAATTACGTAGAAAGTAAAAATGAAATTCACTGTTGTCTAATAAATATTTTAAAAATTGACCGCCAATAAGAATAACCAGAAAGACTACGTGACTCAGTTAAGCAATGTGACTAGCACTCGTAATCTTTTCCTGTCAAAATCCAGTGGCGTCTATCAGCTGACAATACCGTCGACACCGTGAAATCTTGGGGAATCAGTTTTATCATTTAACTTTTCTTTTTCTATGAAAATATGTGATCTAATGTGATACTAGTGTTCGTTATTTATAAATAGTAGTGCATAATATACTTTTGTGATATTTAGAGTGCCCTTTCTCTCATTTTTTGCAGGAAATATGTTCCGATTAATTGGAACTTGAGTTCTAATCAACAAAATAAGCAATTCTATAATTAGAACTTTCCAAGTTCCAATTACAAAACATGGAGTTCTAATAAATCCTTATTTACAGGGTATAAATTATTATAAAATTTATGTGACAAAATATTGTTATTGCAGAAAATAAAACGAATTATGCAGTTTATAAATAATTGTTATCTTTTTGTAAAAAGTCGATAAGTTTTTATTTAGTAATGAGAAAGAAATCGAAATATAGGTCTAGACTTCTTAAGCACGATTATTTAATTTTGTAATCTCAGCTTTAATAATCTTCATAATTTCAATAATAATAATTTATTTTATGGTTTAGTATTTTAGCTTTATAATTACAAACTTTAATTCGTACGGTGTTAATGTTTAATGTTTTATTGCAGAAATCTACTTTCTTTTGTAACTTCTGTAATCACTTGAAAGTCTCCTTGAATAAATGCAAAAGGGCTTTAAATAGCTGAAAATTATGTTCATTTTGTGTACACTTAAGTTTTGCTTCCTCTTAGAGGAACCTAAGTAATTAAAACATTCAATACATATTGATTTCGTTACAAAAGAAAAATCTCCATGAATTCTATTAATTTCTGATAATTCCCTTCCTCTTTTCACCCCCTATGTTTTTGCTTCTGTATTTGATAAAATTTATAAATTCTATTATATTAGATTTTTGTAATTTTAGATAATTTATAGATAACCAATTATAAGTTTCGATAATTGCAAAAAATGGTTTTCACTCTTCTACATTTTTATTCAATTTTGGTATTTTCTAGATTACAGTTATATTTAAATTTGATGGTTTTCAAATGAATCATTCAAGTTATTTGATTTTCATATTACTGTTATTTAACTGTAAAAGTCTTTTTATTTTTTAACCCCCTGTAGCACGGTGGTTACCATCAAAATCTCCTTGATTTTTAAGATTTTTTTTATTAATTTATATATGCCTGACACAATTCAAATAATAGATTACTTTTTATTTTTTGTAGAAAATTAAATATTTTAAATGTAAAAAAAAAAATAATAATTCATTAAAGTCAAAAGTTTTGAATGATATAATTTTTAAGTTTTTCAACTTCTCTAAATCTAAAAATCATTATTAGAAAAATCATTATTGAATACAATTATTTTATAGAAAAATGATTATAGAAAAAAATATTTTTATTGCTTCCAAAAAATGTTTGCCGCAAAGGGCACCCACTTTAAATAAGAATTGATTTCATCATTCTATAAATTTTTTTCCTGTGACATTATTTCTATGACATTTTTTCTGTGACATGAATTCTCTGACGTAATTTTCATGACGTCGCGAAAAAACGTCACGTATGTATGACATAAAATTCATGTCATATATTTTCGTAAGGGAAATATAAAATTAAAGCCTCAATCTGTCGTTTAGAGTTTATTTCATAACTAAAACTATAATAGGTAAGATTATAACTTCACTCAAATTTGAAACTATGCTCAGGGGGTCGGTCACTGTACCCGTTTCCCTATTTTTGGAAAATCAAAAATCTTAACGATCACAAAGCTTCCTCTATGAGGAAGCAATTTGGTTTGGCTTTGAAATTGCAAAAGAAATACCTTTCGACAAGCTTCAGACATGTAAGACCCATTTTCGCTCTCTCATTGGTCAACAATATCTTCGATAATTATCGATAGTTTTTTGTTGTTATTTTGATGGTAGTTTGATAGTAAGTATAATATTTTAGGTTAGTTTCTCATGTTTAATTTCGTAGTTTTGTAATATTTAATTGATATTTCAATTTACTTTAGAAGAAAGGTGTTTTATAAAATAAAATAAGTCAAGTGTTGATACGGGCCCGTCTTTTCTGGTCAATATTTTATCAATTGACTCTTGAATGAAAGGTAAAATATATTTTTAAAAAACCTGTATAATGTAATAATTTTCTAAATTATTGTTATATTTATTTGTTATAACAGAAAGATGAACATGAAAATATAAAAATAATAAGTAATATTTCAATCTGATTTATTTTTTTTAAGGATAGAGACATAAATGTATTTTTAGGCGTGGAACAAAGATTATTATTTTTAGTTAAGAGAGATTCTAGTATGATGTTGACACGATGATATTTTCTTTCAGGAGAGTCAATTTAAATTCGATTCGGTGTCCTGTACCAAAGGGGCGCAGTTTTCTCTATTTTTCGATTTTTTTTTCTTCGTGAATTCCTATTCAAACAGTAGACGCATCAGTGCTTTGTAAAATCATATGGGCTCTTGTCATGTAGTCGATCATAAGCGGTTCTTTTATCATGAATACTCTTCTCCTGCTTTTGACTTTTGAAGTACGTTTACTTGCCAGGTACAGTGCAAAGGGTTTCAACTGTAAAAAATGTTTAACATTTCGTTTAGAATTGAAGTAGTCAAGAGAGAATTGCTTTTTCAATAAAGATTTTGTATACGTTACATTTATATGATTTGATTTTTACTCAACACTACAAATTTCAAAGAATTTTATATTCACAAGAAAAAATATATGCAGTTAAATAAATTATTATATTATGATTATTTATTTGTAAAAAAAACTTCCAAATTAACAAATAAGAAATAAAACATTAAAAATGTAATTTATATAATTAAATAGTCAATTTAGAAAAGTTCTCAACTCTGTTTTTGGAAATTTTACAGGAGACACAAAAAACTATTTATTTTAACAGCTTTAATTAGAAGATTCCAGCTTTTTCTATAGTAACTAGATGACATGTTATATCGACGCTCCCTGTTCATATAATTTTTATTGAAAAACAAATGCAAGACAATTCTTATTAACTTCATGGTGTATTCAAATTCTTATTCGTTTTTTAGTGCAATATAATTCTTATTCAAAGTTGCGTGCAAAACAGTACCTACTGTAGCTATCAGTCAATATAATTCCTATTCAAAAATGCGTACCTACAAAATAATTTTACAAAATCATTTTCAAATTTAAGTTAAATTTAAAATTATAATGAAGGTAATTAAATTAAGTGAAAAATTAAATATTAAACGCAAATTACTTGGAAATAATTTATTAACGAAGTTTATTAACTTTTTCTACCAAGACATTTTTTCGTCTTGGCAATCACATAAATATAAATATTTATAATTTCAGAGTTAAATGTATAGGTTAGTAAATATTTAAAATTTCATAAAATTGATTTCCAATAAATTATTTGTACTCTTTTGATAAAATTGTTTATCGTTGTAACTGTTTTAATATGTCCGTTTTAATAAACAATATTTCTGGTAAATACTATTTTTTTAAAAGATGTATATTTATTAAGATTTACATTACTTATTGTTGAAACTAATAAAAAGCTATTTAATTTTATAATGTTAAAATAAACTCTCTTTAATAAAAATTAGTAACAGTAAACCTGATTGGAACATGTTTTGCAGTAAGTATTAAAATGTTTTATTTTTACTAGTAAATCGACTAATTACTTTTATTATAATTTTAAATTTAACTTAAATTTAAAAATGATTTATCTTGCACGTAAAATTAAAAATTATTTTTTACGCATTTTTGAATAGGAATTATATTGACCGATAGCTTCAGTAAGTATTGTTTTGCACGCAACTTTGAATAAGAATTATATTGCACTGAGAAACGAATAAGAATTTAAATACACCTTGAAGTTAATAAGAATTGTTCTGCATTTGTTTTTCAATACAAATTATATGAACAGGGAGCGTCGATATGAGAAAATGATAAAATTGTTGTCCTTAATTACAAATATAGTTGGAGAAAATTCATATTATAGTCATCAGAGTTGAGCACTTTTCGAAAATCATGAAATAAATTTAATCGTTTTAATCATAAAAGCATAGGTATTAATAAAGCGTTTCACGATGAAAAAATAATTTATTTATTTAATTTTAAAATGTAATACATTTTTTTATTTAAAAAACAATTGAACATTTTCTTAAAAAAACTTTTTTAAACAACATTTTTTCATTACAAGTCTTTTCTTTTCCACTAAAGGTCCCTCGGATGAATTTTTCCTTTTGAGAAAACATCAATGAATATAAGTAATAATGCAAATAATGATAGAAAGTAAAATTTGAAAAAAATCCGAGTGGAGCCCTTTTCGAACTTGACTATTCAATTTCATTGTAGTAAGTTGTTAAAGTATAGTTTCAATCAATTTTGAAACTTAAGGGTAGTATGCAAATTATTCATATTTAATCTTACCGCAGGAGCTAACGAATTCTGTATCTTCTTTCTTTCCTGGCTCTTGATGATGAATACTGTATTAAATCATGATTTATACAGCGACTGTTCTCAAATTCTCAGGCACGATTCAGGTTCAAAATTAATTTTTTATCTTCATTTCCATTTACTTTTATGTGGTGCAAATGTATAAAAGATACACATTTAATTCTGTACAGAGGGGATAATGTAATCCTTTCATTTATTATTTTGAAACAACTGTCGAAAAGAGTACAAGTAACATTATATGTGTAGAAAAAGTCATTTGAAATTACTATTGTAAATTACAGGAAAAAATTGTTTATTTATTTCTATTAAAAATAAATTTAACTTTCCGTTTATATTTAATGTAATGGAACAGTTAACTATACCTGAATCGTTCGAAATTGAGTACAGGTTCTTAAAGTAAAAGTCGATAACGCAGGTAATGCCATCTGACTAAGAAACTCTGAAACTTATAAAGATCTTCGAAGGTAGTTAAAGAGACTCACGACATGAGGCGTTGCTTGTTTACTTTGCGGTAAATCAATCATTTAAATAGTTATTATAGTCATTATAAAGTAATAAGATTACGAAAATTTATGTAAAATGGTATGACATAAGTGTATCCAAGTTTTATTGTACGAAAAAAAAATTTTGTCTTATACAATAAGTCGACCAACATTTAATACTCGTAAAATTAATTTTAAAAAATTCATTAACAAATAAAGAATCAACACTGCTTTAATGATAAACAATTAGAAAAACGAAATAAAATACATAACATTACAGAACGAAAGAAAAATTAAAAAATAGTACATTCTTGTAGCATTATGTATTTAAAAAGTTTTTTTTTACTTCCATAAGAAAACAGAAGAAATAAAAACAATTAATATTTAGAAAGGATTATATAAAAATAATTCAAATGCTCATAAAATTTATTTTATTTTCAAAGAATTTGAAAAATCTGAATATCGAGGCACTTCGGTTATAAATTTTATGACTTGGCGACACATGGAAGAGACACAAACTGTAAAAGAATCTCTAGAATTTAAAATCCTGTCATTTTCTGTCAATATCATTCTGCAATTTTGGAAAAAGTATTTGAAATATGATCAAGTTCCAAGAAAACTTGATTTTTAAAAATAAGTTGACAAGACCAAAAGTCAATAAATATTATAAACGTTTAAAATTTATGCTTATTATCTTTATAAGGAAAGGATTGTTTTGGGAAATATGAATTAAGAAAATAAAATTGAAGTAATTAATCAAAAGTTAAAAATCCTGCACTGCAAGCTTCCAATATCAAATGAATTTTTAAAATAATTTTCTTAAAATTATATTGAGCATTTTAGATAAGCTTTCTTTAAGCAGCCGTATTAACTGAAAGTGTATTATTTCCAATTTTGAGTTCTTCTAACTTAAAAACTGGCCATTGTTTATTTTTGGTCTAATAACCTGGTTTGATAAAGGGTAAATTGTCTCTTTAAAAAAAAATTGAAAAACAAATTAATCCTAACTTGGTAATGAGTAAATTCATCCTATATACTAAAGTATAAAAGGGAAAATTTCACATTTTCGAATAAAGAAAAAGTTACTTCTAAGAATATGTTGCACACTCAAAATCTTCTTTTTCGTAACGACAACTACTGGTTCAAAAGATTATTATTACTATCTTTTACTGTAATAGAAGACATGATATTCTCAACATTAATTTGTCGAACTAACTTTACAGGAACTAATATAAATAGGGGAGACCGAGGAGGAAAGTAACCAAAATCAGTTTTTTTGATGCTCGCATTAAAACTATTTGTCGGATAAGTTCTGTAAACATATTAATCTAAAGCTTGGACTTTTACCTATTAAATAAAATTAGAATTAAACATTAATAATAATTTGATAGTTCACTGCAGGACTTCTTAATCAGCTCTTTATTTGTTACTTTCCTCCTTACCCCTGAGGTGGAAAGTAACAGCACGAAAGAGAAAAGTAACACTTTAAAATTAAGGCTAGCATTTCAAGTACAAAACTGCTATTAATTTAAATTATTTTTAATATGAACATATAAAAATCACCCCTCTTTTCCTTGGATTTCAAAAAACAAGTTTAAATTACACAAAAATATTTCGCATTTTTTAATTATGCACTAGCACGACTTAAAGATAAATAAAAAAGCTTCAAAAAAACGAAAAGCATATTTTTAAAATATCTATAAAATCAAAAAAATATGATTTTTTGAAAATTTAGGCAAAAACTTAATTTTGTCGTAATTTTTGTACAAGAGGTCAGTATCAGATATATAGCTTCTGGTAGACCCCTAACATAATTTGGGGGAGGTAGAGGGGGGCAAAACTGACTAAAAATTATTGAAGGACTATGTCTGTCCGCTCATTTGTTTAGAAGTTATAAGCGTTTTTACTTTCCATCTCTGTTAGGGGAAAGTCGGGTAGCCCCGGACACCTAAGCCTTTTGGTTAACAAATTTGTATAATTTTTTTGAAATATTAATTAAATCATCTTATGACAAAGACATGACCTCTGTCCATCTTTGAAATAAATTCGATCATAAAATAAACACATTAATTGAGAGAAAAATGAGATCATATATGAGTAGTAAAATGTAAGCCTCCAAAAACTTATCGGGTGTCACCGAACAGAGAAAAAAAAAGTGCTTATTTAAATTGTTTAATTTGATAAAGTGCGAATAAATTGTGTCTTAAATAATGACCGTAAATTATTTTTTAGAAATAAATTAAAACATCTATTTAATAGGAACAGAAAGTCCAAATATAATAGAATTTTTATATGACGTTTAATACGATACACGTTTGTTAAATTGTCTAGACAATTTAAGGTTAAATTTAGAAAATACTTATTTTCAAAAAGAAGAAATGAAAAAATGAATTAATATATTAAAAAACGTAAGCTCAAGTGAATTATACACAGTTTGTAATTTGTGTCAATTACAAAAATGCAGTATTATACGTGAAATAGCTAGTGTCTGGGGCTACCCGCTGTCCGGGGCTATCCGACTTTCCCCTACTTTCCTCCTCGGTCTCCCCTAATATTTTTTATTTTATAAATTTTGACTAATATTTGTGATAGTTAATTAATTTATAATTCTGTATTTTATACTATTTTGTTGGAAATATTGTATTGTTCATAGTTATTGTATATTATGTAGGCATTTTATTAATATAAAAATATTTTTGTTACTTCTATTTTACATTGTTGAGTGCAAATTATACTAAAATTGTCTTTTCTTTTTTATGACAATCGAAATAATTATGGCTATATAAATATTTGTAATTATGAGTATTGTTTAATGTTATCATTCATTTAATATTAGGAGATAGAAAGATTTTTTTGCAGAAATCGTATACTAACATTACTGTTTTAATATCCCTTTTTAATATTGGCTGATGATCGTTAAAATCAGAAGGGAAGTTACCCTGTCACTGTCTCTGTGTAACTATGCCGTTATCAGTGGCGGATCCACGGGGAGGTCATGGGGGTCATGACCCCCCCCCCCTGGAGCTAACTTAGATTTGCATTGGAGAGAGAGAGACAACAATATAGTGTTGTCTCTTTCTCTCTCATGTATGACCCCCTCCAGAAACGAAGTCTGGATCCGCCACTAGCCGTTATGAACGGACATAAAATTTTTACTAATGAATTTTTTGTAATATTGTTGTTTGATGTTTTGTACCACATAGTCTGTTTCTTTTGTTTTTTTAATTTTTATATTGGGCTAACTTTTTTTATATTAATATTGTTTTAGGATTATGCAAGTAGACAAATATAATCTATTCTGAGTTTAAGAAAAAGTAGTCTTATTTGGATCCATCCTACTTATCCTACCCTGAAATAAATTTAATTAAAAAAATAAGCCTAAATTTTGTTTATAATTAAAATCAGTTGGCGTTCTCGTTAAATTTGAATTCTAACTACTACGGATTAGATCAGATAGTTAAGGACTTATTTCAAGTTGTAAATTTAAATAAAATAAAAAAAAACTCCTGTCATATTCTAGAAATAATAAAATTTTCTCTTTTCTGCGATTGTGTCAATAATTAAATTGAAAAAGTGAAGTCTGGGATGGGAGTGTTTCTAACAGTACAGCAGGAGATTCAGTCGCCAGTTGTTGTTCGCCATAAAGAATAAAGAAAAAACGGCTTAAGTAGCTAGAACGTCCTGTCGTTCTCTAATTAACACGCGACGCTCGTCCCATCGTCTACATTTTTATAGAAACTGCAAGATTTTTTGTTTGAGGAGCTATCCATTTACAAAGAGGCAGAGAGCAAGCAGGCAACAAAGTGTCCAAGGAATGAAATCGCGAGCTGTTCGCATAAGGTGATGGCAGGGGAGCTCGGTGACAACGTCAAGGAGAGGCGAGATTGAGAGTATCCAGAGCTGTAGGGGGAAATGGAAAAGAAGCGACTAGTCTAGTCGCCCTTGGAGGCAAGGTGTGGGGCAACGGGGACTGTTGGAGCTACCACAGGCGAAGCACTGGTTCATACGACACGTAGGGCAGAGTTTAATCAGGTTCGACTAGTTAGATGGCAGGTGCGGTGTTGCAACGGAAGGGGAACATCTTCTCCAAGAAGACCAAGAGCTCGTAGCGAAACACCGCAAGAAATCAAAACGACTCAGGAACACCAGACATAGCATTGCACAATGCTATGTACTTCTCTCCACAATACTTTCGTCAATAAAAAGATTTAATTCATCTTGGGAAGGTCAATAAATAAAAACTATACAATTTTTATTTTTGCAACGTTTCGTTGGCCCAGATTTGCCAACCTCATCAGGCTAAAAATATTTATTAAAACACTTCATTAAAACAACACAGAGCGAAAAATTAATACAAAATAAGCTTTTTTATAAAAGAAAAGTATAAAGAAAGACTTTGTTGACATTCTGATCAACTTTCTTAATTCTTATGACAAAAATTATACAATTTACTTTTGAAAATTGTAAATAACAATAGAATCAACTTTTTAGACTTAACATTAATTAAAGAAGATCAAAATATTATTAGTGATTGGTACAAAAAACTAACGTCGTCTGGTAGATTAATAAATTATTTTTCCAATCACACAATCCAACAAAATAAAAACATTGTGTACAATCTAGTCGTGATGGCAATATCTTTATCTCATAAAGATGCCATTTTAATAGTTTAAAATTTTAATAAATAATTATTACCCGTTTGATTTTATTTAGAAACATAAAAATCCGCATGAAAAAATTAAAATATACATAAGAACAAGCTGTTAACAATTGTAATTATTTATTTAAATATATTCCAAAAAGTGCTCTACCATATAATAATCATTTTTTCAAATTATGAAAATTGTTTTAAAAAAATATAATATTTCGACGTTTCCTTTAATTATTAGAAAAAATTTAAACTCTATCGTAAAATTAGGAAAAAACGTCAAAAAAAATCAAAGCGTACAAATGTTGTTTACAAAATTAAATATCAAGATTCTCCAGCAACCTACACAGGGGAAACAAAATGTATGTTAAAGAAACGTATCAACAAACATAAAAATAATAAGAATAAATATTCTGATATTGGTTATCATCATAAAAAAGTTGGTCATGAATTCGATTGGAATAATGTACCAATTTTAGATTATGAATCTATTTGGAAAAAAGCACTATTTCTGAAATGATTCATATAAATTCTAATCATCCTATAATAAATATTAAAGAAGACTGTTTAGCTTTAAATAAAATATTTTTACCTTTACTTAGACAACTGAACTCATGATTAGTTTTTCCAGTGCCTTGATTGAAATTACAATATTTGTTTTTATTTAGAGTTCACTGACTCTTCTCAAGTAGTTGACTTCGACCTATTATTATCGAAATAAAATATTGATAATTCTTATATTTAGTTTTGACTTAGCCGTCGATGGCTTAACACATTTTGTAAAATATGGTGTTTTTATCAAAATAATTGACAATGATTGTTTATAACATTTTAAAATTCTGACGCACCGTCAAGCGGGTCTATTTTGTGCACGCGAGATTTTAATGAATAAAATCTTTAGATTGAGTTGTTTAAGATTGCTACTTGGTATAAATATTTTCTGATATCTAGACTGCAGAGAGTCCTAAATGAAATTACATAATTTTTTATCAGAAATCAGAAAAAAATCCGTTAAGTCGTAAAAAATCAAGCTTTTTCAATGCTCTCAAACTTCTGTTGAGATCTCCGGAAGTTTAAAAGTTATTTTTTGTATTTTTTAAAATCAAGATCTTTTAAAAAATTTGTTTTGTAGTTAGTGAAAAAGACTCCAGTGTTTCGTCATGAAACATTTTTGTCTTAGTTTTGTTATAAAAGACGAGAAATAAGCATTTTTCAATTTCACATGCGGTGACATAAGATCCGCAAAAACTAAAATTAATAACACTAGTTTACAGCCAAAATGTACATTTAATGCCACTATTTTTTTTATGTACTATGGTTCTCTAAACATAAAAATGACATTAAGAAATTTTTCTGTGGACAGGTTTCCAAAATATGAATTTTTAAAATTTTTTTACGTTTTTTTCGGCGGTGACTTCACGTTTTAGGCCGTATCTCGAGTTACAGACGTCCACTTCAGTTTTTCTAGATGTCAAATTAAAGGTAATCAAATTCCAAACAATCGCTTTTTAAATTATTTTTCAATCGGTTAAATATTTTAAGTGATATAAACCAAAAAAAAATTTTAAATTTGAGTTTTTGGCCCAAAATCTGAAAAACAAATTCATTCTACCGCCATGCAAAAATAGAAAACGTTAAATTATGTCCAGTTTTAAATTTTTTACATATATGGCTCACTTCTACGAAGAAAAAAATGTATGGATGAAAACAATCTATGGGTAATTATTGAAGTTATAAGCCAGGGTACTGAAAATCTCGTTTTACGCCATTTCGGTATTTTATATCCTTTTATAGTGATTATGTTGATTAATTTAATGAATACAATATCTAATTAGAAAATGGACTTTTTTCACAGATTTCAAATAATTTTCAGTGCTTTACTAATTCAAATTTGACTGAAAAATTTTTTGGAGTTTTCGAAAAAAATTTCTGGAGAGGTATAAATTGATTAAAATCTGCTTCTTTGACAAGTTGAATCAGATGCGCAGAGGTTTAATTTTAGTTCGTCTAAGGGCTGCTGCGGACATATTTTTTTAAAAAAAATAATTAATTTTACATTTCTATATCTAATTTCAAACTTTTTCATCTATTAACGAACAAAATTCAACAAATCTGTTTCAACTTGTCAAAAAAGCAGATTTTAATCAATTTATGCCTTTTCAGAAATTTTTGTCAACAACTCCAAAAAATTTTTCATCTAAATATCATTTATTTTTCATATGTCGATAGCTAATTTCAATTTTTTTCATCTATTAACGAACAAAATTCAACAAAAATTGAACCTCTGCGCATCTGATTCAACTTGTCCAAAAATCAGATTTTAATCAATTTATGCCTCTTCAGAAATTTTTGTCAAAAACTCCAAAAAAATTTTCATTAAAATATCATTTATTTTTTATATTTCTATATCTAATTTGAAACTTTTTTATCTATTAACGAACAAAATTCACCAAAAATTGAATTTCTGCGCATCTGATTCAACTTGTCATAAAAGCAGATTTTAATCAATTTATGCCTCTCCAGAAATTTTTGTCAAAAACTCCAAAAAAATTTTCAGTTAAATATAATTTATTTTCTATATTTCTAAATCTAATTTCAAACCTTTTTATCTATTAACGAACAAACTTCAAAAAAAATTGAACCTCTGCGCATCTGATTTAACTTGTCAAAAAAGCTGATTTTAATCAATTTATGCCTCTCCAGGAATTTTTGTCAAAAACTCCAAAAAAAATTTTCAGTCAAATATAATTTATTTTTCATGTTTCTATATCTAATTTCAAACTTTTTCATTTATTAACGAACAAAATTCAACAAAAATTGAACCTCTGCGCATCTGATTCAACTTGTCAAAAAAGCAGATTTTAATCAATTTATGCCTCTTCAGAAATTTTTGCCAAAAACTCCAAAAAAATTTTCAGTCAAATTTGAATTAGTAAAGCACTGAAAATTATTTGAAATCTGTGAAAAAAGTCCATTTACTAATTAGATATTGTATTCATTAAATTAATCATCATAATCACTATAAAAGGAGGTAAAATACCGAAATGGCGTAAAACGAGAATTTCAGTACCCTGGCTTATAACTTCAATAATTACCCATAGATTTTTTTCATCCATACATTTTTTCTTCCTAAAAGTGAGCCATATATGTAAAAAATTTAAAACTGGACATAATTTGACGTTTTCTATTTTTGCATGGCGGTAGAATGAATTTCTTTTTCAGATTTTGGGCCAAAAACTCAAATTTAAAATTTTTTTTTGGCCTATATCACTTAAAATATTTAACCGATTGAAAAATAATATTAAAAACGATGGTTTGGAATTTGATTACCTTTAATTTGACACTTAGAAAAACTCAATCGGACTTCTGTAACTCGAGATACGACCTAAAACGTGAAGTCACCTCCGAAAAAAACATAAAAAAATTTTAAAAATTCATATTTCGAAAACCTATCCATAGAAAAATTTCTTAATTTCACTTTTAAGTAACGAGAAGCTTAGTACATAAGAAAAAAATAGTGACATTGAATGTACATAAAATTTTTTTTTTTTGTAAACTAGTGTAATTACATGCTTTTCAAGTTAATTTTGAACCTTTTTCTCTTAAAAGAACTTAAGAAGTGTAGTAGAAGTTATGTTAAGTACGATTTTCTTTAAAAAATAACTTTCTTTGTAAATCTACAATTTTGTGAAATTTCAGAATTTTACTTTCAAATTAATTAAACAATTCCTACAAAAATAATATTTCTAGCTTTGGTTTTCTTTATTGTACTCTAGAATATCTGGAAAAATACTTCATACAGCAAAAACAATAAAAAAAATTTGTTAGGTAAATGTGAACTTTCATTTTAATTTATTTATAAAAGAAACTTATATTGTATTAATTTTTCGCTATGTGTTGTGTTAATGAAATGTTTTAATAAATCTTTTTGACTGAAGAGGTTGGCAAACCTGGGCCAACGAAACGATGCAAAAATAAAAATTGTATAATTTTTATTTATTGACCTCCCCAATTAAGATGAATTAAATCTTTATATTTATTCAAATCTGTAAGCAAACAACTTTTATTTTAATACATTCGTAGGTTATCCAGGGCCGCATTCTCTTTTCCTAATAATATAGTCAATCAATAACATCTCATTACTGCTTTTTTACTTTACTTTATTTTAGTACTTTACTTTCAAAATCACATAAAGAAATCATTGTAATTAAACTTTTCTCCTTGTATCGCCTTATTCTTTACTTTTTATGTGCGATGAAAAATGTCCGTATAGATTAACCGGAAAACATGGAAAATTTTGAAAAATTAATTTTGAAACAAAATTCAAACAAATTTAGTTCAGACAGACCTTTTTCTAATGATATCCTAAATCATATATTCTTCCTTTTAGAGATAGTTTACGGACAAATTTTGCACATGCCAGTAACGTCATACTTCATTAAATGCCCTTAACTATAATCAAAGTGCAACTTTATTTATAAATAATTTATATTAATTGAGGCCTAAGCAGAATTCTGCGTAATCTAACTAGAATTTTTCTCCCTATATGTTATTAGAATTTCAGTGCTAGCAGAATCGCTCATTATTATTGCTTTTTCATAGAGGAAATTGTTTTTAGTATCACTACTTCTAAGATTCTGCTGCAATTGTAACATAAAAGTTTCGTAAATTTTAAAGCATTTCGAACAATGTAAATTAAACCATTTGTAACCATTTTTTGATACCTCTTTAAGTAAAATTTTCAGACTCATAAATCCTTAAATATTAAATTATTAATACCCTATCGCGTCCTTATTAATAAAATCTTGTTATTAAATATTTTGTTTTCATTTTTTGTAAATTTTATATTTATTAGGATTGGAGCTATGTAAGTCAAATTCTACACAAATTTTGCTTTCATGAGGTACAACTTAATGTAAAAACTTTTTACATATCTACAGCATGATTTTTATGTAATTTTATACTTTTATGAAATTTCACCTTCCGCGACACCTTTATAAATTGAGTAAAATTGTTCGCACCTCAAAGATAAGATACAGTTATAACGATACCAATGCTCACTTCTTCGATAATATAAGGTAATTTATTTCTCTCACCATGATTCGTATCTCATCTGCACTTTATCTATCACATAATTCAGCTTCGATCAAATCGACGTTTTAAGCACATGTATATTTTCTCTCGTATGATCTTAAATTTGCACATTATATAGGTACTGCAATTTCCAGCATAGTAGCCATTTTTTCAGACTTCATTAAGAGCATATGATAGAGAATGACGTCATAGTGGTCACATGACCCATAGGCAAAATTTCTCAGTGGTCTTTCTCTTAAACTACTGAATATTTTTAAATGGAACTTTGTAGAATTGCCTAAAATGTCATCTGGATTTTATTTAAATTTTGACAAAAAATTAACACCTTTATATAAAAAATTATTCTTTTTTATTTTTTTATTTTGGTTAATTTTACGAAACTAATTTTTTTTGCAATTGAAAACAAATTATGGGCAGAGAGCCCTTCCAGATAATATTTTAAGTACAAATTTTCCCAGAATTATGAAGTCAAACATTTTTCAATCGCAAACAAGTTGTCCACTTGGTTTGTGTGACGAAACCTACTATACCGACTTTTATTTCGACAATTCAAGGAATATTGTTCGAATCCCGGCGGAGCTAAATGTCCGATATTTTTTCACAGATTTAAAATTTTAAATAATTTAATCTGAACGATTTCAACTTGATTTAAAAGATCATTTAATATTCCTTGAATTGTCAAAATAAAAGTCGGTATAGTACGTTTCGTCACACAAACCAAGTGGACAACTTGCTGGCGATTGAAAAATGTTTGACGTCATAATTCTGGGAAAATTTGAATTAGAAATATAAAGACGAAAGTCATAGCTGAATGAAGCGTATAATCTGTGAAAAAATATCTGACATGGATCTCTGTAGCTTAGTGGTTTAGAGCAGTCAAGCGCCAATTGAAAGACCCGAGTTCGAATCCCGGCGGAGCTAAATGTCCGATATTTTTTCACAGATTTAAAATTTTAAATAATATTTTAAGTAATTCGGCAAAGTTTCGTTAAGGGTCATCCACATATCACATGATATCTTTAGGGATGGGGGCAAGATGAGGTAGTATAAAAATAAATCTGTTTTTGCCTACAAATTTCGCAAGCACCTTTATTGATCTTATAAAATAAACTAAAAAAACAGTTTAATGCGTAATTTTATTTCTCTCGTGTAGGGGAGAGTGGCCATCAATGTACAGGGTTTTTTTCAAGGTCATAGTACTTATTCAATTTCACCCATTTCAAGCACTTCTTTGCATCAATATAAAACTACAACACTTCTCTAGGTAATGCACACACATTATACACGATTTATTTTGATTAAATAATAAAATTTAGGATCTTTCTAAACTAACAAGCTATTTTCATTTTCAACAACCTGGGTACACAATGAACCACCTCTATAAAAACACTAAAAATGTTCAACAATAATAATATTGCAATTTTCACTTTGTAAAAAAACTTATTTTCTATCAAATACTATAAAAAAATATTACTTAACACTTTTTAATTGATAATGTATAACATAAATATACCTCAACTTTAAGTTAACTAGCTAAAATGGCATTTTAGTTTTGCTATGTTGAGAAAAGTACTGATAACAATCGCTGTAACATGCTGTACGCATGCCTAGTTTTATAATCAGGCATACCACTCTAGAAATCGAAAATACACTGAAATTCCAGGTGGTTCATTGTTCCCTGGTACATTGAATCAACATGACATTTGCAACAAAAATGGTTTTTTATAACTTAATCCAATATTTCAAAATCTTTATCTCATTAGAATATTGTAGTTAAGGCCCAAAACAAAATAAATCGTAAGTACATTTATTTTCAAATTGCCTTATTTCAATTAAAAAACGTGTTTGTATTTTAGGTAAATTTTTTCTTCAGTGCATCAAAAACAGTTTTTTTCAGTTTTCTCTGTAAAGAATAAATCCACACGTCTCAAATTTATGGACGTAGTGTGATTACGCAAACTTCATTTATATTTAAAATTAGGAGAATTTTTATTTAATTGTTTTTGAGAAAATTGGAATGGTTCATTGAAAAAACTGGTACATTGATGGCCACTCTCCCCTACAGTTAAATTACAAAATTAACCTCAAAAAACAATAACTTTTATAACAGAAATAAACAAGTGGTTACCTGCTCTTGTATTTGAAATATATTATTTACATAACAAAACGTTATAAGTAGTGTGTAAAATAACCAAAAACAGTTTTTTTTTTAAATAAAAAAAATATATTATTGTTTTTCAGTATGCCTTATCCTGCCCTCACTTCCTATACCCCGTCTTGCTCCACATACGAAATTTCATTAAAAAATTAATTTCTACAAATTACATTTCTAAACGGAAATAAACAAGTGATTAACTACAAGTGCAATCATTGTTAAACATGAATAAAATTATAAAGTAGGGGAGAGCGGGGCTACTTGGCGCACTTTTCACTCTTTGTTGATTGGTTCTGCCAATTTTGTGTACATGAAAACTATATTGTACAGAAACTTTGCTTAACATCTCAGCTTTGATTTCAAAAAATAAAAGTTCCAAAAAAAGTTGTACTTTTTTTTTAGAACAGGCTTTTTGGAGAAAACCAAAGTGCGCCAAACAGCCCCGGCCCGGGGCTGCCTGGCGCACTACCCGGGGTTACTTGGCGCATGAATTAAAATGTGTGATTAATAATCAAGCAATATGTTTCATTGTTAAAATAAGTCTTCTAAGGAAATATTATCTTGAAAAAATGTGAATTAACTCAAAATGGAAGGTTCATCTTGTTCAAAAAGTGAAGTTCACGAACCTAAAAACTACAAATATCTGGAAACGTAAAATTATGAGATTATAATAATAATAATAATAATATATATTAAACACTTTTTTATCTCAAAGGGTTCTTCTTGGTACTGATAATAAAATAAAAGTGTTACCACATTGAATTTAATAAATTTTTATTAGTCACTAGATGTAGCTTATAAACTTCTAGCGTTCCGAGCGCGCCAACCAGCCCCGACCCTACTGCGCCAAGTAGCTCCGGAGAGACTATTTATACATTTTCTTCGTTTTTATGAAAACTGTAAATATAAATCAAAAATTTTTAATTGTTTCTTAAAAGCAACTGTTCAAAACACAAAACCTTAATTTTGATTTTTTTCTGATTGCATTTTGTAAAAAGATATAACAAAAAAGTGAAGGCGTTAAAATTTACTTTTTAGTACCAAAATTGATTTTTTGAATTTATAGTCCAGAATAATCAATCAATAATAATGAAATTATGTGTGAAGTTACAGTTTATCAAGTACATTAATTTGACCGAAGAGAAAAATTAATTCGACTATTCACTTTTGAATAAACTCAAGTGCGTCAACCAGCCCCTGCGCCAAACAGCCCCGGTCTCCCTTATATTAAATGTTGATATTAACATAATAAACACGTTCTAAATAAAATGCAAAAATGACAAGAAAATCGTCAAAAACAGATTTTTTCATGTAACAAATAAAAAACTCGGTTTCATCAATCAGTGACTTGGTCAATCAAAAACTATTGTAACAGTGCTATGTTATGCAAAAAATGATCATGATTGGTTAATTAGTTTCTTAATTAAGGCAGGTACCCCGTCTTGCCACCACCACCCCACAGTGGTTTGAAATCAGAAATTGATGTTCAAATCAACTTTTAGAGAGAACGGCTGCATGGATTTTCAATTTTTTTGTTGTTGAAAATTCATAAATAAATTCTTAAGAGATCTGTGAGAGTAGATTTTTGTTTTTTGTTTTATTTGTTTTTTAATGTTAATGCAAACAGCTGAAAAAATGTCAACTTTTTCGTTTTCTTTTTTTATTTTCTACAAAAATTTTTTTTAATGCCTGCTAATACCTTGATTTCATAGAAGTAACGAAATAGAATAAACAAAAATTTTGAAAGCGCTAATTTAATTGTTATTGACCCCCTATTACCCCCTAAGAAGGGGTAGGAATTTCAAATTTTACGAAAAGTTGAGTTCGGTGTCTATTTCTATATTTTTTGGGCCGCTGAACCCAAAAAAGACCATTAAAAACAAATTTCACCCTTTCTTCACCCCCTATTACCCTCGACAGGGGGTTGATATTTCAAATTTCGAAAAAAAATCGAATAGGGTGTTTTTTCCTAATATTTTTGGGGCGTTAAACCCGAGAAAGACCACCAAAAACAAATTCCCCCTCCTTCACCCCCTATTACCCCCTAAGAGGGGGTAGGAATTTCAAATTTTACGAAAAGTCGAGTTCGGTGTATGTTCCTATGTTTTTTGGAGCGCTATAACCGAAAAAGACCCCCTAAAACCAAATTTCTGTCCTTCTTCACTCCCTATTACCCCCTAACAGGGTGTTGATATTTCAAATTTCGAAAAAAAATCGAATAGGGTGTTTTTTTCTAAGGCTCTTAGAGTGCTAAACTCGAGAAAGACCACCAAAAACAAATTCTGACCTCCTTCACCCCCTATTACCCCCTGGGAGGTGGTTGGAATTTCGAATTACACCAAAAGTCGAGTTCGGTGTCTATTCCTATATTTTTTGGGTCGCTGAAACTCAAAAGGCACCCAAAAACAAATTTCTCCCCTTCTTCACCCCCTAATACCCCTTAACAGGAGGTTGATATTTAAAATTTCGAAAAAAAATCTAATAGAGTGTCTATTCTTAAGGTTTTTTGGGCGAAAAAATCCGAGAAAGACCACCAAAAAACAAATCCCCCCTTCACCCGCTATTACCCCTAAGAGGCGTTGGAATTTCGAATTTCAAAACAAGTTGAATTTTTGTCTATTCCTATACTTTATGGCCCTCTGCAACCAAAAAAGACCCCCAAAAACAAATTTCTTCCCCCTTCACCCTTTATTACCCCTGGGACGGGGTGTCTTTTACTATGTTTTTTGGGGCACTTAAACCGAAAAAACAACCAAGAAAAATTCCTTTTTTCTTTACCATGTTTTACACCCTGGCAGTAAATTCAATTTTTAATTTTACAAAAGTAGAGTACGGTGTCTATTTTATTATGAAATTCGAAATTTCAACCCCCTCGCCTGGTGTAATAGGTTGTGAAAGATGGGAGAAATTTGTTTTTAGGGGTGTTTTTCGGTTTCAGCGCTCCAAAAAACATAGGAATAGACACCGAACTCGACTTTTCGTAAAATTTGAAATTCCTACCCCCTCTTAGGGGGTAATAGGGGGTAAGGGAGGAGGGAATTTGTTTTTGGTAATTCTTTTGGTTTTTTCTTTCTCGGTTTTAACGCCCCAAAAACCTGAGGAAAAAACACCCTATTCGATTTTTTTTCGAAATTTGAAATATCAACCCCCTGTCGAGTGGCAATAGGGGGTGAAGAAGGGTTGAAATTTGTTTTTAATGGTCTTTTTCGGTTTCAGCGTCCCAAAAAATTTAGGAATAGACACCGAACTCAACTTTTCGTAAAATTTGAAATTCCTACCCCTTCTTAGGGGGTAATAGGGGTCAATAACAATTAAATTAGCGCTTTCAAAATTTTCGTTTATTCCATTTCGTTACTTCTATGAAATCAAGGTATTGGCAGGCATTAAAAAAATTTTTTGTAGAAAATAAAAAAAGAAAACGAAAAAGTTGACATTTTTTCAGCTGTTTGCATTAACATTAAAAAACAAATAAAACAAAAATCTACTCTCACAGATGTCTTAAGAATTTATTTATGAATTTTCAAAAAAAAAAAATTGAAAATCCATGCAGCCGTTCTCTCTAAAAGTTGATTTGAACATCAATTTCTGATTTCAAACCACTGTGACCCCTATATTCATTCAACCTGTCCCTTCACATATGCATCAATACTCTATTAAAGATAAACTATTTAAAATTAATAAAATTATTCAATTTTCTTTCCTTAAATAAGAGAAATTACATTGATGCTTGTGATTTTGGATTTTATAATTGACTGATTTGTTCTATCCTCCAGAGCTCCTTCGTCTCATTTATTTTCAATTGTTAAAGATCGCACTTGCCGAATCTGTACGATTCATACGCTCATCATTTTCAAAAACGTTGTAATTTTAAGATGTAAAAAATCCACTGCAGTAGCTGTTTTATTTATTTTAAACATATATTTAAAAATCATGCAGGCAGTCGTTGATATTTAAATATTGTTTAAAATAATAATGTGAATCAGAGAAGTCGTATTATCGTGACACATAACTTCTAGCAATACAAATTAAATTGTGTATATCATAAGTCAGACACTGTAATAATATACACTTTTGTATACTTTATAGTGTCTTTTCTGCTCTTTTTAAAATATTAAATTAACATGATGATTGTAACTTTAATTTACATTAAAATCCCCTTATTGCAATAAATGTTACTGACTGTATATTTACATTTTCAGTTAAACGAATCAATCAGATTTAAAGGAAAATTTATTTATTTTTTACATGTTCATTTTTATTAATGGTTTTCTTCAGTCCTTGTTGATATAGTCGCAGCTTTTTTCTGTAATTTATTCATTCTTAAAAAAAATTAAAAGGATATATGAAGTTACAGTTCGGTCTCCGCCTCTAGCATTAATTTTCTCTGGTCTATAAGGCAAACGAACAATCTGTCTCTTTTCCCTCTCTAAGAGTATATACGAAGTCTACATTCTATAGCCGAGAAGGCGAGTTCTCACGCTGCACTCGTTAAACGCTTATAATTTTAAGTACCTGATATACGCAGAATCCGGATTCCCATTTAAATTGTGCGCTATACCCATCCACCTTTGCACCTGGACATGACTTCGGTGAAAGCTGCTTAAAAAGCGATAATTTGAGGTCGAGAATAAAGAGTTATGAGGAAGAGAGACAGGATCAAGTTTGACGATCATGAAATCCTCGTAAAAAATGATCTAACGAAGAAGCTACCGACATTCCTCAGGTGATTTCCACTGGTGGGAGCCGCCTTTCCACAAACACTTCTTCAAACAAACGTAATTTATAAAGCAAGGACCATAACATCGGTTTGACCTTTCAAAAGTTCACCAAATCATAAATTTTATCAACAGGACTCTATAGGATAAGTTTTTACTGCCAGTGTCTTAACATGCCCGTTATGCTTTGAGAGAAGCAAAATAAAGATATATATATATAAATACAGGGGAGGAAAACTTCACTCTCGAGAAGATACATAAAACTCCATAAAGCTATTCAGATAAGAATCTCAAACTACACTTTCCACGAAAAGCTTCGAGTCTAAAAAAACACAAAGCTGACTTTCTTATCTGTTTCATTTTTCAATCATTATTTTCCAGTTTATTATTTACAATATAATTTCGAAATATGAAAAATATAAGATCATACTGGGAAACACTTTTATTTCTCTATTAGGCAAAACTTGTTTTTACTTCTTCCTAGAGAAACAAAACCGCCAGTTAAGAAAAAACTTTTAAATTGTTTAAGGATACTAATACTCCATGAAAAAAAATATAGTATTAAATTATTAACAGGAAAATTAAGGGGTTCTACCTAGTCAGGCAGCCAAAAAAATACAGTTTTTCGAAAAAAAAATTCGAAAGGGATATTTAGTTATAGAAATGAAAAATTTTATATGTAATTGTGCATCTTTTAATGTGTATAAAAAATTAAAACTTGTGTTTTCGTGCCTATTTTTTTTATAATTTAAGATTAATTGCACATTTGAACACTTAATTATTATCTACCTAAGACTAATTAACAATTTTAATACATATAAACACTTAACCTATAAAATAAAATTTTGCACGCTCAAGGGGGGATCGAACCCACGACCCTATAGACGAATTAGCTCGCGGTAATCGCACACTATTAGTACCACTCGGCTGCGACGCGTAGTTGAGAGTCGATAGAAATAACTTTGTGAGGTTTAGACCTGGACTATATGCTATTTACATTTTAATAGTTCTGAAACATATTCATTATCAAAAATAAATAAATAGAATAGAATTTATTTATCCTTCGTATATACTGATATACAGTTTATACAATCCAATCTCCTAACTTATTAATATTTTATAAATAAATACTCTTATAGAATATTTTCAAAATATGTAAACAAAATTAACTGATAATGATTAATTATTCTTTAATTATTTATAACTTTAATTTAATATTATTATTTAAAAATTAAATATTATTTAAATAAATAGAATAAATAAATAGAATAGAATTTATTTATCCTTTGTATTTACTGATATTCAGTTTTTACAATCCAATCTCGATCCTAACTTATTAAAATTTTATAAATAAATATTTTTATACAATATTTGCAAAATATGTAAACAAAACTAACTAATAATTCATAATTATTATTTATAACTTTAATTCAATAATATTATTTAAATAATTAATTTCAATAATACATAATACAAAAGTAAATTATAAAAATTATTTATATAGTATAATGTATTGAAGGGCACTTTTATTTAAATAAATAAATTTATTCAATTTGTATAATTAAAGTTTTTTAGAAATGAATGATTTTACAAAATGACGCAATCGAGCACGTAATCATATCTTCAATATTTTTCATATTTGAAATTTGGCTTTAAATTATTTCGTTTGGTTATATAATTCTTTGAAATTTATTTTTTTAAAAGAAGAAAATAATTGTTTACAAATTTAATTTACTTGGAATATGGGGCAAAATTCCTGAACTGTCCAGGTCAAAAAATAAAATTTATTTAAACTTTGCTTAAGTGTTTCCATTGTTAGTGGAAGTGTAAATACCAAATATTTTCAAATTCCATGAAATAGTTTTTGAGTTACACAGTTTTAAAATTTTGAATTTTTTAAAAATGTAGTTTTTTAAATTAATTATATTTCTAAGTATATTGCATAAAAGTTAACATATATATAGTGATTTTTAAAGCTATTTTTACAGGCTATTCGATGTTAATAAATGTTATTTTGTAAAAAAAAAAAATTTGACATTGAATTTAAAGGTTAAAATTTTTTTTTTACAAAAAAACATTTATTATCATCGAATAGCCTGTAAAAAAAGCTTTAAAAATCACTATATGTGACTTGGACAGTGAAAAAGGGGCTTACGTGTCAAAAAATTCGTTTTTCATTTTTTTGCAAATTCTGATAGATTTTTTGACGCTCTTTCACGTGGTGTAAACCAAAAAAAAATTTTTTTTTTGACACGTAAGCCCCCTTTTCACTGTCCAGGTCACATATATATGTCAACTTTTATGCAATATACTTAGAAATATAATTAATTTAAAAAACTACATTTTTAAAAAATTCAAAATTTTAAAACTGTGTAACTCAAAAACTATTTCATGGAATTTGAAAATATTTTGGTATTTACACTTCCACTAACAATGGAAACACTTAAGCAAAGTTTAAATAAATTTTATTTTTTGACCTGAACAGTTCAGGAATTTTGCCCCATATATATCTTACAATTGAGTAAAATTACATAATTTTTGTCTGTTTATTTATAGTTTATTTTATACAAATGTCACGTTCCCGTGACGTTCTGTATAAAATCAATAATGTATTTTGTAAGTTTGTCAACCTTATATTTAGGGTTTATAAAAACTCTCAAATTTATTATGATTAAACAATCCGGAATCTGGAAGCGACGATAAATAGAATTGCTTTCGAATGCCCTACGCTCTATTGTGTAATTTGGGAAAGATATTATCATCAGGCTTGTGTCCGTAAATAGTCTGATTCACTATAAAAGTAAATTCTATAGTGAAGTAGACTATTTACGGACCCAAGCCTGATTATCATAAGGGTGGAAGCTTTACATTCGAGCTTTTGATAACCCTCGAATTTAATCAAAATCGCGTGTAATCACCCGAAATCTGGAAGTAGGTCACGCTACTCGGCGCTGCGACGAGTTGGACCTTTCCACTCGGCGTTGCGAGGAAGCTGCACCCTTCACTCGGCGTTGCGAGGAAGTTGCACCCTTCACTCGGCGATGCGATTTGTAGCCCACGTAAATTTCGGAAGGGATGAAAATACAGGAAACCGAGGTTTCTTTACAAATTCGATGAAAACTAAAATCAGTTCTTCAGCTACCATCACCGGAGTCGCAACAAAGTTCCTTAAGCTCTTCAACGGTTCTATATCCGCGAATACTGTATTTCCCTAGTATCGGTCCCGTAACGCACCAAAGTAAATCTTGTATTCCAGCAACATTATACCTATTAGTCGTTGTTGGTCGAGTTAAATAATCAAAGTCTATACTTTAAAAATTATATGGAATTGATTTGTTAAATTGTGACTCCGAGGAACTCGCTAAAATCGAATCTGTCATTCTTTGAATTGTTCTCGTTTCGACACGAACAACTCTTATTCACTATTTGCTAAAATTCGTTTCGGAACTCGAACTTTAAATATTGCAAGTAACAAAGTTTACAATCACCAAGTCTGGTATTAGAACAAGTGGTCTCTCCTTTCGCGATATCAAATTTGCAAATAAATATCCGATCACTATTGTTCCGGTTGTGTCGAACTTACGTACGTTGTAGTGTGTGTGTGTAAATTAAATTCAAAATTGTATTTTGAATATTGTACTCGAACAAAGTGTAAAAAAGTGGAAGCGTAGAACTCCTGGCATTACCTGTCAGTAACTATTTTTAATCCTTAAACCTTTAACCATTTTAACCCCTTTTAACCTCTTTTAACCCTTAACCCTTTCAATCATTTAACCCTTTTAACTAACTTAAATCCTAAACCCTTTTCATCAGTTTAAATCCTTTTAACCCTGCAATCAATTTTGATCATTTATCCTTTTATCAAATTTAACCCTTTATCCTAAATCTTCGACTATAAGAAACCTTGAATCGAGAAATTGTGGATCAACGACCCCTCATCAATATATTCATCTGCATCGAGCGACTTCTGATTGGAAAAAGAATTTGACCCTGAAATCTGAGACGACTAGGATACATAAACCATCGTCTGGGATTGCAACTTGGAATTGGGGGCTCTACGAGTACTATTCTACTGACTAGGACCTTTTTCACTTGCCACGTCTGTTTGAGGCCCTTGACAACTGCAGCCCATAAATTTCCTTAGGGGGTCTTACGAACCTACACTTAGAGATTTTGAGGGGACATCTTACACGCTCTTGATTCACTAACAAAGTAAGATTTTACAATCTATTTTTTCTTTTACCCTCCATGATTTGGCGCCTTAAGCTAACAAGTATCTTTGTTTCAGTTGTTCTGACCACTAAAACAAGGATTCAGATTCATATGAAGATTTTCTCCTCTCACCCTATTTCAACTCCACAACTTATGTAATTTGGATAAATAAAAGGATTTATCACGCTTCCTAAAGCATTGTTTGGTGGACTTTCTTTTGCCCTGTTCCCTTAGCTCAAAGCCCGCTGGCTTTGTAAATGAATCAGGGATAAATATTTAAATAAATAAGTTTGTAGACTGCGAATGTCCCTTCCGGACATAACAGAATACAATTCTTAAAATTTTGGTGCATCGGCCGGGAAACCACAAAAGAAAAGAAACAAAACAATGCAAAGCGGTTGAGAGGAAAAATCTGAAAATATTTTCAATTCTAAAAATAAAATCTTTAATATAAAATCATTGGAACTTTTGACAAGTGAAGTAAAAATGAATAAAATCTTGTGAAAACTAAATTTTGCCAATAACTTAACAAATCTAAATCCTTGGTTGTATACGCATTTTAATGTCTATTTATGAACAATAAAAAGCAAAACACGACTAGTGACTATCACACCAGAAGTAGAACTAAAGCACTAGCAGATCAGGGAAAAGCTCAAACATTTATTAATTTTGGGGAATCCACAAATCCTAAGGTTGTTCATTTACCACCAGTAAAAAGAGTAGAAAATAATAATTTCAATTCTGAGGAACCATCTAGTAGTTTCTCAAGTGATAAATCTGATGAAACAATATTGAATCCTAATAATAGTTTAAAGTTTTCTACTCCTAAAAAGTCTTCTTTAGAGCAAATAGCCGAATTAAGAAGACTTTTGCGCGATTCATTAAAAGATAACACTTTTGATGAAAAAACTGGTGAAATAAATCTATTAAAAGATCTTACAAAAAATTCAATAAAAACCACAGATCCAAATCAGGGTTTGCAAGAGGTTCTTCAAAACGAAAATTCTAATATTCATAAGTCCCAAATCAATAATTCTTTAACAGGAATTTCTCTTGACGAAATGAGTGTACCGTATAACCAGCAAGTCTCTTTAAGGAACGCCTTAGAAATAGTACCAGTTTTTGATGGTAAAAATATCTCTCTTTCGGCTTTCATAGAGGGGTGCGATGAAGCAAAGGAAATGATTCCAGATACACCTCAATTAGGTTGATTAATTTAGTAAAATTAATTCGTGGAAAATTAGTGGTTTAACATTTAAAAGCATTAAAGATTTAACGGACCAATTAAGGAAAATTTACTTGCCGCGAAGAAGTGTTTACCAGTTACAAGGTGAATTAGGGAATATTTACATGTGGGAAAATGAAACGGTATTGTCCTATGCGAATCGCGTAAAACAAATTGCTGATCAAATCTATGATGCTCATTGAATAAATAATAAAGGGGTTCTAGATAAAACTTTTATCGAATCCTTAGAAAAGGATTTAATTTAATATTTCCGTAGAGGATTAAAACCGGAAATTGAGATTCGGATTCCAGAAACAATAATTTTTAAAGAAACTACGAGTAAAGCTATCGAAGTTGAAAGGAGAAAAAATGCTAGTAATGAGCTGAGGAAAGGGAAATCTAAAACGAGTGAATTCAATGAATCAAAGGTAACCTTTGCAAAAGTAGAAGCTTTAATTTGTCAAACCTACAATTTAAAAGGGCACATCGCTGCCACTTGTCTAAGATTTATTAATAACCAAAGTTCTCAAAATCGTGGTAGAAATTTTTCACCCTGGAATGGGGAAAGAAGCTCTCAAAATAGAGAAAATTCTTCATTTTCTCAAGGTCGATGGGAATCTCCATCACGTGCACGAAATTTTTCTCCAATACGCGGAAACTCATGGAGACCTCAACAACAGTCGCAAAATTCTAGAACAAATTTTTACCAAAATTCTTTAAGTACATCCTTCAATAATAAAAATAATTTAACATGTAATTATTGTAAAAAATCAAGGCATTTATTAAGAGATTGCAGGCTAAGGGAGTACAACAACCAATTCAGAGATAATAACAGTCAGTTTAGTGGAAACAATTATCAGTTCAGAAGTAATAATCAATTTAGAGAAAACAATAATCAATTTAGGGGTAACAGTAACCAAGTCAGGGAAAATAGCCCATTCAGATAAAATAATCGATATAGGGAAAATAGTCCATTCAGAGGAAATAATCAATACCGAGAAAATGATCGGCGTTCATTTTCACCATCTCCAATAAATCAGGGAAACGATCAGAACCGTCCCAATCAAGGTGCAGTGGGCCAGGTAACCCAGGATTAAATGCATCTGAATACGAAAGTAAAAAGTCAATAGAAAGTGTTAAAGTCAATTTTAGTAAAGGAAATATGATACCAACAATTTTTATTAACATAAAAGAAGTTTAAGATCCTGTTCATATGATGATTGATACAGGAGCAGGGTTAAATTTAATCAAAAATAAAACAATAAATTCTTTAATGCAGGTTAATACTTCCAGGAAAATTCAACTCACCGGAATTAATGACATAGTTTAGGTCAGGTTAAAATAAAAATTTTCGGCTATTTAACTACATTTCACATAATACCTGATGAAGTACCTGTCGATGAAGATGGAGTATTAGGTTCAGAATTTTTCACTGATAACAATGTAAAAATTAATTATGCGGAAAAATGCTTAGAAGTGCATGGTCAATTTTATCCTTTCTTACCCCAAGAAACAATAATTTTACCACCTAGATCAACCACAAGTATGTACATGGTAGTCGAAAATACAGAAGTAAAAGAAGGTTACATACCGTTAGTAACGACAAATCCAGGTGTATTTATGGGTAACGCAATTGTTACAAATAATCAGGGAAAAGCTTATATTAAAGTCGCGAATACTCAATCCGAACCAATTAGAGTTCAAATACCGAGAATAAAATTACAAGAATTCGAAGAATTTAAAGCAATAAAAAATGAAGTTAGTCAAACCGAACCACAAAAATCTAAAATCAATTGCAATTCAGTTGAAAAACTTTTAGATAGTTTCTTTTTTGCTTTAATTTCAAATCACGAACAATATGCGTTAAAAAGATTACAGGTAAAGAAAGAGTTGAACAAATATTAGATTTACTTCGTTTAGATCATTTAAAATCAGAAGAATTAAAACATGTGGAAGCTTTAATTGGGAAATATTCCAAAAGATTTCTTTTACCAGGTGAATATCTTACGGCTACAAACGTATTAGAACATAATATTCCTACTAAAGACGAAGAACCTGTATTTACACGTCAATATCGATTTCCACCTGTTCACAAAGAAGAACTCTTAAAACAAACAAATGAATTAATTAAAAATAAAATCATTAAACCTTCTCAATCTCCGTATAATACTCCTGTTTGGATTGTACCAAAGAAAGATGATTCGCAAGGTAATAAAAAATGGCGGATTGTACTCGACTTTCACAAATTAAATGATAAAACAATTACTGACTTTTTCCCATTGCCTAATATAAATGAAGTACTCGAAACTCTTGGGACTGCGCAATACTTTTCTGTTTTTGACTTAGCTTCTGGTTTTCATCAAATTAAAATGAGTGAAAATGATTCTCATAAGACTGCTTTCTCCACACCTTATGGTCATTATGAATTTGATCGTATGCCATTCGGACTTAAAAATGCTCCAAGTTGCTTTCAAAGATTAATGAATTCGTGTCTATCTGGATTAATTGGAACAGAATTATTCGTTTATTTAGACGATGTTGTTATTTTCGCAAATTCTTTAGAGGAACATCAAGAAAAATTTGATAATTTTATGAATCGTTTAGAAACAGCTAATTTAAAATTACAGCCAGATAAATGTGAAATTCTTCGACCGGAAGTGGTTTATTTAGGTCACATTATTGATAAAGACGGTGTAAGACCAGATCCGAAAAAGCTTAGCGCAGTAAGAGATTTTCCAACTCCAAAAACCATTAAAAATATCAAACAATTTTTAGGCTTGGCAGGTTATTATCGGCGTTTTATTGAAAAATTTTCAAAGAAATCGGGACTTTTAACACAATTATTAAAGAAAGATATGACTTTTAAGTGGGGCGATAAACAACAAAAAGCTTTTGAAATTTTAAAAGATAAACTTTGCGAAGAACCTTTATTAATAAGACCTGATTTTGACAAACCATTTATATTAACTACTGATGCTTCAGGTTTTGCAATTGGTGGAATTTTATCTCAAGGTGAAATTGGAAAGGACAAACCAATTGCTTATGCTTCTAGATCTTTAAATGAGCATGAAGTAAAATATGACACTTATAATAAAGAAGCCTTGACAATTGTGTATTGTGTTTTACATTTTACACACTTTCTGTATGGTAGGAAATTTCAAATTGTCACAGATCATAAACCTCTGCTATGGTTTAAAAATTCAAGCGATCCTTGTTCGCGTGTAACAAGATGGAAACTTAAATTAGCGGAATATGATTTTGAAATGATTCATAAAGCAGGAAAAATGAACGTCAACGCGGACGCGTTATCTAGGAACCCTGTTAATATTGCAAGAAGAATTATTCCAAAAGAATTTAATAATGATAGTGATGATGTGAAGCAAGTAATTGGAATAGAAGAAGATGAAATAGATAATCTATTTAAATATTTATTGGAAGAAGAAGAAGAAGAAGATAAGGATGAAATATTTGGTTGGCGAATTGAGAATAATGATAATGTCTATGATGACAATGATGGCAAAAATGAAGAAGATGAATTCGAAAATGAAGACGAAAATTTAAATTGCTATGAGGAAAATGAGGAAAATCTAATGAATCAAAATCCTAAATCTGCGAATACTAAATCAAGTGAATTAAGTGGTAACAAAAATCTAGTGAGTGATGCTACTCAATCAGTGAATATTAAGTCAAGTGAATCAAGTAAAAATTCGAAGTCGGTTAATACTAAGTCGGATAATATTAAGTCAAGTGAGTCAAGTGAAAATCAAAATTCTAAATCGGGTACTAAATCAAGTGAAATAATGAAAAATCAAAAAAGTGAAAATACTAAATCTGTGTATACTAAATCAAGTGAAGGTGAAATCAACTGCGAAAATCTAAAAATGAAATCTACGAAATCAAATCCTGAAATAAATATAGATGAAAAGTCAAAAATCGAAGAAAATTTTCAAAGTCGGAGTAATACAAGAAATCTAAGAAGTCGAAGTCATTTAGAAAAAATTCGAAATAAGAAATATTATTCAGATTCTAAAGTCGATAATAAAGAGGATGAGGAAGAAATACTAAATCAAGCAATTCAAGTTCAAGGTAAAAATCAAAGTTCGCGAAATTTGCGAAATTCTGATGAAGGTTCTGATCCTGATTATATTCCAAATTCTGTGAAACAAAATCAATCGAGGAAAAGAGGAAGACCGCGTAAAATGAATTCTGATAATGAAGCAAGTTCGTCAATCAAAAAGAAAAGGGGTAGACTCAAGAAAGATTTAATTTATAATGAAGATGAAGATAGTGAAAACTCAAATCCAGTATATTTTGTTCAAAATGATAACTATGAAGTACCAAGAAACCTTTACGAAGATTATGAATATAATGAAAATAATGAAGATTTTAGTGAAAGTAATGATAGCATTGAAGATTACAAAGAAAATGAAGATAATGAAGCACTTAATTCTGATGAACAATTTGTATAAATTAAAGAAAATAAAGAGATCAAGGAAATCAAAGAAAGTGAAAAATTTGAAAAATATGAAGATTTTGTAGAGGATAAAGAAAATGAAGAAATTGAAGATGATGAAGATAATGATATGGAAGAAGTTGATTTCGGTTCAGAAAGTAACAAGCGACCCCCTCCCGAACCCCCACCCTTAGACAGTCCTTCTACTTCTGCCAATAATATCCATTCTCGAAATATTGTTGAATGTAAAGATCAATTAAGAATGAGAAAGGATAACTATGTGTTCTTTTTATCGACGACATGCGCACCTTAGGATAATGGTTCAAAGAGTTTGTTTAAGCAAAATGAATTACCTGAGTTTAAAAATCTCGAAATCGGTGAAGCTAAAAAGTTTAAAAAAGGGAACTTTTATCATATCGCATTACCAATTATCTCAGAATCTAGCGTTAGTTTAACTGAAATGCATAAAAATATAAAATCATGCATTCAGTCTTTTAATACATTAGCTGAAAAACTACAACTTCGTTCTGTTAGCATTGCAAAAACAATGGTAATAAATCATGTAGACTGAAATGAAATTGTTTTAATGTTTCGAGAAATTTTTCAAAATTGCAAAAATACAATAGTAATTTGTAATGGCTATATTCAATATGCAACAAACGAGCAAAGAAAAGTTCTAATTGAAGAAGCACATTCATCAGCGTTAGGTGGTCACAAAGGAGTAAGCAAAACTTATAACCGCATCAGACAAAAATATTTTTGGGAAAATATGAAAACCGATATTCAAAAATACATACAAATTTGTTTACAATGTCAATTGAAGAAGCTTGTTCGAGTAAAAACTAAAAATCCTATGGTTATTACTGACACTCCAGGAATTGCGTTTGAGAAAGTTTGTTTAGATATTGTAGGTCCTTTGAAACCGGTTACAAAAAATGATAATGAGTATATATTAACAATTCAAGATAATTTAACTAAGTATTCCTTAGCAATACCATTACCAAATCATCAAGCAAGCACTATCGCGGATGCATCCATCAAAAAATTCATTTGCATCTATGGTGCACCAAAAGCCGTATTAACTGATCAAGGTCGTGATTTCCTGAGTAATCTTCTAAAACGCGTTGCAAAAAGATTTCGTATTCGCCAATTTAAAACAACAGCTTTTCATCCACAATCCAATGGCTCTCTAGAAAGATCGCATCATGTGTTAGCAGAATATTTAAAACAATTTGTTAGCAAAAATTCGCAATGGGATGATTGGTTAGAGTTAGCAACATTTTCGTACAATACAAGTGTTCACGAAGGAACTAAATGCACTCCATATGAATTAGTGTTTGGTCGTTTAGCAAGATTGTCTTCAAGTCAACCTTTACTTCCCGAGAAAAAATTAAAAACTTATGATGATTATTTGATAAATCTAGTAACGAAATTACATGAAATCCAATTTTTAGCACGAAACAATCTGATTAGTGTAAAAGAAAAGTCAAAAACGTATTATGACAGAAAAATTAATCCACAAAATTTTAAGGTTGGAGATAGTGTATTTCTGTTACAGGGACCTAAACCTGGTAAATTAGGCGACCAATATACTGGTCCACACGAAGTTCTAGAAATTTTAGGCAAGGGTAACATTAAAGTTAAACTAAATAAGGGACCCAAAATCGTTCATATTAATAGACTTAGATTATCTCATATTCAGCATTCTAACCAAAATTAAAAAATAAATAAATAAATAAATAAAAAAGAGAGTAAAATTTTCTATTTTATTGTAATGCGTTAGAACTATTATAATCTATTTGTCTTCTGTTTTGATAAACTTAACTTAATTTTTCCAAGAATCTTGATTATAAAGGTATATGTGTAATACGAAATCAAAGAATAATTATCATTTGCATACTTCATCATTTATCGCTTTAGTTTTAATTTCTAATGCTTTATAATGAAAATAAGACAATCAAACTAATAAAGCTTATTTTCTTTTGCAGGTGGGACTGGAAGCGATGAAAATATTAATATGTATTACTTTTACAATTTCTCTTTCTTGTAGCATGGATGCTACTAAGGACTTTTCACGAACAAATATCTCTTTATCTCAATTACCCGCTCTTTATTTTGAATATTTAACTTTAGAAAGGGTCCTCATGGATCACTGGAAAATTGCAACTTACATTAAATTTAATGAAATATTCCATATTAAAACTGAAATTCGTCAACTATTAGATAGTCATGAACACCTTTGCAAAGATTCACATATAAATTGTTCTCAATCAGAATTTTTATTATATAAAAATAAAATTGAAGATTTGATTAAAACAATCAAAACTATACTTAGCAATGACACACAAACAAAAAATTTAGACACAGAGCAAGAAAATATTCGATCTGAAATAAATGGAACATTAAAAATTGAAGCAAACCACTTTCAAAATTCTCTTTGGAATCAATATTTTTTACACATTTACTCATCACCTATAAATGATATCATCAAACAATGCTACATTCTCAAAATAAATTTAAACAAACGGAATCCAGTCAAAAATTTATTACCTATTTTGCATTTTACAAAAGAATACATCACAATCCTTGAAAAATTTTCTCAAATACTATCTCTTCCAATAAATAATATTTGGAACTCTTTCCTATTACTAAACAAATATAATTCAACGCTTCGTGAAATAAAATTACTTAAACCAAATGTTTATATACCCAACAACCTTCCACCTTCAGAATTCTATAAATTATATTTAAATAATATTTTCCAACTAAAAAATCATTTATTCTTTATGGCAATTCTGCTACTTCCATCTAGAATGAAATTCCGGGTTTATAAAATCTATTCAATTCCAGGATACAAAGATTTAGGTTCACATTATAAAATATTAACTCAGATCATTAATACTCAGAAATACATTGCAGTTAGTAACAACACGTATTTAACTTTAAATGATCCATGGTTTGAATCCTGCTATTTTAAATTTAAAGACCATATGTGCAACACTTCAACAATAATTAAGAATCCCAAAATAGAGCAGATTTGTGAAAGTTCTATATTCTTTCAGCATTTAGGAAGTAATTGTAATTTTAATATTTTATTAACGACACCAATACAAAACAATTCATGGTCTTATATAAACCAATCTAAAGAATTATCTACAGAAACTGTTAAAAATTTAAAATTTTTAAAAACAGGAGAAATTCCTTCAAACTACATTCCAATTACAGGAATTATTAGTAATTATTTTCATAAATTATCCAGTGAAAAATCAATTCTCTCAGAAGAAGTATTAGCAAATTGTCAAATACAAATCAAAGAAAACAAAGAAATCACTATAAAAGAATTAGAATCTTTTGCTCAAATATTATATAATCATAAGTTTAAAAATGCAAACAACAACTCAGATAATATAAAATTCTATTGCTTCTTAACATTCATTATATTAATTATATTTATTATAGCAATAATTTATTATAAAATATCACGAAATCAAATTCAAGATATATCATTTTGGCATAATCATGCAGATACTATCGATATAGAAAACGCTTGTCACTTCCAAAATTCTAATCAGTCAATACTCCTTATTAGAGTAACTCCTTTCAATGAACAAGAAACAATAATTGAAGAAGCATAAACCTAAATAACTTTTATAGTTCCAACATGAAACTTCTTTTTCTCCTAAAAAAAAAATTCCTAAATCACCCTCTGTTTTCTATTATTTTTAAACGAAAACGAATTTCAATCTTATCACTCACTTATCCAGAATTTCCTTCAAATTTGTTTTTATCAAAGATTGAACATCGTTACATAAGTAACTATATAATTAAATATAGTTATTGATAAAAGCAAATATTTTCTTTTTTTTTATATGAACTCGAATAAAAGTAAAAATAAGTAGATACTCCCCTTCTCAAGTTTCTTTTAAGAATATGGTCATTTTTCGTAGCAAAGGGAATGTAATTTTGCCCATCCATAAAACAAAGGGTATTAATGGTTTCGAAAAACGAAAATATTGTCCTTTCAGGAACAGTAAAGTAAGAATTTTCATGTTCTAAAACCTTTATACGACTTAAATAAAATTCATTAGATTTTTGCTTTCACAAAATGAATGTTCTTTTGTTTGAAGGCATATGCCTATGTTAGAATCTAAAAACATCCTGAAATTGTTATCTGCGTGCATTAAAGCAGCGAAAATTTCAAATACAAATGTTTGTCTAAATTAATATGGAATTGTCGTTGTATTATCACTATGTAAATTTGATATTTTCCTTACAATTATTATAAAATAACAAAATTATGTAAAATTAATATACGTGAGATTGAAGTTGCATTTAATGAAATACTGTAATTGTATTAATAAATTAATCTACAGAATGATTAATGTAAGACAATTAACCCTTTTGGAAATCTTATAATATCTATACGAAAATCGTATGAATTAAAATGTCGGTGTTTTTTTAATATGCTTAGAAAAATATAAGGAATAATTCTGTTTCAGGATAATTTTTTATAATTTTAAAATTAAAAATGTTATTAAACAAAAATTATATAACTTTTACACAGCTAAAAAAAATTCAATGACCCAATCTGGCACTGATTATACTGAATTCACGTCGTGTAACATGGGCTTTGCACTTCTCAGGCGGAGATGCGCGCGCAACGTATTAGCAATGTTTACTAGTTTCAAATTCCAATGTTTACATTTATAATTTATTAAAATTAAATATTAAGGAGGTAACAGTTAACTTCAACTCTTTTGGAATCTTGAAAAGAACACAGGTAAGATCGTTTTAGCATTTGGGTCATTGAATTTTTTTTAGCTGTGTAAAAGTTATATAATTTTTATTTAATAACATTTTTAATTTAAAAATTATAAAAAATTGTTCTGAAATAGAATTATTCCTTATATTTTTCTGAGCATTTAAAAAAAAAAGAAAACCTTGATACGACTGATAGAACGGAAGATATTGGGATTTAAATTTTTTTTTGCAAATTTCAATTCTCGTAAACTAATTAATATTTTCACCTAATATTTATGTAAAACATTAGTCATACTAAATATAATAAAATTCTAAAGTTTTATTGTCTGCCTTTATCATGCCGGAAAAAAACGTAAATTTCACTTGGAATCGCACATTTATTTTAAAAAAATCAGCTATTCGGAAAAAGGGGACTCTTGTCCCAAGATTTTACAAAATGTAGATTCTGAGGGAGGAAATTATGGTCGCCACGATTCCGACCATCTGAGTGACTTAAAATTAAAAATTAAAAAATCATTTTAATCTGTGTAACTGTAGCTACGAGCTGAACTAGGATTATTTGAAAATATTAAAAAATAAAAATTTTACGCGACTTTGAATTTTTATTTCTAATAAAAAACTCTATTTTGGGCCTGTTTTCTTGTATAAAAAAAAACGACTTGACCTTTTTTAATTATGCTAATTCAGCCTGTAGCCCGACATGTGCTGAACATACCCTATAAATTTCGAGATGATCGGTGAAGTCGTTTTTGAGATATCATGGCGACCAGTTGAAAAAAGTGGTTTCGAGAAAAACGCGTTTGAAAGCGCAAGTACGAATAAGGCATTGAATTCGGATCCATTACTAAAACAACTGTTGTATTCAAAATTTTATTTTAGGAAACTAAAGTTTTTCTAAATGTATCTATTTTTTACTTACATACATGTGTATGGAAGAATACAATTTGCGAATAAAAAACCAAAGCGACAAAGCTTTAATTCTATTTGAAAGCTCGACCGCGCGCTCCAACATCATACCTTCTGACTGTAAAAACTTTTTAACAACGACGAATATGTCAAAATCGGTTTACCCACATATTCTGCGTATGTTATAGGTGCGATACATGAAAAAAATTTTGATTTTTCGATTCTAGCACACGGGTTAACCCCCTTAAGAAATTCTAAACCGAAGCTGTGCAAGATATTCTTAAATGTAAGGCCATTCTAGGGCCGGACACTTCGAGTAATAATTACTAAATTTTCATGTGGACGGTCGAGCAGCCAGTGGCCATCAGCACATGGCGGATAATTACAATTTTAATAATGTGAGTCGCTTACCCATCAATTAAACAGTACGACGACACAGGGCCAATATCGGCCAGCACAGGATTTAATTTTATAATTAAATTTATAATAAAAAGGAGTCGTTTTGACTCAAAAACAGAAAATGTCTCAAATTTTTTACTTGCGGGACCAACTGTTAACCGCGAGGGCTCAACCAGGAAGAAGGAGTGACGTTTGTGGAAAATCGGACGCCCTACCGAAAATCTTCCGTCTCTCTTCTTGATTGTAGGAGATCACACTGCAAAAACATGGTGTCTTAAATTAGACAAAAATGTCTTAAACTAATATACTTTTGGTGTCTAAGACACGAAAAATGTCTTAATTTAAGACATTTTTTAACAATTTAAGACACCTGTATTTGCAGTGCATTCATCGATAATGAGATCCATATTGTAATTCGCTCGCTCCGCCGTGAGATGTCCCTTGATGTCCTATATTGGCTCCTATGCAAACAGGTTCCACCATGAGAGGATGGGAATCCCATCCACCCTTTTTCCTTCGTTGTACAACCCTCGGCTGTGCCCATGGCAGAAACCTGGCTGCACCCTGCCATCCTTCTTTGGACCCTCAGACGAAGAAGGCGTGCGAATCAGAACGTGATTGAAAACATAAAAAAATATAAAATAATCAGTAAGCGACCCTTAGAAATATTGAATTTTTGACAGAGGCGTGAAATTTCTGGTAAACGATGAGTGAATGGACAAAGGCCATCCTAGCGCTTCCTGTTTGAGTTTATTTAACGCGGAAGGCTCCTTCGAAAAAGAGAAAAGTTGCTTACAGAACGTGCAGATAAAATCTGCAACGTTACAACATATATAAACTGATATAAAGGTCTATTAAAATGATGAAAAATGATGTGAAATAATGTCAAAAATGATAATGAAGTGAAAAATGACATGAAATAATGACAAAAGATTGAAGGTATAAGGTTTTTCAATAATTATAGTATTTTCCGGAAATTAAGAAATGCTTACTGGAAAATCCATAAATATAAAACAAATATTAATTAAAAAAAAGTAAATCAATGAAAAATAAAATAATTATTATCGAAAAAAAGAAAGAAAATAAACAATTTATAGAAGGATATTAAATAAATAATATGAACATATTTGCTTTGAAAAATGACACCTTTGGACGTTTTGATATGTTTCCGTTTGTTAACCGCGACTTTTTTTTTAATTGCTGTATATTAATAATTTAATACCATATTGTTTTTCAACAAGAGTTAGTATCTTTTAACAAGTGGCAAATTTTTGTTAAATATCAGAATGATAAAAATCATATCTGTTGAGGATAAACTTCCGAAAGGTCGAACCTCAAATCTTTTTGATACTTCGTATACTTATGTCATTTGATGCGCTGGTTACGAAAATCGTAGTGAAAATTGGGGACTAGCTTATCTTTATGGTAAAAACCATAAAAAAAACCATAAACATAATGTTTTTTTGCATTTATTTCAGTAAATTAAAAAAATATTAAAAAATGTTTTAGATAAAGGTTGTAAGTCTCATTAAAATATACATTTTATGTTTCTTACATTTTTTTCCAAATGTGCATAGTTTTCAAGAAAAATGCAAAAAACTAGAAATCACCATAAATACGTTATTTATAACGTAATTTACGTATTTTTATGTAATCTTTTAAGTTGGTTTGTTATACTAGTCCCTAACCCCCTTATGTCTTGGACAATCCAGGGGGGGCTGGGGTGCCATACTGAAAGTGGAATGTAGACAGCGGTGGGAAAACCTATAGTTGTGTTGGTTTTTAAAGTATTTATCATAAAAATGATCAAGTTTACAATTTTTTAAATATGATTTTCGTAATTACAGCATAAAAATTACGTAAATTACGTAATTTTACGTTATTACATAAGGGTACGTAATTTTACGTTATTACGTAATAGTACGTAATAAATGTAATGATACGTAATGAACGTAATGTTACGTAATGTAATAACGCAATTACGACTGTAGGTAATTTAATATTGATATAATGTGGGTATTTGGTCACATTTATAGTGATTTATGTTTTTTGCAATTATTTCGTAAACTAATTGGTTTCAGTAAAAAATGCGTCCAACATAAAATGTGTATTTTAATGAGAGCTACATCTTTTGTATAAATTTGTTTTTTATATTTGCAATATTTAAAGAGATAAATTCGAAAAACCAAATTTTCTTATGAGTGCTCTGGTCCTGATCCTAGCAAAGTCGCCAAACCAAAGACTAAATTATAAAATTTTTTGGTTCGTATTAGGTACCTCCAGTCAATAAGAAAGCGATTTGAGAGTTGGGGTTAGGTTCCTCTTAGGTCTTTCAAATCTGTCAGGGGTATTAAAATATATTCCATTGTATTCACCTGCACTGAGAAAATTAAGCTTCTAGTCAAGTAGTATAAATATCTAGGTTAAGGAACTCAGAACAAAACAAACAAGATAAAGGCGATAACAATCGAACTTCAAGGTTAACAGTAGCCTTTTCGAAGAATTATTCGTCTAAAATCAACCAAATTGTTTGCAGGTGTTATATCAACAACCTCTCTCGGTTATATTAATCAAAAATTGGTTATATTTAGTCATCTTATTTCTCAGTGTTGGTCAAAATTAGAGTTTATAGCCTATTGCAAATTCTAACAAAGGTCCCTGAAATTATTCCCACATATGAACTTACGTAGGTTCTTATTTGGGAGTATAGGCTCTTAAATTCATCGGAAATTTTACTTGATACGCCCTAAGTTTACATGGTTTCTATGGCTCCTACACCTGCGCAGTAATTTTCAACTATAAATTTAGGATTTTAATTTTCAAACTATAAAATTAGGATTTTATTGTTAAATAAAAATTTTATTTAGAAACATGTTTTACCTTCGTAGGATCCTACATAGAAACCTATGTACTTTTCTACTGGATGTTCTTTAGAGGGTAGATTGTAGGTCCCTACGCAAGATCCTATATCACGGTGAGTTTTAACCAACTTTAACCTAAAGGTTCTCCCACTACAAATGTTTTTGCAGATATTGAATGTGGACACTTTTTTAAGAGTTTTGCAAAAAAAACCAAAATCTTTCATCGAGCCGTTTTTGAAAAAATCGATTTTTTAGGTTAACAAATTTAATTTCTGGACTTTTATTTGAAGTATATGCATGGTCGCAACAAAATAAAACTTAGTTTGAATTTAGGCACTTTCCTGAGTACGTTGCAGAAAAAAGTAATACTAAAAACACTTTCATTCAGCCATTTTTGAAAAAATCAGTCGTTTAGGTTAAAAAATTTAATTTTTGTATTTTTGTTTAAAGTATGTGTAATATCGTTAAAATAACTGATACTGAAACTTCATTTTTAAAATAAAAGTATTGCGTGGGCCGTAATCTTTTTTCTTTATAGAAAATTACTGAAAAAAAAAATTTTAATCATTGAAGGGCGATTTTTACCTTTGAATTTAATTGTTTTTGTCCCTTTCAATTTTTGTGCAAGTTACCTAGAGGGTCGGGCATAAAAATTAAATAGGACAAAAGCAATTAAATTCGAATATAGAGGTCGCACTTCAATGATTTAAAACTTTTTTTTCAGTAATCTTCTATAAAAAAAAGAGAATACGGCCCACGCAATATTTTTTTTTCAAAAATGAAGTTTTAATATTAATTATTGTAACGATATTAGACATACTTTAATTAAAAATTCAAAAATTATGTTTTTTAACCTAAACGACTGATTTTCTCAAAAATGGCTGAATGAAAGTGTCTTTAGTATTACTTTTTTTTGCAACGTACTCAGGAAAGTGTCCAAATTCAAACTGAGTTTTATTTTGTTGCACCCATGCATATACTTTAAATAAAAGTCCAGAAATTAAATTTGTTAACTGAAAAAATCTATTTTCTTAAAAACGGCTCGATGAAAGATTTTGTTTTTTTTTTGCAAAATTCTTAGAAAAGTGTCCACATTCAATATCTGCAAAAACATTTGTAGTGGGAGAACCTTTAGGTTAAAGTTGGTTAAAACTCACCGTGATATATGAACATGTGCCACAAGAAAAATCTGAGCTTAAAATGTGTAGCGTACGTTACTCAATTTAAATCGCATCAAAAAAGAGCCTTGTAGGTGGCGCCACATTCTGTGTCGTTTAGCATTGCACAATTTGAGACGCATCAGAAGTGAGCACAAGTTTTTTGTGTGTGGGAAACCTTTCAGAGACCTTTGTGGGAATTTCCAATAGGGTATAATTCTATTTTCCGTATTAATTTTCTAGAGGAGAAAAATATTTTTATATAAATTGTGTTAATGTCTGTGCTTTCTTCATCATTGTCATATGCTTTAGGCTTTCTTGATAAATTTTCAGATTCGTACATTATTATTAAAAGTAGTCTTTCGAAAAATGTATTCCATGATATATAAGTTCTTCTTGCTAGAATTGTTGATCAAGTGATTTTTAATGTATTTTAGCGTTTTAAAATTCCAATCTGATAGATAAGAAATCGAGGATCATTTTGTGAGGATGGGGAGCAAGGGTTAAGTTAAGATTCCGGAGGAATTAATCGGTGACGAATCGCTCTTGACGTTCGCAGTAATGGTGACACGTTCAGATAATATATACCGTTAAAGTTGTAGTATCCGTTAAACTTAATTAATGGCACGACGTGCGCAAACTCTTGGCGTATATAGGTACTTAACATCAATCTTATGCAGTCACGCTATTACCACTGCGTTTCAGACAGTAACAAAGTAGACATATAGGTATTCATAGATACTCTCAGGATGGTCCACACATGTACTTACTAGGTGTTACAAAGTACTCATATGTAATTAACTTGTGTATTTAATCAGAATCGTTTTATCGGAAGCTACCGCACTTCTTGGATATGTTTAATCACATCAGTAATCCTCAAACATCATCTTCTTAATGTCTCATTTCAAATTGAAAATCTGCCTCAACTTAACACAAATTAACACCTTATTACATTTTCTTTTAATCTACATTCACAAAATAATTCAAATGATACAAATCTATTTTTCCCATATATAACAAAAAAAAGTTAACTGCATTTAACATTAGCATCTTGTTTTCTCTATGCCGAAGAAATCGAAACCCTAAAAAGATCAAAACACGGATATAGGTAATTGATCACTTTCAAGAGGAAAAAATGTTTCGTTGCTCGCGTGTCTGACTATAATTTTCGTTCTACTGTTTGCACCCTTCCAGCAAGTAATAGTTGCAACTGTTGAAGATGAATCGGTAAATCAGGTGCAAAATGCATAAACTCGCATCTGTTAGCGATCGAAACGAAAGTCCGTTAGTCAAGGGAAAAGTTAAATACATGTGAAGGTGGATAAATCGACGTATGCATGTCGCTGGCTGAGTGGCAGGCTAGTATTTGTGCAGCTCGCAACTTCGCGTCATCCATTACTTCACATTAACAGAGTAGACTGCTTCTTCTCATTCTCCTCGATCTTCCTTTTCTTTCTCGACCCTTTCTCAAATACAGCCGCTAAGTGAAAGAGGATTTTCCACTGTAAATTCTCCATGAAAGAAAAAAGATAGGTTGAGTATATAAAAGAAAAAGAATGAACTTTTGTCAATGCGCACGCAACATCTTGACCTCTTGGTTCCTTCGCTTCATGAGTGCTAGTCACGTTCTTGAGACAAAAGACATTATTCTCCATAGAATTAAGAGGGACTCCACCAACTCTGATTGTAAGTTTAGCGGCGGAATTTCCACAAAGAACGCCTCCTTTTCATATAAAAAAATTATTTTTTCTTAATAATATTTGTCAGAGACATTTGCGTTGTTTTATGCTTGCAAACTGACAAGGGAATTAATTTCTTTAATTTTCTACAAAATCTATTTAATGCTTTAAAACTTGATATTGTTGATTGTTGTAAACATGTTTTCATAAACGAAAAGTAGAAATTAAAAATTACAGTCGATTGAAATTTTACCAATTTCAATAAAATCATATTTAATTTTTTTACCTTTTTACCCCTTTTAAATTCTTCACTTAAATCTATTTGGTTAAATTTCTACATTTTCTAGTGTAATTCAATCAGTTGGCTTAAATTAAATTAACCCCTTCGCAGTGCAGTATAAATGAAATTTTCGTGACAAACAATGTGTAAAATTTTTTTTTTCAAACAAGGATATTACGATATTATATGTTTTTAAGGTCGCTGAATTCCATTTTACATTCTTGTAGTACATATTTAAAAGTCGCTACTTTGAATTTGGACTACAGATTTTGATTCAGCGACCCCAAAAACCCTCAACTAAGCCAGATATGTCCGATTAAAATTTTTGTCGACATTTTCAGGCCGCCATTTTCGATTTTTGAATTTCGACAGCAGATTTGGATTCAGCAATGCTAAAAACCCTTAAGGAAGTATTTTGAGACAGATCAGTCAAATTACAAATTTTTTTATCTGCATTTTGAAGCCGCGATTTTGAATTTTTAAAGTTTGATTACAGATTTGAATTCAGCGATCCCAAAAACCTCCGAGTAAACATTTTTAAGTCATTTCGTATTGAGCCAAGTAATTTTTTTTAAATGGCTCTATAAATATAGGCCATAAACACTGTTGGCACGACTTTTTTTGGCCGTATAAATGTCAGTCACAGTGAAGGGGTTAAAATGTTAATATTATATATATGAAATTTAATAAATCCAAAATTCAATCAATTATAATTTACTCCTAAATAATTATAATTACTGGAAAAATTTGCGTGAATTAAAAAACACTTCATTTTTATTTCAGTAAATCTTAAACTATACAATTATTCAAACTTTAATTCTATTGTTTTATTTTTATACTATTTTTTCAAATTACATTTTTACAATATTAACAATATCTATCATTTTATTCTTTCTATCCAAACTTCATTCAATTCAAATCAAGTTTATTCCCAATTTAAGCAAAATTTGTACGACCTTTCTGATGATATTTTAAGTAATTCTTCAAAGTTTAGTGTCAAAATATTTATTATTTTTTAAGACAGGTTACGGACAATTTTTGCCAATACTAGTGACGTCATACTCCATCACATGCCCTTAAATTGAATTAATCAAATGTTTTACATATTATGCACTTGAATTTTAATTTTTCCAAAACATTAAACATTTAATTTATCATTAATTATAGTTATGTCTTTCAATCCTAATTTAACAAAACTTTTATCTCTAAGTATTAGAATTTAAAATAATAAAAAGTTGCATCGATAGAAATTTTAATCAATCCAAATTTCGATTTAATACATTTTTTATCTTTTATAATTTGAACTAATGCAAATTGCCATTGTTTTCAATTTTTATTAATCTTAGTTTTATTTGATCTAGTTTTCAAATTATTCAAATTTTATTTAATTACATTTTCAAGCTATTCGAACATTAATCAATTCAATCAATCTTAATTTTTATTGTCAAAAACTTATATTAATGGCAATTTTCATAAATTCTAAATTTCATTAATTTAAATTCTAATTTCCTTCTGTTAAAATTTTACTGAATTCAAAACTTAAATTTATTTTAATTTCAATCATTAAAAATTTCACAAATTCTAATAAAATTAGATTTAATTTGATTGCAATTTGGTCAAATTTAGACCAAGTAGGGAATGATTTTTTTTGTACTTGTACATGGGCGTACTGAGAAAAGTTTCTTGGTAAGGGTTTTATGTGGGAGTGAGAGGGACAATAATATATTGCTATCTCTTTCTCTCTCATATAAACTGGCTTTCTAGGGGGGGGGGGGGCAGCGGCCCCCTGCCCCAACGTGGGTACGCCCATGTACTTGTATGTTTTAAGATTTAACTAACGAGAACAACAATGTTGCTTATAAAACGTATTTATAATAAAGACAAAAGAATTAAGTTTTAAACCAGAATTATTCGGAAATTTTTGTCTTTTAGAAAACTAATTAGAGAAAGTAGATAAACTAAATTGCAGCTTTAGGGGTGATCATAAGTAGAATTGTTGCATTAAATACACGAAAAATTTAATAGATATGAAGCTAATTATAATTAATTATGCATATCGAGAATCTGCCTTTTCACAAATGAAAAAAGACACAAACTATGCATTCATTTGTTTTCATGTATTTTTTATGAGATTCTCGTTTTTTCTATTTGTTATGAGCGAGTACTTCTGAATCAAAGTTACTGAATAGTAACTTGTTTCACGAAATTACATTGAATGATTTAATTTTTTCATGGTAAATAATATATTCATATAAAATATTCTGGCATTTAGAAACATATCATATTGCTGGAAAAAATATTCGGGAATAAATTTTCGGGATAATGACCGGGGGAAATACCTAGTTTAGGAATAATAGAATTGTTTTTTACTAATTAATTTATTCGTCCTTGCCAAGCAGACTTTAAAAAACAATAATCTAATAAAGAGAGAGTACTTTCTAAATCTAAATTTTGACCAATTAAATAGTGAACAGTAAATTCTGATGATTTCAAGTAATTTTAATGGTTCTATTTTACCTAATCCGATCTCAGGTTATGTAAATTCGGTTTAATGAAAAAAAAGAGCATTGCAGTTTAATTCTATCTAAAACAATTTTCTGCGTATTGATTCTGTTACGTCGGTAATTAATACCTATATTATGTCATATTATTATATTATTTTATATCATATTATCATTAAATCGTATCGTATTATATTGTACAATATCACATTATATTAATTTTTACTATATATTATTTTAACAAGTTATTCTTATATCTGATTTCCACACATTTGTGACGGGTTTTAACAATTAATAAAAAAAATGTATCAATGAGAGAAAATTAATATCCTTTGATATTGATTTATCAATTTATTTTGAGTAAACACTGTACAATATGAAATTGGGACAGAAGTATTTTGTACAACCGGAACATCCGGCAGGTCCGTAGACTTGCTCTCTAAAATTGAATAAGTGAAAATTCACTTATTAGATGTCAAAAGTCTTCCACTCTTTCAAAAAGTGATATGCACTTACAATAAGTGTATATGCACTTATGATAAGTGAAATTTTCACTTATTATAAATGCATATACACTTTTTGAAAGAGTGGAAGACTTTTGACATCTAATAAGTGAATTTTCACTTATTTAAATTTAGAGAGTGTGACTTATTAACTAATGCTACTGACCACCCGTAAGGGTAGCTCCAGGAACAAAGAATTTACCCTTGAAGAAGGGAACGCTGGAAAACTGGTTTTTACTGGTTTAAAGTATAGCTTCGTTACCCATTGAACTTACTTAATTGGTAACGATTATACGAGTCAACGAAAACTCAGCCTGGACATAGAAATTCCATGCCTCATAAGTTCCCAGAAACCATGTGCAAGCGGCAAGCGAGAAGCGAGAATAAACGCGACAATATTTTGGAACTTAACTATTCCGCATGAGAAGCCAAGCGGCACAAGGATAGGACTACGATGGCCAAAAAGACCATACGGAATCTGAAGATGCACGTGCAAATTCAATATATAAACGAGCTACCGAACTAATCAAGTCAGAGGTGAATTCAACAATTACCAGTGTTCAGTAATCAGTTGTCAAAAGTCAGTGACAATTTTTTCAGTGTTATCTTATTCTAAAAAGAACAAACGTTGTGGTTAACTTCAGACGTGTAACTCCATTTCCGAGTCTCCCATTGGTCAGTACATATCAAACCTCACTATCGATAGTTTTCAGTTTCGATTTTTTGTTTTTTTATTTATTAAAATAGTTAATACCTAGAAATTAGCTTTGACCTTGACTTCCCTATACGAGAACCCTTTCGACCAACTTCAGAGGTGTAACATGTTTTATCGGGCTTCTGATTGGCTAGCAGATTTTCGATATTTTTTGTCAACAATAACATCACAGTTTAGACGTTTATTTGTACTTTTTTTCAATTTATTTAAAATCTTCGTTTAATAAATAATTACATTTTATTAAATAATAATAGATTAAAAATAAATTAAATTCTAATAATTAAGGAGTGATAGTTTAAGAAGTGACAGTCATTTTAGTGAAGTTATTAAGGTTATAGTGTTTTGAGTGAAATAATGTTTTGTTTACATTGGCATTCGTTTCTGACAGGTGAGTAATGATAATAATATTAATAATCTTTTATGTCTTTTTATTTTATTGGTACTTATTTATCTGTTTTTTAGTTCTATTATTAAATGTTTTTTTTTCCCTAAAAGTATCATAATTATTTATGTCATTTAAGGTTTTGATATTTCTTTTTATTCTAATGCACGTGGTGATGTGTCATCGGATATCTTTTCGGTCACCTGGAAATTGTGATAGGGGAGAGTGGCTATCAATGTACCGGGTTTTTTTTCAAGGTCATAGTACTTATTGAATTTCACCAATTTCAAGCACTTCTTTGCATCAATATAAAACTAGAACACTTATCTAAGTAATGCACACATATTATACACCATTTATTTTGATTAAATAATAAAATTTAGGATTTTTCTAAACTAACAAGCAATTTTCATTTTCAACAACCTGGGTACACAATGAACCACCTCTATAAAAACACTAAAAATGTTCAACAATAATAATATTGCAATTTTCACTTTGTAAAAAACTTATTTTTTATCAAATACTATAAAAAATTATTACTTAACACTTTTTAATTGATAATGTATAACATAAATATACCTCAAATTTAAGTTAACTAGCTAAAATGGCATTTTAGTTTTGCTATGTTGAGAAAAGTACTGATAACAATCGCTGTAACATGCTGTACGCATGCCTAATTTTATAATCAAGCATACCACTCTGGAAATCGAAAATACACTGAAATTCCAGGTGGTTCATTGTTTCCCGGTACATTGAATCAACATGACATTTGCAACAAAAATGGTTTTTTATAACTTAATCCAATACTTCAAAATCTTTATCTCATTAGAATATTGTAGTTAAGGCCCAAAACATAATAAATCGTAAGTACATTTATTTTTAAATGGCCTTATTTCAATTAAAAAACATGTTTGTATTTTAGGTAAATTTTTTCTTCAGTACATCAAAAACAGTTTTTTCCAGTTTTCTCTGTAAAAAATAAATCCACACGTCTCAAATTTATGGACGTAGTGTGTTTACGCAAACTTCATTTATATTTAAAATTAGGAGAATTTTTATTTAATTGTTTCTGAGAAAATTGAAATGGTTCATTGAAAAAACTGGTACATTGATGGCCACTCTCCCCTACTGGTAAGTTATAATAATTTTTAGTTCTTTATTTTGTTTTATTGTATGTTTATAATTCATTAACCTTTTAAGTTTCTGTAAAATAAAAATATTATACTTCCATGTTTAAGGTTATGTTTTTTGTTATCATTCTCCAGTTACGTAGTAATGGTTAGTGACAGGTAAGTAATAGTAATAATTTTCAATAATTTTTATTTTATTTTATTGTAAGCTTCTAATTTATTCATCTTTTTTCTTATTATATTAATTCAATAGTTGTATTTTCTTCATTAAAGTATCATATTGATAAATGTCATTTACGGTTAGGATGTTTGTTTCTATTGTAATTTAATAGTTACATTATGTGATAATTATCATTGAAGTTTTTTGACAAGTAATTCATTTTAGTAAGTTTACTTAAAACATTAGTTTATTAAATAATTATTTTAAATTTATAAAATGAGTATAGTTATAATAAAGATAATCATAAAATAATTGTAAGTATAGTGAGTAATAATAACTTTTTTAAATTTCTTTTGTTTCTAAATTTCTAATTTATTTACATTTGAAACAATTGTGTTTTTTATTATTTACATTTTTTATTTATGAAATTAAAACTAATAACAATTCATTACTTTTAATTAATATATTGAATTATTTATTATTGTGTTGAAAATAATATTTTATTATTTCTTTCAAATTATTATTATATGAGTAATTTAAGGTTAGAATGTTTGTTTCTGTTCTAATTCATGTGTCAATCGTTAGTAACTTTCATTAAGAAAAAAATAACAAGCGCTCCTCGGCGCACAGGTTGATCTCGTATTTATAAATCTGAAAATAGAAATCAATTATGGAGTTTTATATTCCTCATCAATTTTTCAAGAAACCGAGAAATATTCTTTAGGATACAAGAAGTATATTGTGTCAATATTCTGCCATCTAATAAAGAACAGCCCCATCAAGTTTCCAACCTAATTATCTACTCAGGTTCTTAGAGGTTATCTCTATTTGGAATCTCCAACGAGGGTCAACTATACCACAACTTTCGTCCAACTTAACTTATAATCGTTTTTATTTTGAAGTAAGGTTCAATTTTCAGATTTGACTATTGCAACTATTCAACTCTTATTTTCATTTATAAAAAAATATTCTCATAAAAATTTAGATATCTCATTAATTTGTCCTCATCCCAGATCCAATTTATATTGAATTCGATTTAAAAAGAAATATTTAAAATATTTGATAAGGTTTTCTGTCCTGAACGTAACAATTCGTTCATTAAATGAATTAGTAAAATTTCGAAACTTTATTATTTGTAATTTTGTAGAATATTTCAAATATCGATTGAAATATTAAGTAATATTATTAAATATTAAGTATAGTAGTGCAAATTCTAGAAAATAATATCTTATAATTTAGGGTTTCGAGGATCGAGAAGATCACGTTTTATGGTTTCAAAATGTAAATTGAGTTGTTTGAAAGATTAAAAAGAGTATATAATCATGTCCCTTAATCTTCCAAAATAATGCGTTAAACAATCATGGCTATTTGATTCTTCATATCATGCAGTTACACCGTGTCATTGGGTTAGAGGTCTCGAAGGATTATTAGAAACCTCTCGTGCTGAGTGAACGCACGAGTGAGCAGGGCATAAACACAAAGTCCGAATCAGGAGTTATCTGTGTCGATGATAGAACGCTGCAGAAGACTCGTTTAAGAGAATCGAAGTAACGTTATCCATTCGTGCGTATGTCTGGGATATCCAGCCTGTTTCCGCAGGCAAAAGAATTATGACACTTCCGGGAACGTTATGCGATGTCTCAAATCAAAGAACCAGAGGCAAAGGTGCGGTTCGCATAATTGAATTAATCTCTGAAATATGTGGTGTACTTTGCCACTGTCAAGCTGACAATTACTTCTGCAAATTGTATAATTACTTAGGCACTTTTTATCATTCCACATATCTAACAATTATTCACGGTTTTTAAAATGTAATCCATCCAGATAATACCCTATGAAAATAAGCCTCTAACCAAGTTGTAGTAATAGCTCAGTTAAAGGGACTTGCATTGAAATCCAAGTCCTAAGTGTGAATCGTCGGATAAAAATAACCCTGCCGTGCTAGGCAAACTAATGACATTTCTAGGGACTTAATGTGTATCAATATGGAGATTTGGAGAATTTTGTATTTTATTAATAAAATAGCAGTGATGTTACTATAAGATGCTAAAAGTAAATCAAGGACTGTTCTTATCCTGCTTCTATTTGATTATATCATTGTTTCTGAGCATAATCAAACGCTAAGCAAATCGCAAAAAATAGAATGAGGAGAAAACGAGACATATTGTTTGTCTTTTTTTCTCTTATTCTAACACTAACGATGCGATTTAGAGTTTGATTCTGCTTAGTGTCATTATGTAGAATTATATGATATAGATTGTAACGCTGTAAAATTAAGTCACATTATTTTTTAATCATCTAAAAATTACATAAATTTTTTAGAATTATTATTGTTTTAAATAAAAAACAAGTTTTAGGCCATTAATTCCACATTTCTTTTAAAATTTACAATATTTTATAACGACGTTTCGGCAGCTACCGCTACCCTTATCAAAATACCCGCTACCCTTTTCGGTAGCTGCCGAAACGTCGTTATAAAATATTGTAAATTTTAAAAGAAATGTGGAATTAATGGCCTAAAACTTGTTTTTTATTTAACATACACAAATCCACACAAACTGACACTTAATTATTACTGTTTTCTTTATTCATTTTTCTTCAAAAGCTTATTAAGATCGGAGGTTTCAGCAATATTCCGTGATTGGATCATTTTTATATTCCTAGATTTAATGATTAATTTTAATTGTATTTTCTATCTATGTAAATTCCTGTCCTGGTTTCCTGAGTCTTTGTGGGAGATTATTATTCCATTTCAAAAGATGATTGGGACGCTTTTTATCAGTTGAATAAAGGTAATATTTTATTGGGACTCAAGATGAAGAATTTTGAAATTTTGCATTTTGACGCCTTCTCTCACCTACTACTCCAAATTTCTCCAAATTCCTAGCCTAAGGATATTATTTGATATATTTTGTTAAAAATGTAAATTGGATCAGCCTGCTGCCTTCTAACCTTTCTGAGTGATAAATTGTTATAATTATTTTCCATGTCCTTGGTAGAATTCGTTTAGTCTTCTCTATCCTGCAATAAAACAACTAAAAAAACTGAACTTTTATTTTATTTAAAAATAATTTAAAAATAACTATTAAACTAATGTATAATTCAAATCTGCGAACCGCCCTTTCTACCAATTATAATAGTAATCCGACAAGTTACGTTCCTTGATTAAGGACATATAATTAAATCTTATTTCTTTTAAAGTAACGCCAGTGTAAACATTTGCACGGTGCATCATCCCTTTGGTAAACATTGTCTTTTGTTTCTTCTTATGAAATTTACATTCTTTTATAGATTAATTTATTTATCGGAAAAAAATCCTTCCTTTTATACCGCAAATTATAAAATTGGCACCTTTACTCGTAAAAGATGATCATCAGTCGTAGATAAACACAAGCTGTCATCAACACGTCTTAAATCCTAAGTTTTATGTCTCGTGCTTTTTAGCGACGAAGGAAGTCATGACACTTGTTCACGATGAAAAAAATATTTTCCAGACATCTTGGGGATAAATTGATGCGCGAAATGGTAAACTACAAGTACGCCTGGATTACCGTTAATTCTTCAAGTTGTTATAAAGAAGCCGCCTTTATGAGGTGTCTCTATTTTGCAGCAAAGCCTTGTATATGGAGCTTTTATATGACATTGAATTGGCTACATTGCAAAATCACTGTCATGGTCAGATCCATAAAGTGCCGAGTTTTCACCATCTGCGTTTTCCGCTTGCATGACATGCAATAAAATACTTCCTCGCCTGACGGCGCCACTCGATTGGAATCAGATACTATCGTTGTTATTAATTGTTCCTCTATTTTTTCCTGCTGCCTAACGCTTGCTTCGATTTGTTCGCTACATTTGTTCAAACCACACTCCATTAAAAAAACAGCAAACTTCCCTTTAAATTATTCCCCTGAAACTTTTCCCATTTGGCTGTTTTGATTTAATTTCAATTATTTAAATTTTTTATTTTATCTTTTGTTTTTTATTCTTGATAGAACCTGGTGGCGTTTGTGTTATTCCATAAAATTCTATTTTTATTTCATTCTCTGCAAATTTATTTTATTCGTCTATTTTTTGGTTATCTTTTCCAATTTTACTTTGTGCCCATTTTCATTCACTTTTGTTTTATTTTTCGGAAATGTCTTTTATTTCACTTTATTTCTATAAAAATTGTGACGCACAATTTTAAATAATTTTATGTGTCACAATTTTTATTTTGTTTTCTAATAATAAAATAGAAAGTTTATGTAAGTAATAATTAATTTATAAATTTGTTGAAATTCTTTATAATTTTGCAGGTTGCAGCTATTTTTTAAGATTGACCATATTGTTTATAATATTGGATTTTTAATTAGGTAAAAAATGTATTAAATTCCTTGTTTATATATATATTCCTAATTCTGTTCTCTGAGTCAACATGGAATAGTATTATCAGAATATACAAGAATGTTTGGGACGTCTAAATTCAAGTTCAAAATTAAATTAGTCGCCTTCTTTGTTAACTCAATCGATGTCGAACTCCTTATTGCTGCCACTCTCGCAAGCTCCTGTTACGTCCGTAACTTATAGTATTATATTGTAAACATATATTAAAACATATATGTTAATAATTTATTTGGAAATGAAAAGAGAATCATATTACGCGTTTTAATTGAGATCATTTAAAAGAAGTAAGGTTATGGTTTGTATGAGACTGTGAGACATCAAACACATCAAGATAAAAATATTTCTCCAAATACTCGAAAGCAATATAATCCCTCTCCATAACCGAAACATAGGCATGCACAAGGAAAACAGGCAACACGTAAAAAACTGGACCACAAAAACATAGGTACAACCAGGGAAACACAGAAAAGACGGAAGGAAAATGACATTTAGTCTTAACATTTTTTTTTATAAATAGGACCGGCATAACAATTAAACATTGACTTATATCCTCAACCCAAAGGATATTCTTAACTGAAATTGTTTTAAAAGGAGGAACTAGGGAATATATGTGAGGGTTTTTGTAACGTACTGAATTTCGTACATTTTCTGAATTTTTATTTTTAGCGGAATTATTACTAATGAAAAGTATTAGAGGTCAACGGAGGAGAGTCTATATAAATTATAACCCTTTACTACCTGAATTGAGTCAGAGAAAAAAATACATTGTCATCTAAAATATTTTATTAAATTGTACGTCCATATGCATTTTTCCAATTTCTTTACTCCTGAAGTTGTTGTCATGGAAATAATAAAGAATAAACTAAGTTTGTTGGTAACAGAAAACAAATAAGCGATAAATACGAGTTGATGTTGTAAACGAAATTGAAACGAAGATCACCTTTCGTCATTAATCTCTGAAGAAGGAACACCTCAAGATTTTTTCTTTAAAGGATAATTAAAAACTTTTTCTTTTTGTGGTATTTGACCACAATCTTATTCAGACTTGTTTTCTTCTTTTAATTGATTCCTGCTATAACTGTTAAGAGATTTATGATTCAAAGGATAACTTAATTAGATTTATTTTCATTGTTCTTTCTAAAAACACTTTGTTTTAGTTATTTTCCATTAGGAATTTTTCTGAAATAAGCTCCATTATTGAATTTTTCTTTTCAAAAATTTTTTTTATTAGAGCCTTTCTTTTTATTTTTAAATATCTTGTGTAATATAATATTAAATGTTGTTTTGATTAAAAGCTTTAATTTGTGGTATTGGAGTTTTTACCGTTTTCTTTTATATTCTGGCGTTACCTGAAATCTAAATTAACTCTTAAATTAAATTTTGATTTTCTATATTATATGTTGATTATTATTATTATTGAATTTATAAATGGTCGATTCTTGCGTAACTGCCCGATTTCAAGATACGTTTTGGTAAAAAAAAAAAATTTTTATTCAATGTTTCTCTGCACTTATTTTTCTTATTAGGGTCTAATATAATTATATTTTAAACGATTTTACTACAACTATATTTATACGAAAATAATAGCAAATTTTTGAAAATTGGCTGCCATGTGGAGCTGAACTGCATCCTTTTATTGTCAATATATTGTACAAAATAAAAATTTCTTAAGTTAAAGTTTGATTGCTCTCCATTGTCAAGTGAGTAAAAGAAATTTCGATCTGTTGGAGCCAAGACGTTTAGGTTTTTAGTTTGTTTTTGTCAGGATGTAAAATAAAAAAACAAAAAACACTAAACACATGAATAAAAGAACAATCTGCCTTTATTTAAAACGAACAACGTTTCGTCAACATTTCGTTAACCTCCTCAGGCTGTAAATACAATAAATCACACTTCAGTAAATTTTTTAACACGAACAACACATTGTATAATAAATACATTAAAATAGTTTTAACCTCTAAACAGAATATGTCAATGAATTTTTAAAATATAGTAATCACCAAATGGTGACTTGTCGAGCGGTATGTTTTCATGTCGAGAGCAAGCGACAAACTGTCAAAATTGTAAATATAAACTCAAGACTATACAAAGGTAATACAGAAATATATGAACCGTTCGCCGGAAAAACGGCTTAAGTCGACTTAAGCCTTTTTTCGAATGACGGCACTTTCGTATTAAGTGTCATCTAAACTATAATATTCAATTGAAATTGTTCATTTATGAACGTTTTTAAAATTTTAATTCGAATTTTGAAGTACGCGCCGGCCAAACGTCGCGACGCAGCTTGCCTAGGTCGCACCTCGTGTATATGTACCGCGCTGTCTTTCGTGTTGACGTTCGAAGTATAGATTAAAAAGATATTATCAATGATGAATTACTCTTCTGATCTTTTGTCTCTCACTCGTTTTCTAAATCTAATCAATCGAGAATTTTATAAAAACATTTTGACTTTTGCAGAGATTAACAATAACGAAGAATCAAACAATTAACGCAAGCGCGATAAATATTAACCCATTAACGTCCATGCTTAGGGAAAAATTGTTATCAAGAAAGTGAATACGGGAAAGAGGACCGTAGACCAAACAATGATTTTTGACATTCAAAGTTGTTTAAACAATTTGTTATAAACAAATAGAAAAAAACTAAAAATTATGAAAAATAAAACAGCGCCACTCGATTGTATGCGAAAAATTACGAAAGGAATATGTGTAACATTTTTTAATTTTTCCCTCCATTTGTTATAAATAATCAATAAACAATAACAATGACCTTAAACCAAGCTTAGCCCATGCTTAGAGAAATGTTGATATCAAAAAAGTAAATACGACAAAGAGGACCGTTGACCAAAAAATGATTTTTGACAATAAAAATTGTTTAAACAATTTATTATAAACAAATGTTTTTTAAACAATTTTTAATGTTAAAAATCATTATTTGATCAACGGTCCAATTGTGTCATCCACATAACGAAAATAAAAGATTACATTACAATTATGTTTTTGTTTAAGAACATTTAAACAATGAGTTTCCAAATCGTCCATACATATGTCTGCAAAAAAGGGTGAAATGGGAGAGCCCATTGGGGTCCCATGAATCTGGTGGTAAAATTTGTCATTGAATTTAAAAAACGTGTTATTAAATAAAAATTCTGTAATCTCAATGATGTCAGTGTACGGAATGTCACATTTATTACGGATTTGATTAGAGCGTTTATCCAAGCTCTCTACTACTAGTTCACAAGGAACATTAGTAAATAAGGAACTAACATCAAGAGATACTAAAACATGATCTTTAGGAATATTTAAATTTTTTATTTTTTCTTTTAGTTCAAAGCTATTATTTATATGTGACTTGGGAAGTGAAACTGTATTTTTTAATTTATTATAAAGAATTTTTGCAAGAACATGATTTGGAGAATTCACCCAGGAGACAATTGGTTTTAGGGGGGTATCAGCCTTATGTATTTTCGGTAGGCCGTAAAACATAGGAAGAGTAGTGTCTGTCTGAGTAAGAGCATTATTATGAAATTTTCTAGACAATAAATCATCTTGATTAAGATCCTTAAGAAATGTGGAACTAGTAGTAGAGAGCTTGGATAAACGCTCTAATCAAATCCGTAATAAATGTGACATTCCGTACACTGACATCATTGAGATTACAGAATTTTTATTTAATAACACGTTTTTTAAATTCAATGACAAATTTTACCACCAGATTCATGGGACCCCAATGGGCTCTCCCATTTCACCCTTTTTTGCAGACATATGTATGGACGATTTGGAAACTCATTGTTTAAATGTTCTTAAACAAAAACATAATTGTAATGTAATCTTTTATTTTCGTTATGTGGATGACACAATTGGACCGTTGATCAAATAATGATTTTTAACATTAAAAATTGTTTAAAAAACATTTGTTTATAATAAATTGTTTAAACAATTTTTATTGTCAAAAATCATTTTTTGGTCAACGGTCCTCTTTGTCGTATTTACTTTTTTGATATCAACATTTCTCTAAGCATGGGCTAAGCTTGGTTTAAGGTCATTGTTATTGTTTATTGATTATTTATAACAAATGGAGGGAAAAATTAAAAAATGTTACACATATTCCTTTCGTAATTTTTCGCATACAATCGAGTGGTGCTGTTTTATTTTTCATAATTTTTAGTTTTTTTCTATTTGTTTATAACAAATTGTTTAAACAAATTATTTTTTAAACAACTTTCAATGTCAAAAATCATTGTTTGGTCTACGGTCCTCTTTCCCGTATTCACTTTCTTGATAACAATTTTTCCCTAAGCATGGACGTTAATGGGTTAATATTTATCGCGCTTGTGTTAATTGTTTGATTCTTCGTTATTGTTAATCTCTGCAAAAGTCAAAATGTTTTTATAAAATTCTCGATTGATTGGATTTAGAAAACGAGTGAGAGACAAAAGATCAGAAGAGTAATTCATCATTGATAATATCTTTTTAATCTATACTTCGAACGTCAACACGAAAGACAGCGCGGTACATATACACGAGGTGCGACCTAGGCAAGCTGCGTCGCGACGTTTGGCCGGCGCGTACTTCAAAATTCGAATTAAAATTTTAAAAACGTTCATAAATGAACAATTTCAATTGAATATTATAGTTTAGATGACACTTAATACGAAAGTGCCGTCATTCGAAAAAAGGCTTAAGTCGACTTAAGCCGTTTTTCCGGCGAACGGTTCATATATTTCTGTATTACCTTTGTATAGTCTTGAGTTTATATTTACAATTTTGACAGTTTGTCGCTTGCTCTCGACATGAAAACATACCGCTCGACAAGTCACCATTTGGTGATTACTATATTTTAAAAATTCATTGACATATTCTGTTTAGAGGTTAAAACTATTTTAATGTATTTATTATACAATGTGTTGTTCGTGTTAAAAAATTTACTGAAGTGTGATTTATTGTATTTACAGCCTGAGGAGGTTAACGAAATGTTGACGAAACGTTGTTCGTTTTAAATAAAGGCAGATTGTTCTTTTATTCATGTGTTTAGTGTTTTTTGTTTTTTTATTTTACATCCTGAAAAAAACAAACTAAAAACCTAAACGTCTTGGCTCCAACAGATCGAAATTTCTTTTACTCACATAAAAATTTCTTCTTGATATTTTGCTAAAACGAAAATAAATTAATAAATTATTTAATATTCTAACAGTATTTTAGATATTATTTAACATATATAAAATTTCATAAAAGAACAGCAAATACAATATTTAATAATGAATATTTCGTTTTATTTTTTGGATAATTTGAAATGGAGATCGAGCAGTGTAATCCGGCATTGCTAAACTACTTTATAGAATAATGTTTTAAAATAACCACCACAGATAAAAAAGTTTTTCTGCATGAAGCACACTGAACACTTCACATAGGCCATGGAGCTGAAATTTTACGTGATACCATGGGACCTGAAATTTGACATTTATTCTAACTTCACTTCTACAATATTGCAAAATAAATCTATTCCTTTTGCAGATCGCTTGTTTCACATGAAAACTTCAAGAAAATGGTAACAATACTATCAAATAGTATTTACAGTAATATAATAGTAATGACATGGAACTGAACGCTTTTTTTGTACGCATACGATTTTCACAAAAAATAATTTTTTTTTAAGTAAAAATTTATCTTTTTTAAAACTTTCTTCACATGTGATTTAGTGCTAATGGATCAAAATTGAAATTTAACTTATTAGAAGGCGTAATAACTAAACACATGGCACCTTAATTATAAGTCTACAAATTGCGTTCAAAAATTGGAAAAATTGAGGGACAAAATATTTTTACAGATTCTAAGTATGAAAAAGGTATTATAAAGTTCAATATAAACCTAAATTGTTCATAAATATAGACACTTTATGCTTGAAAAAGGCTGAGTTATAATAATAATATTTTCACCGAAAATTATTCAATTAAAGTTAACATTTTGCAAAAGGGACACGCCACGGAGCTGAAATTTCAGCAGTTATAGTGCAATATAATAGAAGTTATAACATATATATTTATGTATATTTGGTTTTCAGTTACTCTCATATATACCTTTAAAATTCACTAATACACTTCAGAATATATTTTTAATTTAGGTGTATTTTTTCAACGCCGCCAAGTAGGGCAGTTACGTAAGAATCGCCCAAATATAACTTAAAATACATAGCATTTTGATTAATTAAATATTGTTTTTATAAATTTTTTGACTTTTCGTTTAATAGTAGTGTTAAAATTAATTTAGAATTTTTGTTTTGAATTGGTTTCTGCTGCTCTTTCTGAAGAATTATTTTATATTAATTATCGCCCTTTAAGAAACACGCCTCTTATTTGGATTACAGTTGAGCTAAGCAGTGGAGACTCTTCCGTCTTTTTTTAAATTAATTTATTCATACTTATTTTCTTTTAATGTAAATGTCATCGGATGAATTAATTAACTTTTAGAATTTTCAATTTCTTTTGACGCCGAAGGTAACTGATTTTCAATTTTATAATTTGTCAATTTAATGATGTATAAAGTTATTTGAACTAAAAATAAAATAATAATAATAATACGGTTACAAAATTATGTTCATATATGCTGAGTTTCACTTTTACCTGATTTTATTTCATTTACTTCTTCACTACTAAACCTTTTATTTGATCTTATTTTACGCATGCAACTCGAATTGAGTATTCAGAAAATTATATTTCATTTAGACTTTTAAGCTTGTATGAAGTTACCGGAAAAAATTGAAATAAAAGCGAATATTCTCTGTGCCATTTAGGGTAGAAATTAATGACTCTTGTGACCCACGTTTCTGCATGACAATCGAGAAATTTACAAACCTTTACGAGATAACTAAATGCAAGTATTTCTATAGAAAAGTGTATAAGGAATGTGCATAATTCTCAATACAGTGTGTTATGTAGAGTCTGATAAAACCTTGGATAGTTGAGGTAGAGTACAAAAGCTTAACTTTAATGCCTTTTAGCTTCATTTCCCAGGCTCTGCTTTTCATCTGAAAAAATGTCAGATTATAGGTAATTGCTAATTCTAACGGAATGGATTCTATTGGTAAATGATAATTAAGTGGTGACATGTAAAAAATTACATTGTTAAGCTCGTGCGTGTTTGCATGCTGTTTAAATGGTTCACAAGTCTGGGAATATATACTACATCCCTAGCGTGCACCACTTTCGAACTTTTGACCTGAAAAAGAGAAAAGGCCGCTGCATGAAAGCACGTAGTCGTAACTTATTCCGAGATTCTACACAGAATTCTTGTCCTCGTGGTTCGTGTTTGATTGAAAAGGCTGAAAATGAAAGAATGCTACCTGACCCTTCACAAGCCATGAAGTTATAAACAAATATTTAATGAATTGTTTAGAAAGTGAAATAATTTTTAAGAATAAGATGTAATTATTCAAAAGCAGAATACATATTCGTAATAAGAAAATATTTATCTATTTCATTTGGAAAGAAGTCACCATCATTCCATGTCTCCAAAATCTAATTAACAGAATAGGCAATAGACTTAAATCTATACACTGAGAAAATAAGTTGACTAAATACAACCAATTTTTGATTAAATTTAGCAGAGAGAGGTTGTTGATATAGCACCTGCAAAGCACTTAATTGATTTTAGCAGAGCATATGCTCCGGTATCCTAGAAGTTTGATTGTCATCGCCGGTGTTTTGTTTGTTTTGTCCCGAGGAACCCTAACCTAGAAATAAAGCTGCTTGGCTAGAGGCTTATTTTATCAGTGTATCTCTGAATATATTAATAACTGATTTCCACTAAATAAAATATTTAGTTTTGCAAATACGCAGCTGGCAAAATTTACATTTTTCTGCCAATTTTTGTTAACTCAATTTTCCATCTATATTGAGCGGATGAGGTAGATGGATTTCGATCCGTTCAATGTTTCTTATATTTTCGCTCACAAATAGGAGCAATATCTATTCTGCTTTATTGACTTGATCACAGAAGAGAAGCTCACTTGAAAAAAAGTGAAGGAAAAATCCAAATTTTGTTGTCTACTTATTCGGAAAAATAAATATTCTCATGAATGGAGTTTTGGTTAGTTTAACATTCGGACAAATAAATCTTGTATGCCTACTCTGATTTTAATTAAGTTTTGGAGAAAATAATGTCAACGTTAAAAAATTTGTAAATTATTGAAAGAATTGTAAAGAGAAATCTAAGTTTGGTTTCAAAACAAAAATTTACGGTGTTCTTTTTGCCACTGGTTGTTTCTGCGTTTTACTGCCCGCATTTTTAGTATCAATAAAAAAATTAAATTGTTAAAAACAATACTGTTGTAAAATTTTTTTGGCTGATAATAATATCTTATTTATTGGTAAAAAAATGTAATTATATTACATTTTAATGCTTTTTTTCATTTTAAAAGGTAAGAGTTTTACCCTGCTCTTGAGTAGAAATTTGTGGAGCACAGAGAAAACCATTTCTCTTGCTTCGAGCAATTTTCTCACCGCCCTTCACATTAAAAATGTCCAGAGACATCAAAGCAACGAATCTCTTTTAAAATCTCATTTTTAACTGTGAAAAGTTGATCGTGTATAAAAGACACTTCAGAAAGATTGCCATCTATTCCATAGAAAAACTTTTTTTACAAAAAATAAGAATCATAAAAGTTCATTGCATTAATGCTATAATAAATACTATGAATAACAAATAATGTTTATAATAATATGATATATCAAGTAACATTATTTTCCATAAGAAATACTATTTAAAAAATAAATATTTTTGTATTGTGAATAATTAGAGGCAAAAAGGAATTTAGTTGGAATGTAGAAATTAAAAGTATTAAAGTTCTGCTCAGTTCCTACTGTGAAACAGAGAAAAAAATATACTTTTATGTAAAAAATAAAAGGAAACATAAATGTTGTGTGTGAACAATAGAAACAACACTACTAATAGGCTCTAACAGTACAATTATACCTTGAATGTAACTGAACATCTTGAGCGTTGTCCAGCACTGAGTGGCAAAAAATTGTTAGCGGAGGTTGCAAATACCCGCGACTTAATTACCAGTTTGAAATTGACAAGGAACACGATACACGAGCGGCGGTAATCTAATGATTTTAATAGCCGACGATTCTATGAATAAGGTGGTAATAACAACCAACGGGCTGTTATATACTAAGAAATCATTAGCGTCAGACTTGATGAGCACTATTCAGACAAGCAAGAGCTTCCACTTTCCATATAACTAGTGAAAATTCTGCAGATCATAACACCAAGATTTAATTTTACCCTTTTATATACCCTCGTAAAAAAAGCTCACTTTAGCACTGTTAGACTTATATATATGATCATATTCTTTATTAAATTTCAAACTTTTTGAGATGTCTTGGATCCTTTTAAATGAAAAATTTACAAAGTTACAAGCAGTCACAATTAGTAGTGTCAAAACCCTACACTGAGAAAAAAATGCTATTAAATCAATTACATATTGGTTTGATCTAACAAATGGCATATTTAATATCGTTCGAACAAATATGTAATGATTTTAATAGTGCGTACTTTCATTTTTAATATTATTAAAACTATAGCATATACTATTGTTTATATGCATGATGATATGAAATGAATGTTGCTGCATTTTAAGTTTTATTGACTGTTACATTAAAACGAAATAGTTTAGTCCTTTCATTAAAGAAGATTAATTTATTGAACAAAAGCAAAAGATAACTGTAAAATAAAAAAAAAATATCGGTCTTTTTTTTATTCAGCTTTATTTTACACCGGCTCAACCCCTCCCGTTAAGGGGTCTGTAGGTCTTGAACTGTTGTACACTACCTAGTTTCGCCGTACATATTTTTTTTTATTTCAGAATATTTTTAATTTCAGTGAAAAATATCTAGCTGTAGCAATATCACGGAGACGGTCACCCATATAATCTCTAACCAGTAACCACGCTTGACTTTGCTCAACTTTCGTGATCGCGAGGCCAGAGCCGCTCCGCAACCTGGTATCGAGGATTGAAAGAAATTTTTTTTATCTTTAATATAATATTATGAAAATGCTCCTTCATTCGTCAAGTTATCGTTTTCTCTAAAGATCCTTTAAAAAATTGTATTTTTGAATATATGTGACCGCGTCTTTCGAGTAAAATGAGTTTAAAGTTTTTCATTATAAAATATACTCGATTACTGGTAAAGTTGCATATTAATAATTACCCAGATAGATGTTTCTTACGTAATTTTTTCCGCTGAACACGATTTTAGTAATAAAACAATTGTTTAAACATCTCTGTTATTGTTATAAACAAATTATGTTGCAAAAATCAAATGCTTAAAATTTCAAATCGAATTTAAACAATTTCTAATTGATCTAGAGATCTGAAAATTTATATGCACATTCAGAACTAACAACAATACCATAATTCACAATTTATTATTGATCTATTTAACTAGGTCGCTAATGACGGGTATACATCTTAACTCATCTCCGAGAATTAAGATTTAATTTTTCTCAGATAGTTTTGATATTCATATTTAAGGTTCAATGCAATAATTATTTGTTTAAAGCAGGAATAATTGTATCAAAAACTTTCGAAAAAAATAACAATTTTACAATTTTAAAAAATTCATAACCTTTTAATTATTGATTTTAATCAAAAATACCAAGAATCATTTATCTGTTAAAAAGACCTATATTTTCATAAACAAAATTTTGTCAGAGTAAAATTATAAAATTTTTGTCGGAGTAAACATTTTTTTTTAAATTTGCTTAAAAAAGTAAAAAAAAAATTTGTTTTCGATCAGGACTGATCGCATTATATTTTTAAGACCTTGAAGTACACGAAACCGTCAAAAACCAGAAATCGATTTTTTCGTTCATAAGTACCATTTTCTCAGACGCGGTGACATAATGTACTTTGTTTTATTTTATTTTATTTAATGTTTTTTAATTTTAATAATTTTATTTTTTTATTATCTTGTATTTTTAATTTCGATAAAGTTATGATAAATGCATGATTCGTCGTGGGACCTTACGTAGTTTGTTTTTCAGCAATAAAAAAAAATCCAAAATTTGAACCTTCTTTAGAAAAATGCGAATATCTCCAAAAATAAAATAGACAAAGTGGGCCCCTTTTATTGCGGACGTACACATATGTCACTGTTATTCAAAGATTTTTATTTTTAGAGAGCTTAGAGGACGTCCATTAATTACGTAAGGTGTTTTTTTTTTAAATTTGAACCCCCTCCGCTCCCCCTTGGTGAGTTTTGTGGAACCTTCACTCCTATCGTGATATTTTCATTTTTTTTCTTAAATAAGCAAAAAAATGATACTATATTAAAGGTGCTCTGTTATATAAAGATTTTTAAATTTTTTCTCCTTAGCAGTTTTTCTTTTTTATAAATTAATTTAATAGTATAAGCCTAAAAAAATACTTCTATTCTTATCAAGGAAGTATTAAATTATAGCGAACAGTGATTAAAATAATTTTATTGTAAGGTAACTGCACTGTAAAAACAGGTGTCTTGAAGGTGTCTTATTTTAAGACATAAGACGTTTATAAAGCGTCTCACAATAAATTCAAGTTATTTCATTGGTTAATAATTTTGTAAGACTTACGCTCATTGGTTGAAATTAAGACACTCAAAAATGTCTTAAAAATGAACATATAAATGTCTTACAATAAGACACCTGTTTTTGCAGTGTGCGCTAATAGTAAATCAAAATTTTGCATAATGAGAATAAGATCGTTAAAAAAATAGGCTGAGGATAAAGTATTTTTGTCAATTTCTTTAACGTGTATTGTAAAAATAGTGTAAATCGCAATGTTTTTTTGACTTTTAAATAAGTCATGAAATAATAAATTTTTTTTAAGTTCTTGGTTTCATTTAGAAGATAATTTGCTATAGAATTTAACAAATAATAAAATAAATAAATGTTTTATAGAAATATTCCTAAAAACTGTGCAATTATTTAAATTTTTTACTTTTCTTCGAATCAAATTCAACTTCTTCCCTAAAGTAAAAAAAAATGTGCAATAATACCAATAAGACAGTCTAAATCTATAAAAAACTAAGTTTAAAATGAGACCAAGAACATAAAATAGTATATTGAGTAACAAGGACATAAAGTCAGCCATTTGTTTACGTTGATGTTTGCAGTACGAGTAGAGTCGAGGGCGTACTCGTACTGCAAACATCAACGTAAACAAATTTGGCTGTCTTTATTTCCATGTTGCTTACGATACTTTTTATTCCAAAGGCACAAACAAGGCGCTTTTAGATACCTGATGACAGGAATTGGATGTCGTTCATTTGTTTGATCATATGAAAATGGGCGTCTATTTTTGTCCTAGGAAAAAAATAAAGCATGGGCCAGATCTTCATTTTTTTCCTAGGACAAAAATAGACGCGATTTTCATATGTTCGAATAAATGAACGACTTTTAATGCCTGTCTTCAGGTATTTAAAAGCGCCATTTTTGTGCCTGTGGAATGAAAAAATCTTTATTATTTCATGAGTTATTTAAAAATTAAAAAATCATTGCAATTTACACTATATTTACAATAAAAATTTAAAAATTGTAAGGTATACAGTAGTATGTGGCCACCTATTTTGAGTGACTCAAATTAATCAATTCTTCTTTGATCTAATTTTAAAATAAAATGTTTTCTCTGTAATCAGATAAAAAATAACTAAATACTTAATAAAATGAGCCAAGGATGAAGTCCTTTTGGCCACTCTAAAAAAAGTTATTGTAAAAAAAGTGTAAATAAATGCGTTTTTTCAATTATTAATAACTTTTAAAATAATAAAGATCTTTTTACGTTCTTGGTGTGATTTTAAAGATAATTTTCTATAGAATTTAAAAAAGACATCACTATGGTTGCACATTTTTGGTCTTAGTTTTTTCTTAAGTCCAAAAAGAGTACAAAAAAATTATTTAATATAATTAGTGAGAAAAATACTTTTCAAAATTATAATAAGAAAGATTCATAAAAGATTTTTGCAAAAACTTTGAAATTTTTGTTAAAAGTAATTAGAAATTGAAAAAAACGCTATAATTTACACTTTTTTTCAATAAATTTGTTTAGAGTGGACAAAACAACTTAATCATAGGCCCTTTTTATTCAGAATTTAGTTAGTTTTGAACTAATTACAAAGAAAAAATTGTATTTTAGAATTAGATCGAAGAAAAATTGATTAATCTGAATCACTCAAAACAGGTGGCTACATACTACTGGCCGGTACTGTGTCTCTTGATTAAATACAGGCTATCAGAAAAAAATTCCAGTGTCCTTCAAAGGATTTAAAACTTTTCGGAAACTATATTTTTATAAAGAAAAATGTCCTTTTTCAGAAAAAAAATTTGTATGGTTAAAAAAATGGTTTATTTACACACATTTGTAGACATTCAAATTTTTCTCTCATTACGCTTCTTAATAAACTTTAAAACTGATTCGATTTTGATCTACATTAGCTCATTTTCTTCAGAAATAGATTATTTACAAATTCGCGAAAGTTAATTTTTAAAAACTTGAACCGTTTTTCAAATATGATTATTTGTTTAACAAATGAAGTGCAATTTTTTTTTTACAAATAATCTTATTCGCAAATGGTGCAGTATTTTGAAGATAATTTGTTAAGGTATTAGTCGCGTAAAATGATTTTCGTCAGATTTTTTAAAACTTTGTATCTGTATTCATGAGGTATTTATCTATGAAATAAGATCTATCTTATTAACTTTGACCACTTCTGAGCTTCAAAATATTAATTCAAAGTTTATACCTTTTACATGCAATAGCACAAAATGCATTTAAAAAATGTCTCTTATATTCATTTATAAAAAAACAAGTCGTCAGATTTTCAAATAAAACTACTAAGTTACACATTGAGATAAAATAAGTCCTTTAAAAAAAAATTACCTTTATTGACCACGCCGTATAAAAAATACAATAATTTAAAAATTCATAATTTTTCATTTTCACGTGGTTTCATTGAAAAATGTCGAAAACATCACGATAACTTATAGTACCTGACTCAAAATCGTGAAGATTACATATATTACATTAGAAGAGGTCACAAGGAAGCAAGTGAGTTGATATAAAAGTTTATTTATTGTTCTTTTTATTTTGCGGGAGTTTTGCGGGAGCATTTACGCGACTAATACCTTAATAATCTATTTATTAAGAAAATGAGCTATTATAAATTAAAATCGTATCAATTTTAAAAATTTGTAAAGAATCGATGTGAGAGAAAAGTTTGATTGCCTAAAAACGTGTGTAAATAAACAATTTTTACCATTACAAATTTTTTTGTGTAAAACCTGTAAAAAAGTATGATTTATCATGCCTGAAAAGTGCACGCAAAGTAAGTGATGGCTGCACACCGTAATATGGTATACTTTACTGCACTGAGTATAGGAAAAGGGACTTTCCTGCACACTTTGCTAACTGGTAGATTTGCTCGAGCAGCAAACTTTTCACTCGTCGGAAAACACCTTCTTTCTGCTTTAGGTGCACAATATACTAGTTCCTAAAAAGGACACTTTTCCTTCCCAAAAATATAGTTTCCAAAAATTTTGAAATTCTTTGAAGACACTGGAATTTTTTTCTGATAGCCTGTATTCACCAGAGACATATACCTTAAACAAATTGACAAAAAGACATCATCCTGGGCCTATTTTTCTTCAGAATTTAGATAGTTCCAAACCAATAACAGAGAAAAAATTTTATTTAAAAATTTTAAACAAAACAATTAATTATTTTGAAACACTTAAAACAGGTGTCCACTCAATTATATCCAGTACTGTACATTATATTTAATTGTAATATTACCACAATGTCACTATAGGGTGGTTCAACATAAAAAAAATTTGAATTTCAATATGCAGAACGGCTAAAAAGCTTCCTTTTTAAGTGGAAGGAAATTTCATAACTTAAAAATTGAAATCAAATAATATTAACCCGGTTCGCAATGCGAATTTATATACCGAAAAATTTTTTCTTTTCTTTTGAGCGTATTTCTCCTACAATATGGAATCAAAATTCTATCCTCTCAAATTGAGTAGAATTTAGCTTGTTTTAAGAGCCATGTATTTAATTTTACAGGAATTATTCTACAATTAAGTGAAATATTCTTTATTTAAGAGTAATATTCTTCATTTGAGAGGAGAACTTTTAATCATAGAGGATTTACTCTTGATACCATTTTTAAGAGGATCCTCTGCACTTAATTAAAGAATTAATTTGTTTAACTTAATTAAAGAATAATTCCTGTCAAATTACGTATATTCCTCTTTAAAAAAGCAGAATTCTACTTAATTTGAGAGGATAGAATTTTGATACCATATTGTAGGGGAAATACGCTCAAAAAAAGAATATATTTTTTTCGGTGTATGTTTTGCAACGAAAATCGTATTCAATTGTTTTGGGAACAGAAAAACGATTGCGTTTCTATTTTATATGTATGAGCTGCATATCATTTTAAGCGCAAATAAACATCCAACATTTTAGTATTTACCTTACATTTGGACGATTTTTTCTTTTGAATTTATCGTCTTCCAAAGTCGACAAATTCTGAGGGGCAAAGACTTTTTGTGCTGAAATTAGTTATCTTTAATATATTATGCGTTAACATATATATTTGTAATTGATTATTTTACTAAATTTTTAATTTTTTAAAGAACACTGCAAAAACATGGTATCTTAAATTGGACAAAAATGTCTTAAATTAAAATACTTTTGGTGTCTAAGACACGAAAAATGTCTTAATTTAAGACATTTTTGAACAATTTAAGAGACCTGTTTTTGCTGTGAAATTAGTACCATTTTTTTTTCATTAACCTCCTTTTTTTCAAAATAATTATAAAATAATTCTTGAGTCCCTGTTCGGGCGCCATGTAATGATACGAAATTTCTCTAATGATTGCTGGGAATTCGCTAGTCGGATTGTTCAGTGTCCATTTAAACTAGAGTTCTGAAAATAAATTAACTTTGGCCATCTGGCTGAAAATATTATTTCTAGTGAGAAAGCAAATTGAATCTTAGCCTGCTGGCTGACATTTATATTTAAGAATATTAATTACTAGGAGGTAAGGTGAAGTCAATGATGAAACCGAGAATCCTATGTAAGAAACGAGTACTGAAGGTAAGAGTTAAAAGTTAAAGGAAAAGCGTTAACAGTTAACGAAAAAGGATACTTTTATACTTGGTTCCTTGGTTAAAGAGAGAAGGTATGCGTTAAAATTGAAGGGAAAAGGAAACTCTCAGCTCATTATACAAATTACTTTAACCCTTTAACACCCGAGCAAAATTGAGAGTATGTATGAAAAAATGAAACACCATTCTAGGGGTTTTCGGGGTAGCTGATTACGAATTTGATGTCAAATTGACAATTTGACAATTGACAGCTCTCAATTCAGTTGTCAACTTTTCTAAAAAGTTATTATTTTTGACGAAAATGACAGTAATATCGGTTTCGGGGACGCTGACTACAAATATGATGTCAATTTGACAATTTGACAGCTATCAAAGCAAATGTAGGATAAGTGCATAAAAGAACATTTTTAATGATTATTTTTTCCTTCTTTTCATGAACGAAAGTGAATATCAACTTAGAAAAGGACATTTCATGTTATATATAGGTATTTAACAAATCGTAGAAAAATGCAACAAAACAAATTATCTGTATGAAAGATATGTAACTTTAATAGAAACTTTTTATGAAATGTATTTATAATACTTGTATGTATTCATAAATTTTGTTAAGACTGGATTTATCAACTTTCGTCAAAAATTCAAAAAATCTGCGAGCGACAAATCACTCAGCGACAGACGAAAAGACAGGTTGTACAATAAGTAAATTTTTTTTTTTGCTTGTTACAATCTGGGCTGATTTCGATTATGTGACAGCTGTTAGCGACCCCAAAAACCCTTATACTTTTCGTTAAAAATAATCACTTTTTAGAAAAGTTGACAACTGAATTGACAGCTGTCCATTGTCAAATTGTCAATATGACATCATATTTGTAATCAGCGACCCCGAAAACCCTTATACGGTCATTTTCGTAAAAAATAATCCCTTTTTAGAGAAGATGACAACCTGAATTGACAGCTGTTAATTGTCGAATTGTCAATTTGACATTATATTCGTAATCAGCTACCCCAAAAACCCTTATACTGTAATTTTTGTTAAAAATAATCACTTTTTAGAAAAGTTGACAATTGAATTGACAGCTGTCAATTGTCAAATTGTCAATTTGACATTATATTCGTAATCAGCGACCCCAAAAACCCTTATAAACATGTGTCACTTATTTATTATTATTGTTACTACTTGGGAATTATTATTATTATTATTATTATTATTAAGAGAAGGGGAATGGTTGTACAACCAACGGCGCTTGGGTAATCCCTTTACGCCCCCCAAAAACGAGCCATCTAATCCTAAGCCCACAGCCCCCTCCACAAGGAGAGAACCCGAGCCGGAGTCATGGCCGCGATATCTGCTTCCTCAAGGAATGGTTTTCCTATGAGGTGAAGTCGTTCGCTAGTAAGCGAAAGGCAATGGCAAAGAACATGAGTAGAGGTTTCATCCTCTATCCCACACTTCCGACACTCGGGGTCATTGACGATGCCCAGTTTGTGTCGGTGATAGCGAAGATCCCCATGGCCAGTTAATATTTGCGTTAGGGTCTTGGCATCTATCCTGCCGAGCTTACAGAAGTCTACAGCTCGTTTCAGGTTGATCGTGTTACCAAGGAGTGACTTAGCCTGTCTGCCACTAGCCTAGCCATTCCACTCCTTTTGGTGTTCTGCGCGTAGCCATTGTTTGAATTCTAAGGCCAACACTGCATTAGAGACATTTACAGGCGGGTCAGGGCCAACTGTGCGGCTCCTGCTACCCGCCTTTGCAAGTCGATCCGCCATCTCGTTACCCCTAATTCCAGAGTGACCTGGGACCCATAGGAGCGTGACGCGGTTAGTCTCAGCTAGGTGATTTAGTGCACAGTGGCACTCCCAAACTAGATGAGATATTGTTTAGTAATGATTCAAGGACAGTAAGGCCGCCTTGCTATGTGGTAGGAAAAATATGTTCCTACCACGACAGAGCTCCGCGGTCTCACCGGCCGCATAGAGCAGTGCCGTTATCTCGGCTTGTAAAACAGTTACAGTGGACCCAAGCTTAAATGCCGAGCCCTCCATAGTTGTTTCATGATATAGACCTGCACCCACAGCCACTTCCCCTTTGGCTCCATCCGTAAACCAGATGTCACCATCAGTGGGGAGGACCACGAGTCCATTTTTCCAGTCCTCTTTTGCTGGTAACCTAATTTTATATTTCTTGTCAAAGAGGTATTGCTGAGAAATTCTATCCCTTCCCATTTTGTAGATAGATTTTTCCACCAAACTAGCGGGAAGTGTCACGTAACCCTTTCCCCTGACATACTTCCGCCCAAGTCCATCATTTATTCTCAGGGCAGATTTAACCGCCTCTGCTTTGATGGTAAGGTGTAGTGGTTCCAGCCTTAAAAGTGCACCCAGGGACATTATAGGTGTGGTACCCAACGCCCCCGTTATGCACCTCAGGACCATTCCCCTTACACTTTTAAGTCGATCGATAGTCGACAACAATTCGACTCTGCTCCACCAGACCACAGATGCATATGTTAGCCTAGGGAGCAGAATCGCCTTATAGATCCACATTAGTGTATCCGGTTTTAAACCCCAGCTATGCCCGATGGCTCTTTTACATTGCCAGAGGGCTGCCATGAATTTCTTGCACTTATCTTCTAAGTGTTCATTCCAGGCCAGTTTACTATCCAGGATGACACCTAGATACTTTGCTCGCGCTGACAGTTGAAGTTCTTGTCCCGAGAGCCTTAGCGTGCGTGTAGCTTTCCACTTATAGCGTCTCGTAAAGACGACAACCTCAGTTTTCTTTGGATTGACGGACCGGTTGACCCGTCGACACCAATTGTCGACAAGGTTCAGTGCCTGCTGTACTATTCCAAATAATTCCTCCAGGTGCTGGCCAAGGACAATCAACAAGATGTCATCCGTGTACCCAATCACATGGAAGCCTTTTTCTGTGAGTAACTTTAGCAGCTTATCAACCACCAGGCACCACAGCAGAGGTGAGATAACTCCTCCCTGCGGACAGTCAGAATCAACGACCCCCCGCAGGGTAGTATCACCTTTACTCGTTATAGCCCCTCGTATTACATCCCTAGAGGTGTAATTGAAGGCCCCCTTGATATCCATAAAAACCCCAATTGCAAAACCCTTTACTTCTAGCTGACCATCAATTAGATGCACAGCTCTAGTTAAGGCTGTTTCAGTAGAGCGTCCTGCTCTATAGGCATGTTGATCTCTGTGAAGCGGATGTCTAGACAGGATCTCACTGCGGATATATCTATCCACCAATCTTTCTACTGTTTTTAAGACGAAAGATGTTAGGCTGATCGGTCGAAAGTCCTTCGGTGAGGTGTAACCAATTCTGCCTGCTTTAGGTATGAAAACCACTTTCGTACCCCTCCATATCTCTGGAACATATCCCAGAGTCAAACTTGCCCTAGCAAGCCTTACCAACGGGCCGACTACACTTTCGCCCGCCCTTTGTAAGAGAACGGGAGAGATGCCGTCCGGTCCGGGAGACTTGTAGGGACTAAAGGATTCAATGGCCCACCTGATCCCGTTTGCTGTCACGATCCTGTTAGCCAACCCTCTACGAGGACCATAATTAGCCCTCGGGAGATCAGCCGTAAGCCAGGATACGGGATCACCACTACCAGACGTTGTGAAGCCCGGAAAGTGTGTCCGGATCAGGTGCACCAATGTCACCTCGTCCGACTCGGAGAAAGTTCCATCGAGTAATTTCATAGTGCCCATGATTGAGTCAGGGATTTTAGAAAGCAACTTATCCAATCTGGACGCGTTCCTTCCCGTGTTTATATTGGAGCAAAATGAATCCCAGCTATCTTGCTTAGCCTTCCTAATTGCATCCCTATAGTTGTTCCTTGTCTTGGAATAGATGGCCCAACTTACCTCCGTGCGACTTGATCTAGCACGTCTAAACAACCTCCTAGTTTCTTTACTAGGAGGTTGTCCAAATAATTATTCCACCAACAGATGGTAGTAGCCCTATGAGTTTTAGTTGGAACACAACTACACTCAAAGGCCGTTTGAACGGCTTTTGTAAAAATCTCCGCCGCCCTATCAAGACACTCAGTACCAACACCCTTACCGTACAGCCCCCTTACTGTACAGTAATGAACCAGTTTTGCAACCTCTACTGGTGGATTGGTCCTGCCGTGGTAGGGGAAGTAAGCCGATCCAATGACGGTCCTTCCAATTCCCTTAAAGTAAGTGATTAAGTCTCCAGTGAACATGTTCAACAAAGGAGTAACTGATACACCTTTCACCAGGATGCACGCTCTTGGTCTCTTAGCCTTGGGGTCCCTGTAACAAATGAAACTCTTTCCCCGAAGCCCTCTAATGGTATCTCGTACAACCCAAGGTTCTTGGATCAACGGTATACCTGTGTGCATCTTTGTCATACCCCTCATCGGTACTGCTGAGGCGTCTTTGCAATGATGCAAGTTAATTTGAGTAAATGTGAGTGCATCAGTTGCCATTACGGTAGCTGATCACTTCTTTCACTCGTCCCGGGCTCATTCTCCACCCGGCCAGTGACTTTAAAAGTCACTCTGCACAGGTGGTAGAATGGCCTGTAGTCGAAGACTTTTAGAGCCCTCGCCTGACTCTCAGGGACCTGCACAACTAAGAGGAATTTATTCCCTTCAGCTGCTCCAGCCACCTGAGTGTCTTCCGTCCTGACTATTCGCCAAGAGAAAGTTTTAAGTGAAGGGTTGTACTCCTCCAGTGCCTTTAGTACCTCCTTCACTTCTTCCTGCTCGCCCGGAATCCATGAAGTGGCCTTCAGCATCCTTTGGAGTACCTCCACCCCACTAACACGAAGCGTCGCACCTTCCCAGGGCTTTAGACATTCCACCGCACTAGTGAGCCAGTCCTTAGCCGCTGGGTTGGAAGCGACGAAAATAAAGACTCCTCCCCTGCAGAAGGAAGCCTCAAACCTCAGCAATCTTTTAGCCGTTTCTCTTACAAGGAGCGGCATTACGGCCCTTCTAAAGAGCCCGAATTGCTCCCCAGTAAGAGCAACGTCGGGATAGCCGACGGCAGAAACCACCATCGTCAGGGGATTTGCCCTGATGGCCGCACTAATACCTCCCTGTGTCTCTTGAGAGACAAGAGTTTGGCCCTGTTTTGGTCTTTTAGAGACCGCTGGTTCCCCCGGGGGAGACGAGTCAGGTCCCTTTTTTCTCTTGGTAGACTCAGATCCGTTTGGTTTACCCAAACCCGGATCGCCATCCACCCCAGAAGCGGAACCGCTTGAATCACCGGAGAGACCAGCTGGGCATGTGCATGCTTTTATCTCCTCCACCGTCTCTTTACAGAACCGGGGAGGTTTTTCTTTCTGAGAGGCCTTCCAGCCAAGTCGGTAGGTTTAGTTGAATTATCACCTGGCTCAGCAGACCCCGAGGAGCCCGAAGTTCCAGGTAATGGGACAGTACCAGCTGCCGGGATAGGGACCTTTGAACTTTCAGCTCCAGATGGGACCTTAGCCTCAGCCGCCATATCCTTTTGGCTGGTCTCAAGATTTAAATTTTTTAAATTTTGCTTATTTGGGTCTGTCATTTTGTTCCCACGAGAAGCTAGGGAAAAGAATTCGGCCCCTGCAGAGCCTTGCTTGCAGGGGTAGGACTAGATACTACTAGGAGTTCGCCCGGTGTCCCAGAGTCCCCGTGCGCGATACCTCCAGCCACTTCACTGACGATAGCCGCGCGTTCGGCGCCCAGGCCCCAGCTTTTCTTCTGGGTTGGACCCCTTCCGCGCCACCCTCTTCAGCTCCGCTTCGGATTTGTTAACCCTAATGATATTCATCCCTCGGCACGGTAAAAACACCTTGGATTGGGGGTGTCGTTGGTCAGATCGGACAGACAACCGGTCCAACGGTTGTCAGCACCAGATCGAGACTACTCCACACAACTTGGTATGCCAAGCCGGTAAGAGTATCCCATTCCTCCCAGAATCCAAGTCGTCCACCGCTGACGAAGATGGTTAGCCCCCATTTGGAATCCGAATGAACATCATTCGCACAGGCAGCTAGTGCACCAAGTACAAGAACGGCGAGTACCCGAATTAACGGGGTCCCGTTCGTTTCCCGGTGCCCAAACTCGCCAGACATTGATAGTCGATAAGTTTTGGGAAAAGACGAACAGCTCGTCTAGTGATGGCGACTGAAGGACAAGCAACTGGCGGGTCCTAAGCCTCCTCACCACGACAAGGTGACACCACGAGGGGGTACTACTTGGGAAACACAAGTTTTTTTTTTTTTATGTTTGAGGCGCCATCTAGGATACGCCATTTTGAATTTTTTAATTTTGGGACTACATTCGTATTAAGTAGTTCAAAAACTTTTAAATTCTGTGTCCCAAAATTTTTTTTTGACTTTGATGTCCGTCTGGGAGCTAACTGATTTTTTTCACGATTTCTGAGATTTGCATAAACATTTGGTTATTTATTTATAACAAAATAATTTTTTTTCATTACTTGTACGTTTTCCAGATATTAGCATTCATACTGAAGAAAATAAGCTAAACCGCATTAAAAAATATTGATATTCAAGAAAGTTACAGGCGTTTTTGCAAGTGGGACATATACGTCCCGCAGGCGTTAAAGGGTTAAAATTTAAATTTTATTTCTTAATACAAACAATAGACCACTTGCAGGGTGTCATCATCGTTCGAGCAAACCCTTGTATAATGAGGGTTAATTGTTTTAGAAAAACAGATAAAATTTTCGAGTTTTAACGAAAAGAGAGATAAATATATTAGTGCGTGGTATAGAAGTACATGGTAGTGAAAGTTATTAATGAATAGAACTTAAATGTGTATAATGTGGAAATGAATAATCCTTATTATTGTGTTTTTTTTAAGTGCACTGAGAGAAGTTTCGCTTGACATCTGAATTGTGTACTATTCAGATGTCGTATCGAAGCTTATGCGCAGAGTCGGTTCTAATGTACATAATAGAGTTTCTTCGCTTTGTGGGACGGATCCTGTACTAAAAATGTTTGTACCACAGAGAGAGACAGTGTCTAACTTTTTGGCGCTGCTGTCGCTCAATTTTATTTCAACTTGCGAACTAAAAAAAGTTCGGTATCTGTACCGCATTTAGCACAGCTGGCGTACGTGAAAGTACCAATACTTTGCCAAACTTCTCTCAGTGTGTTTATTACAGAAATGTGTTTAATGTGAAAGTGTATAGTATTAATATGCTTATTGTTTATTAAAAGTTTGTGTTAAATAATTCTTAATACGGTGAACGAAAAGTGTTTATTAAAGAAATGAACTGTAAGTGTTCAACAATAAATATTAAAGTGACTTCAATAGTAAATATACAGTAAAAATTAAATGTGAAAAATGACAGTGATTCAAATGGAAGTGTGCAAAGTGTGTTGACTAAAGTAGCAATATTTAGAAAGTGTTAAAATTTTTTATTTCCTTCTTATTTTTAATAAAGTTAGTATATAGAAGAGGTGAGATAAAGATATGAGGCAATAACATGAGACAATGATATGAGATAAACAGATGAGACAATGAGAGAAATGAGGTAAAAATATGAGACAATAGCATGAGACAATGAGATGAGATAAACATGTGAAACAATTAGAGAGATCAGGTAAAGAGATGAGATAAATAGATATGCGATAAACATATTAGATACAGAAACCCAAAAAAATATTAACACTTGAAATATAAAGATACTTTGATGACATGTAGGACAAAGAGGTGATTATGGAGTGAGATCGTGAGAAATAGAAAATAAGATACATTTTTTGTTAATATTTTATTTGCATGTTGTTTTTAAAAAATGAGTTCTCAGTTAAAGAGGAGATATTCCAATTAAAATGATAAAGATTGGGATATTATTCGTAATGGGGATATACTAAATGACAATCACATGTATAAGTTTCAGGAATCATTGGATTAACAATTCCTTATTTTCTGAAATTGATAATGATCCATCTTTTGGTCAATTATTCCTGTTCGATCCAGAAAAAGCAATTTGATGTAGATTAAACAAACATGAGAACTTAGACTTGGATATATTATTTAGTATTGACAAAATATTGAGAGATTGTAACGCATAAACAAAATCGTTTTTAATGATGTCTGAGATCATTGAAATGGAAACTGCATTAACAAAGAAAAATAATGAAGAAATTTCAGAATTACAACTAATGTTTACTTTAAAAAAAGAATTCAATAAAGGAAGGTACAATTTTTAAAGGTATTATGAAGTTTGTTATTTTTAATATAAATGCTGAAGGTTTAATACCAGAGTTTTATGTAACGATTAATAATAAATCGATTAAACAATTGCAATTGGTGAATCAGTTAGATCCAAATGTTGAACCTTGGATATATCCTATACTTTATCCTCTAGAAAGCAAGAGTTATAGTATCGTCATGATTCGAACTGATAATGACAAACGAAGTAGAAATCAAACTGGGTCCAGATTTGCTTATATAAAATAGGAGTAAGAGATCATACCTTCAATCAATTTTTATATGGTGGAAGATTGTTTCAGCAATGGTTAGTTGATAATTATGTCAAAGTTAAAAAAGTTAGGTTACAGTTTTGTAAAATTAATCAAACAAAATTAAGAAGTGAAACTTACGAATGATTAATTGATCATTTACATAATCAAGAAATTGAAAATAATGTACATGTTGGCAAGATGTTGATATTGCCTTCAACACTTATTGGATCACCTCGTTAGATGTTAGAACAATATCAGGATGTAATGACCATTGTAGCTTTTCATGGTAGACCAGATTTATTTATTACAATGACATTTAGTTCAAAATAGAAAGAAATTGAAGAAAATTTATTACCTAATCAGTCAGCTTCTGATAGACCTAACATCGTAGCAAGAGTCTTTCATTTAAAAGTAAAAAAATCAATCGAAACTATAGTACATGATAAACTAATTAGACAAGTAAAGTCTTATGCTTATGTTATTGAATTTCAAAAGCGCGGTTTTCCACACATTTATATTTATTGGTTATATTGGAAGAAGGTTCTAAAATATTAAGAGCAGAGAGTGTTGATCGGTATATTTCAGCTCAGATTCTAGATGAACATGTTAATTCTACATTACATAAAATTATAATGAAAAATAATATTCATATACCTTGTGGTTAGACGCTTCAACATATAAAGACAATTTACTGTACCTCGTACCAATAATATTATATTATTATATATATAGACGTCTTAAAATATAAAATAATCAACAGTAAAATAATGTCTAAACTTACAATAACTATATTCTATTTCTATTTCTTTAACATTCTAAATGGTATTAGGTATATCATATTTTTTTATAATTATTCTTCATGTTATTTTTTATCTTTATTTTATTTAATTAATTTTCAATTAATCAAAATTTGCAAATTGATATACAAATTGAATCAAAGATCACATTAATTTAAATTTAATACAATTTATTTATTTATTTAAGAACATATACGAGCACATAAAGCCCTTTACAAAAAAAAATAAAATTAATATACAATTAAAGATTTACTTAAATTATAATTGCTACTAAGCCGCATTGTTAAGCAGTATATTTCTTAACATATTTTTAAATGTTATCAATGAGACTCCAAAAAACTCCACTCTATCCTGATATACATTGGCTTCCCTGTTAAGCCTACTAAAAAGAGAATTTCTGCTGAAGTTAGTTTTATGTTGATGTATATAAAAAGGTTGATAAGATCTCAACAATTTAATAGGAGCAGAGAAGTCAATGCACGACAAAACCGAAGGACATTCAACCAAACCGTTGATTACTTTAAACATAAATAGCAAGTCAGAATATAATAGGCGATTTTCAATCTTCGGTATGTTCAATTCAGATCTCAATATTCTATAATCGTGCGTATAATAATCAAAGTCGATACTCAGCTGATGTGCCGCAAATCTCAAAAATCTATTTTGCACCCGCTCAAGTCGCAAAATATGTACACTATAATAAGGCATCCATACAATAGAAGCACACTCCAAAATAGATCTTACAAACGCAAAGTACAATACTCTTAAAGTCCTCACATTGTTGAAGTTAGTAGCATTACGCTTAACAAATCCAAGAGCTCTAGTAGCTTTGTTGACTACATAGGACATATGTTGGTTGAATGATAGATCAGGTACAAAAATAACTCCCAAATCGCGAACTTCAAATACTCTAGTGAGATAATCACCTTCAACAGCATAATCATATTGAAGTGTAACGGTTTTTCTAGAAAAGGATACATAGCAACATTTGTTTATGTTAAGTAAAAGTTGATTCATGGTACACCATTTCTGTAGCCGATCCAAATCACTCTGAAGCTTTAAACAGTCTTCATAAGATTTTATACTATAGTAAAATTTTAGGTCATCCGCAAAAAATAAAAACTTACAAAACTTAAATACAATGTCTTCTTAATATTAATTTTCTTTTTTTATTATTATATTGTGTATTTCTTTCATTTCACATAATTATACATAAATAAAACATTATTTTAAGAAACAATAAAATTTGGCGTGCCCTTTAGCACGCGCTTTTTTTTCTTAGTTAAAAAATAAAAAACACAATAATATATGGGCTATTCTATTTCAAATCGTTCCACTAGCAAAAGACTCGCATGAAAAAGATTTTTTAAATCGGTTTAATTTGATTAAAGCTAAATTAAAAAAACAATGTAATAGACGAACTTAAAAGAGAATTTCTCAAGCTTTAAAATAATACTAAACTTTATTTAAAAAGATTTCAATTTCATGTAAAATTCTATGTTTAAAAATTTCAAGCATTAATATCTCGAAATACCCCCTCTTGGAATTCGATGTAACGTATACTAAAATAATGTTTAAAATTTCTGTTTTTTACTATGTAAAGACTATAATGGACGTTTCACGGGATTTAGAAAAAAAAATTAATTAAAAAACCAATCTATTTAATCTGACGTGAATTCGAAGTCGCGTAGTATAACCATTCTCATGGTAGAATTCGTTTGTTTTTAAAGCTTGAGAAATTCTCTTTCAAATTCGCCTATTACACTTTATTTTTAATGTAGTTTTAGTCAAATTAAACCGATTTAAAAAATCCTTTTCACGCGATAGTCTTTTGCTAGTGGAACGGTTTGAAATAGAATAGCCCATATTTTAAAAATTTTAAATTTAAATGTTATAAAAATAAATTAACAAAATCTTAAATGGCGCATAGTAAACTAGTTACAAAACAATTCTAGAACTTTTCATAAATTTTGAGATTTACAGTATTTCTTTTCTCTATAAGTTAGCAATAAATCCCTCCAAGGGAAAAATTGCGTCTATTCTTTGAATAGAGAGAAATCAAACAGGAGCACCTATATTTTTCTCTTTCTAACCAAAAAAGAATGAGAGTATCTAGTAGCCCACGGATTATAACCTCACGGGAGCACACGTAGACGTTGGAATCCTCCACCATTGTTCGTCAAACTAAAGACGGGCACCTCTATCAATTTGGAGACCGCCTAGGCGATCCTAAACCTCAAAGGTTTCGGATGCATCGCATGAGTTTTGAGCAGCCCTATCTGACAGGAGGGAAAATCTTCAGTTCTTATTTTTATGCGTCTCCGTTTCTAATTTTCACCGCAAGATGGCATGGCGCGCATGTTGTCGGCTATTACCATTAGTTTCGCTGGTTTACACTTAAAAAAAACAGGAAATTACATTTTTTAACGAATAAAAAGTAAAAAAAAATAGTAAAACATATACAATTTTCAGTATAAGTATAATTGTTAGGAGAAAATTTAATTAATTGTGAAAGAAATTGCAAGTTTATTATAGAAATGAAAATAGAAGAAATTCTACTTTTGTCAATTTTTTATTATTTTTTCTTAGATTAAAGTGATATAACTATACAAATAGTAACGAATATTAAACATATTACATAAAATATTAATAAACATATGTAATTACGAATAGATGCATATTTTTCGGTAAATAATTGATTATTTATGAAATCAATTTATAAACATTACAATTACAATATACCTATGGCCGGTACATTAAATCTTTATATATATATTATATTCTTTATAATTGAACTATTTAAACTTTTTAAATATAAATAGTAACATATATTATGCATATAAATAGAATATATAAACATTGGTAACAATTTGTATAAACGTGTAAATTGATTTATAAAATCAATTTATGTTTTACATAATTTGGCTGCTTTTCTTTTGAGAATACTTTTTTTTAGATATTGTTGTTTTTCTTTACAAAGAAATTGTCTCATTCGTGTTTGTAAATAAAATTCAACAATTTTAATTAGCATTTCATTAACTTCATCTGTTGAATGCTCTTTACATACAAAATTAATTTTTTTACTTGTTTCGGTAAAATCCTGAAAAATTAATTCAAACGCGTTTTTCTTTTCGCAATGCTTTTGGAACAGCTCTTCGATTTCACAAAGTAATTTGTATAATGTTACTTTTGGATGGACAAGCTCTTTATTTGTTACAGGATACTTGATAAAACTACGGGGCAAATCCTCTGTCGTAAAAGAGGAATAATCTTTATTTGTCTGAGAAACAGAGAGAAAGCTTTTTGTGCATTCTTTACATTTTACATGGTTTTCTACGTATCTACACACACAAGCTGTAGTATAAAATAAAACGCAATCAGTGATTTCTGGTAACTTGTAGTCGTGATCAACAGTGTTTACGAAATCACTGAAATCAGTATTTTCATCGTCAATCACGACTTGTAATGTCTTCTTTATATCTTGATACGCTGCCTTTTTCTTTGAAAAACACAATTCTTTTAACTTAGAGGCAGTTATTAAGGGTTGAGGAGGATTACTGTCAAATATGGAACAATTACCGGACTTAGGAGGCTTTAAAATACTGAACGTTGCCAGTATTTTATACAATTGGAGAAAGGTTGGTGCACAAGGGTGGTCATTGCTTCCTTCAGCATATCTAATAGTGCCGAAAAATCTCTAGGGAAAGGAGAAAAAGTTTAAGAATGGAAAAAAGGAAACACAGAAATAAAACAGATGCCATGTGTCAAAATGATGAAATGTAGAATATTTTTTGAGACGAAAATATAAATCAGAAAATCTTTTTCTTATTTAAATTTTCACTCATCAAATAGTAAAATAGCCACTTGTATATACGTGCATAGATTATTGGTTAATAATATTTATATGTGAAATATTATCAAATAATATGCCGATGTTTTCACTGAAAAATTCTGCAAAATAATAAATTTATTATAATATAATAGATAAAAAAATATTTATTCACATATTTAATACAATCTTTTAGTAAAAATTAAACAAAGCTGAAAAACAGTAAGAAAACTTTGATTTTTTTAAAATAATATTACGGTTCTGGAAAAAAACTGTGATATACATATATTGTATTAATATAACGACTCTTCTACGTTCTTAAGATAAATAAAAAAAAAGTATATTTACACCAAATTTTGGTTTCACAAAAATAAGGTCATTCTAATTTTTAAAGAGAAAATAAACTTTATGTAAAGAAAAATAATAACTAATCTAGATCAGAAAAGAGTTTATTAAATTTTTCTTAAGAAAAACGTTAACTCCATTTACTGTTAATAATTTAATTTATATTAATGTGCAAAATTTTTTCCTTTTAGAGCTACGTTAAAAGTATCACATCTTAACTGATATTTTTCGTTTAAATTGATAAAAATTGTTGAATTGAATAAATATTTTATATTAAACAAATTTATTGTTTTTTTTTTACATTTGTCTAGAATAAAATATTTATAGAGTTCATTATTTTTTTTTAGTAATTTAAAACAAAAACTTGTGATCACTTTAAACATGCATTTTAATTAAGGTGAAGTTAAACAGAAATTATTTTAATAAATCCTGCATAAAAATACAATAAAGAATTAAAGAATACATAAGTTTTAACAATTATTTTGAATACCAAACTTATATAATTGAACAGTTAACTTTATTATATCAAAAAAGATTTGTAATTGAAATAAATTGTTTCTCGCATTAGTATGAATATGTAGATTTAATCAATATTTTTAAAATTCAGTTAAACTATATAAACTGTCTAATATATAATAAATAACTGTATAATAAATAATAAAGTAAGAAAGATTCTCACAAAATTTAAATTTAATTTCATAGGAATCTTAATCTTTTTCAATTTATTCAATGTATAATTGAATTTAAGATAATTTTATTTTCCGCTAGTTCCTTTTTTTTAAACATTTTTAGAAAGGAAGTTTCTTAAATACATAGATTTAACAATGCTCTTAAGAATATTTATTATTTATTAAAAAACTCACAAAATAATATTAAATTTAATTGTTTAATTTTTCCTTAATTAAAGGCATGTACTAATCGTAACAAAATAAATTAATTTAAAGCAGATTACTTATATATTGCAAAATTAAACGAATTTTTCATACCAAATAGACGTTTATTATATATAAAAATGGTTCTACGCCTTTCTAGTATATATTCATTTTATTTATTTTTTTGTTTTTAAGTAATCTGCTTCATTTGTTAATTGGTAGAAGTCACGGCTCGTAAATGACCTTAAAGATGTCTTAAATACCTCTAATGGATCTTGATTAATCTTTCCTGTTAAAACGTAATCAAATTTATATTCTTTTATCAACGTCTTTTGGATATCAATCATGGATTTAATAGTAACGCGTAGTCCTTCTGCTGTAGGATGTGAAAAGAACTCTGCTCGCTATAAAACACAAATAATAAACAATTACTTATTCAAACAATTTTAGATTTTCTTTTCACTTTATATATATTAGGTATTAAATATTTACTGTAATTCCTATTATATTGTTTTTCTTTTTAGAAGGATTTAAAAGCATTTGTTCCCAATTGTCCAGCCAAGAAAGAAAGTCTTCTAAGACCTAAAAGCATAATTAATTGTCTTTTATAATATAATTTGATAATTTTAAAATTAATGTGAATAAAAATTTGTATAATATATGTAATGCATTTACAATTAAGTCGGCGCTGTGAAATTTTGTAGCTGTTTCTGGATGTAGTCGATTCATGGCGTCGAACAAATTATTAATTCTCAAACAAAATTCTGCAGTTTGTTCACATCCTTTTAAATCTTCTTTAAATTTCTCATAATTTTTATAATACAATAATGCTTTTGCCGTCGAATTACTAAAAACCTGTAATTAATTGAATGATATCTAAAACTATTATACTAATCAGTAAATTTATTATTTTATAAATAAATTGTATTACATACCTGCAATGCTAAGGAAACTCTCATTTTTAACAAATTATTTGGCTCTATATGGTCCTTTGTTAACTTGGGACATAATCTTCCATTGGTATTACATCTATCTATGTTAAATAATTTGCTAATATATTGCCACTGAATTGAGTTTTTATCCGGATGTTCCTAAAAAACAAAAATTTAACTTTGCAAATAATTGGTTAATATTTAATTAAAATAAAACGAGCCTAATTTCCTTAGCGTACTTACCTTTAATTCTTTATAATTGTCGATCAATGGTTGCAACATGATGACCAGCCCATGATCTGCCTTTTCTGAAATATTTGCCGCTACACCATCACCAAAATCTGCCAGACCACTCAATTCCATGGTTTTAGTATTTAATGTAACATTTTTGCGCGTATGTATTTCGTCCAGCGAAATTATAAAGTTCCTTTTAACATCAGGCTCTGCTTTTAGTTTTTCTTCGAGTAAGTCAAACAATGGTTGATGAAAACCGCATGGTGTGTCGATTAACGCTAAGTACCTAGAAAGAACCATATAGAATTAATACAGATAATATAAGCAATGCAAAATTATTTTGTATTAATTTCTTATTATGTTACCTTTTAATGGTACTTGTACAAGGCAAGGGTAAAACTTTGGTTTCCCTTAAAAGTCTGTAACATGCGGGTGATTTCATGTGAAAAATTAAACATAAAATAATCCACTCATCTGATTATCGATGCCCTTGTCGGTTTTTACATTTAGATGCAGTTAGTATTTCGTTTATTACTAAACGTTCATTTTCGCAGATGTTTTTATTGTCTAGCTTTTCCTTAAGGCTAACTGAATCCACCGTCGCTATTTGCCCTCTTAAATCAGCTATCTGGCTTAAAAGTAAAGTTTTTCTTCTTTCATTGTATTTCATCTTTTGGGAGACATTTTTCAATTTACTTTTCATCTGCACAATTTTACTTTTCTTGATCCCCTACCCGAAAGTACGCACTTTGTGGTTCGATTTCTCTCCAGGAACAACGACTTTTGTGGATTTATCTAACTAACGCGCGCTCTGATTGGCAAAAGGTTCTTTCTGGCATTGCGGCCTTAACAGTTTTCGACCAATCAGGGTCGAAGTTCGAGATCATGCATTTGCGTATGCGCACGCTCTATGACGCATTTCTTGTTCCGACGATAATACCGGTGAACGTGACAACGTTGGTGATTGAAAGTGAACGATTTACGAGTGAAGAAACTAAAAAAATGGAAAACTCATCATCCGAAGGTTCCGCAGACGAAGAAGAAATCATTAGAAATTTTGATAAGGAGGCCCAAATTATTGTGCAAAGTGAAACACTGCCGAAAAAATCTTCCGACCGGTACTTGCTTGTCTACAACACATACAAAAAATGGCGAGAGGAAAATAAACATTTATTATCAAGTTCAGAAGAATCCAATTTAATTGTTTATTTTGAGTCTCTAAAAAAAAAACTGAAACCACCGACTTTGTGGAGTGTTTGGAGCATGCTCAAAACAACTTTGAATGTTAACGATAATATTAATATTACAAACTTTCTTAAACTCAAAAGTATTATAAAGTCAAACGCAAAAGGTTACAAACCGAAGAAAGCTTATGTCCTAAGATGGGAACAAATAACAAAATTTATAAAAGAAGCTCCAGACATTATTTATTTGTCCATGAAGGTAATTAATTATTTATTCTTTAATTTCTAATTATAGTAAAAAAAAATTAAATTTTTCTCTTTTATTATTATAATAAAAATGATATTATTACCTCATGTTTATGAGTATATCATATAAATTGTACAACTATTTTGCATAATTATATTTAAAAGTAAAATTATTGAAAAGTATAAAAAAAAATTCGAAAATGTGCACCTAACCTAAAATTAACTATAAATATATACTATAAAGAATAATTTGGATTCGAACCATCTGTAATAATATTAGCGAGCATTTATTTAATTATTTATTATGAAAATGACATCTTGATAATACTACTTTGATTACTAATAAGAAATCACTGTTATTATTTTGATTAGAAAGCGCCAAGTTATTTTTGTATAAGAGAAAAAACAACAAAACCTCAACTTTAAACTTTATACACCAAAATAATACCAGTGATTTTTCATTAGTAATCAAAGAGGCATTATTAAGATGTCATTTTAATAACAAATAATTAAATAAATGATCGCAAATATTATCACGGATGGTTAGACTAAATTATTCGTTTTCTGCGTTATATATTATTACTATTTAAATATTTTAACTTTTAATTAATTGGTATTTATCAAAAACAATAAAATTTGATCGGTTGAAAGAAGTATATATTTAAAATTGCCCTGCGTCAGGTTATTTTTGGAAAACAACCAAACCTCAAAAATTTTAAATTGTATACTTTTTATTTATTTAGTTTAGAACTTTGAATATAAACCTAAATCGCAATTCTAAACTAAATAAATAAAAAAATATGATTTTAAATCTTTACGGTTTGGTTATTTTCAAAAAATAACCTGGAGCAGGGCAACTTTAAATAAATATTTCTTTCAAAAACCAAAAGTCGTTAAATAATTGCAATTTAAATTACAGGTTTTTTGTTAAAAAAATTGTTGAAGATTCTAGAACTTCTTGTTAAAATATTATTAATTAAAATTGTAGGTCTTTTTGTTAAAAAATCTTTACAATTGTTTAAAATTGTTGAACATTTTAGTGAAACTTGTTCTTGTTATATTTCGTTTAATTGCATTTGTTTTACTCTTTTCAGGTCATACTAATATTTGGAATTTGTGGCTGTCTGCGCTGTGATGAAATCACAAACATAAAGGTTACAGATGTAGCAGACTTGACGGATAAATACATGGTCTCAATCAACAGTAATAAAAATGATTACCCTGGCCAATTTCTTATTGGGAATCTTTTCTACAGCACGGTTAAGAAGTATATTTCATTGCGACCATCTGATGAGTTCAGCAACAGATTTTTCATCAAATATCAACAAGGTAAATGCCATGGACAACCTATGGGGAGACATAAAATTGGCGAAACACCACAATTTATTGCTTCCTATCTAAATCTACTAAATCCAGAAAGATACACTGGCCACTACTTCCGAAGAACATCAGCGACGCTCCTTTCTAATTCTGGTGCAAATATACAAATGATAAAGCAGTTAGGAAGATGGCGATCAGACCTAATAGCTCAAGGTTATGTAGAAAATTCTGAACATAACAGACAGCTGATTTTTAATGGCATTACCCAAAAAGCTACAACGGATACACTTTCAAAACAATCGACTAGTGCAATGGTAACCAACGAATTTGAGAAGGATGAATCATATGACGATTTGAACTGGGCAGATTTTTCAGAAGAATTTAACCTCAAGGACGTTTCTTCAACTGTCGATCGAAATAAGTCAGTTCCAGGTAAGCAAAAATACTTATTTTATAACAAAAACATGTCTATGTTACTTTTATTTAATAATAAAATTTTTTTCAGATGGAGTCTTAAAAACTGGTTTCGTTACTGGAAACGAAAAACAAATACTTATACCAGTGACTAATAAAATCAACTCAGATGCTGGCAGTAGCAAATTATTTTTGAATAAACCCGGCATAAAATTAAATTTCAGTAATCAAGCAACTGTTCATCCACCTCCGTGCAAAAAAACAAAATGTAATGAAGATTCCGTCTTTCAAAATGAAAACATAAATTCAAATCTAACAAAAGAGAATTTAAAGTTTGAGAACTGCACCTTTAATAGTTGTGTATTTCACATCGCTTCAAGCAAGCAAAATAAAGAGTAAAATTTCAAGTAAAAATGAAAGAATATAATGTAACATTGGTGTTTTCTTATGTAAATAAATAAATATTAATAATGAACCGGTCTTATTTAAGTTGTCTGTAACTCATATTATAATTACAAAAATAATAAAAAATATAATAGTAAATTAAATAAATGAAACATAATATTTATTAATAGAAAAATATCCTGTTGAGTGTCAAAAATTGTATAAATTCTGACATTTTGTAACAAAAACGTTATAGTTTTTTGTTTTATAAGTTGTTCAAAACTTTAAGGAATATTTGGTTGAATTTCAATTTATTAATATATTTTATTTTGTTAAAATTCCAGGACTTCCTCGTTAGAAATTGGTATAAATTGTATATATTTTTGGTAAAAAAATTATATAAAAGTATTTCCGACTATTTGGTTAAAAAATACAATTAAAACTGTTAGATATTTTTATAAAAAGAATTATTTAAAATTGTAGGAGTTTTTAGTAAAAATTGTTTAAAATTGCAAAACTGAAGTCCTGAAACTTTTATGTAAAAAATTATCCACAATTTAAATTTAACTAAAATTCTGAAGCTGGTTAAAAATTGTTGCAAAATTATTCTACAAGTATATAGAAAATTCGTTAAACAATTGTTGCAAATTTGATGAGAAAATACAAAGCATTAAAAAATATGATAGTATCTTTAGATTTCTCTTACAATTTATTAAATGTAATAATTTTTTTCGTGTCGTGCTTCGAAAACATTTGGTTTTTTTACATTTTACATGGTTTTGATGCCCGCCCCGACCAGCAAAATTTTGTATTTTATCCACAGTCTCTTCAACTCCAATTTTGTCCAAAAATCTAATATCAGTGCTTGCTCCAGCATCGTTAACCGCACAATTCATTTTTGCACCAGGATAGGACAAACGTTTCCCAGGATCAGCAGATGACTTCGCAGAATTCGACAAAGATTCCTTGGAAATCGACAAATTAGATTTTTGTAATTTGATTTGTTTATTAATAATTTCCTGACGCCTTTCATCAGGTGATTTGCTTTTTTTCGTTGGTTTTGATGATAAATATTTAGAACAATTCGGAAACTGAGAAGGTAACACACCCTTCTTCAAACGAGGTATCTTTAACGTTTCCTGCAATTTAAAAAAATGTTATGAAACTAAATAAAATAATTAATTGTGCAGTTCTCTAAATATTAGGAAAAATAAAAATGTTAACGTTTGAAAACTATTTTAAAAATAGAATGAAATTACAAAACCTTTAAGATTTATTTTATAATAATAAATATATAAATTTCATTAATCTAAAAAAGCGTGAAAAAATTAACTATCATATACATATAATTTTATTAAAAATACGCATAAGCAATAAATTCTTAAACTAATTTTTTTTAAATCGCGTTTTTCAGTATAATTTAAAAAATATACTTACAGAGGCTATGACGTTTCCCATTGCATCCTTTACTTCACGTTTCCAAATAATATCATCCGGAAAAAAATGCTTCTCACATACATAGTGGCTGCTTTGGACAATAAAATCTGCCCTTTTTATTGCTTTTTGATAAGCATCCACAGAATCATTTGGTACTTTAAAAAAAGCAATTTTTTCTGAACTATTTTTTTGTTGACTGTCATAACCTGAAGTGCAGTTGGGAGCTATACAATTCACCATTTTCGTACTTCCTGATGTCACACTTTGATGTCAGATGCACTTTCACCTCTAATAAACTCTTTACACTCGTTTTATTTTAATCCTTTTACGTCCGAGAATATTATAGATTTAATAAAACGACACTTTCGGACTGAAATTTGGATGTTTATTTACTAGAAGTTAAAATCAATAGACAAACCTAACGTTGTTTATAAAATCCCGTGTTCTTGTGGAAAATTTATGTTGGTCAAACCAGCAGACCATTGAGAATCAGATTAAAAGAACATAACGATAATTTTGGCTATAATGAAAAATACCATAATGTCATCAGCAGACATAGAAAATTAAATAATAATACGCCTCATGAAATTCTTTGGGAAAATTTTGAAATATTGCATAATGAACCTAATGAATATAAAAGACTTTTTGCAGAAATGGTCCATATTAAAAAGGCAGGTGATAACTGTATAAATGTAAAAAATGATCTGGAAAATTTTAATACATCATACAATGCTATTCTTGAATTTTTAAAATAAATATTATTTCAATATCCTAATTAAATTCTTATAACGATTCAAAATATTATTAAAATTTGTATTGTGCATTCAAAACCTTAATATTTACAAATACTAATGATTGGTATCTAAACTTGATAGGTAAAATTATCATTAACAAATTTCTCAGTTTTAAATTTGACAAGTGAACTGAACAGTTTATAATTTTCAGTCACTATAAATTTTAATTATGTCACAACTGTTAATTTAAAATTTTTTTGACATACTTGATATTTTCAAGTTGAAGTTTAAGTTATGTGTCAGGATTATAAATAAACTATGGATTGTATTAACTCTAGGTAAGAGTTCTCTTACATCAACTAATTTTATCAAAAAATTTTAAAATCGTATTTTTTATATTTTTTATTTATATTATGTTTTTTATTGTGATTTATAATTTTTGTCTTTGAATATTGACTGTATTTTTATGAATGTTTAGTAAAAAAAACTTTTTTATATGTACTTAATTATAGTCCCTGAAGAGGAGAACAGTTAGTTCTCGAAACGTTGGACTTCTAGTAAATAAACATCCAAATTTCAGTCCGAAAGTGTCGTTTTATTAAATCTCTTTACACTCGCATATTACATCATTTAAAAAGGACTATTTGGAAAATATTAAAAATCTCGGCTTGTTTGTAAACAATCACAACGGTTAAACGTCCGAAAACTCGACAAGGTGCGGGCAGCGCCACGAGAGCGGCCAAATTTCGAACTATCAACGCATAACAATAAGAACTGAAATCCTGTAATGGGAAAAGTAGTAGAGTCGGAGGGGGCTGGTTTTGAGAGAGCAGCACCTCCACTCAATACCCACGCGCTCTCATTTAGTCAGTCTGGCATCTAGACAGCTTACTCTGGGATAGTGGTGATGTGGCGGAAGCACCCACACACAATACTTTCACTGCTTAGCAGCCTACTGAGTTACCTAGTACAAGACCGAGGAGCACCTCGAGTCCTGTCGGCCAGACGATTGACTGAATTGGCGAGCGAAATTGAATATATATACGCTGTCAGTCGTAGCTGCCAAGAAGGGGAACAGAGATGCGCGAGAAGTGGGAAACCCCACTCTCTTCGAAAGCCATGCCGGATTCGATAGTAATGGTATGAGTACTCTACACATTAATAACTCATATTATTGCACGTTTTCCATGTAAAATTAATGGTAAATTTCAAGGGGTTTGTGCCACACCTAAATATTGTCCGATTTCAACAACAAGAAATAGGGGTATTTTTTTCGATATGGAAACTTTTTGGTGGGTAGAAGCAAAACATTTTAAACTTTCGTATTTAAACAACACCCTAATATGTAACAATTCGGAAAAGAAACGTTTTTTATAATTTGATTCACGATCTAAACTTAAGGGTTATTCCAATCGAATTCGTAATTGTACTCAGATTGATATACACTAAAAACAGGATAATTTCATGCACATGAAACTACATGCACTAAATCTACTACTACATGCACTAAATCGCTGTCTACATTTCTAAGGATGAGATGTTAAACTAGGTGTGAATTCTGTCCATTTCATGGACACTTCGCTTCCAAGGAGGCAAGATAATTTGCTTCCTCATAGAGGAAGCAATAAACTTATTTATTTATTTATTTATTTATTTTCTTCCAAAACTTTATTCATTTATTTATTATAACCAAAGTTTTACCACATACACACACACATACACACACACACACACACACACACACACACACACACACACACATCCGGACATTTTCTCAGGAATGAAAATTTGAACTTTTCAGATAAAAGTGAGTCGATTTACTCTATTTTTGGAAAATCGAAAATCTTAACGATCACAACGCTTCCTCTATGAGGAAGCAAAAGGTTTTTATAATACTTATTGCATGTAATGACAATTATAATAGAAAGGAATGTTTCAATTTTGTAAAAATGACTTGGAATTTATGCAGAGTATAAAATCGTGTTTGTAACAATTGTGATGATTGTAACTTGTTACCCACACTGAGAAAATAAGCCTCTAGCCAATCTCTAGGTTAAGGGACTCGGAACAAAACAAACAAGATATCGGCGATCACAACCAAACTTCAAGGTTAACAGTAGCCTTTAAGCGGCTACAATAAACAAAGTGCTTTGCAGGTGCTATATCAACAACCTCTCTTGGCTACATTTAATCAAAAATTTGTTATATTTAGTCAACTTATTTTCTCAGTGCATAGTTAAAGAATAAATGATCTTAATACAGTGGGAGATGAGATCATTATGGAATTAGTCGGGATTGAAATCCAGCTGAAAAAAGGTTAGGCAACATCTCGCAAGAAATGAGATAAAAAGAGACAGGAATAAAGTGTTCACTCTCTCTCTGTTTCTCTTTCTCTCATATAAATATGGGCTTTCTTTATCTTCTAAGAGACTACTTGAACGCGATGAGGGGAAACGGTATGCCTCCACAACGCTACAATTTATAACCCAAAAGAACCCGCCCTGTATTCGAAGAAACTAAATTTGAGCAAATGGGGGTACACCAATTCCCCTTATGGCGTCCAAGTGATACCTGCCAATAAATATATGTTTCTCAGGGAAGGGGGCATAACCTGGGAAAAATAATAACAACTCAAAAAATTACAGACCTATTAGCCTATTGCCTACAATAAGTAAAGTGTTCGAATCAGTTGTATTAGATAGAATTAAATCTCACAAAGCGCTAAACAATCAGTCAATACCTGAACAATTTGGGTTTAAAAATAACACTTTACAGTTCAGCAGCTTGCTCGAGTCACTAATTCTATATCAACTAAATTCAATATTAAGCACAGCACCACTGCTTTGTTCGTCGATATGGAAAAAGCTTTTGACGCTGTTTGGATGCAAGGTCTTATTTATAAGCGTACACTGTCTTGTGTCCCCATATTTCAGACATTTGTTTTCGCAGACTAGAAACAGCAATATACTATTATATATAGTAAAACTAATTGCTAGTTATTTAGAAAATAGATCTTTCGTTGTTGAATTTAATCGTAAAAAATCTACGGAAAAGTAATTCGTTGCAGGCGTGCCACAAGGCTCAATTTTCGGACCAGTATTATTTTTATTTTATATTTATGATGTTCTTAAATCAGAAAATGTAAAAAATATCGCTATTCGTTGATAATACGTCAGACTATTCTTTCTCTAGATCTCTAGAAGAAAACGAATAGCTATCAATAGGGCACAAAAAGCTGTTAATGACTTAGAAATAGTACATTGTGTACCAAAGAGGCAAAACGAGATTTTTAGCGCCGAGAGAAATTTTGCAAATACGATTTTGAAGCCAACGAGCCGAAGGCGAGTGGCGAATCGAAGCCGAGTATGGCAAAATTTTGCACGGCGTAAAAGACTTGCCTCCGAGGTGCACATAGTGCTTTATATAACAAAAGAATGATTATACACGTTTCATTGAAATCATATTTTAAAACTGATTAAAATCGAAAATAGGAGCAAAAATAAAAAGAACAAACTCTTCAATTTCTTGAATTACGTCCATTTATTAAGATTTTTAAAAAGAAACAAAAAATTAATTATAAAAATAAGAAATTTCATCTTGAAATATAAAAATTAAATCTTAAAATTATTAATGATACTTATTTTTTATTAACAATTATTTAATTAGAAATTATTAGTAAAGCTTCATTTGTATTTAACAATTAAATTAATAAAAATTTTAACATAACTCGTGAGAGAAATAAACAATACTTTTTCTTTTTTACTTTAAGTAAGAATAAAGAAAATTATGAAAATTGTGTCTAATTTTAAATTTTACAATTTACTCTTTGTAATAATTGTTTACTACGACACTGCAATTATTAAAAATCATGGTCTCATTTCGTTGTTGAGAACTCGGTGATCCAGAGACGGGAATTGTGCTTGTGTTTCTGCGCTTCGGAGGGGGACTATCAAGATCATGATTCTCTTGCAGATGTGTAGAATTCATATTTATGGAAGATGTTAAGATATTACTAACTTTTGCCTTGTCTTGTACTGATTCTTCGATATAGCCCTCTGCAACATTGGTCGACTTCCAGCCACCCTGAAGCTTTAAGGTTGTCATATTTGCTCTGAAGTCAGCTAGCAAGGTAGCAAAAGTTCGTCGAAAAGAACGGCCTGTATAACTTTCAGGGCTGTTTAAATTTAGAAATTAAGCAATTAACTTTGGCTTACCAGAAATCTTATGAATTCCAATGACCTGAGATGTACATTTCCCTTTCTGGTAATTAACCAAAAATCTATCAGTTGTTGCTGTTGACGGACGAAAGGCTTGGTATTTCTGCACTATTTCTGAAAACTCTTGACTAATAACGAACGTACGAGGTTTTTTTTTGTCGTTGAAAGGGTAACGATTAATAAGTTGCCTGGTTTTTGTTACATCTTTCTATCTTATATTAACTAATTCGTTACATTTACAGGCTCCTGACACTCCAACAACTAAAACGACCTATCAATAAATTAAATCGTTATTCTTATATGCATACTAGGTATTTAATTTTCTCTATTTTCGAATCATTATTTTATAGAAGCTTAACTTTATGACTAAAAATTCTTTATCTGGAGCTTGAGTTGAAACGTTAAGCAGTTCTTCTGAAGAAAAAACACTTGACTTTTTACTTTAAAAACCACTAGATTGTTTTTTTAACCATACTGGCTCAAAATTTCTGAAGTGGGACACATTTTTTTTATGTTGATACTTTTTTATGTCTTATAAAAATTTTTGTAGTATTTTCGATCCAAAATACTGTCCTGAAGTTGTTTTGAAAAATTTTAATTTTTTCATGTGTTATTGTTTAAAAAATTTTCAAGTATCAAGTTATTAATAAATTTTTTTGACCGTTCTATTTGATGGATTTTAATAAAATTTGGTATGAGTAGTACAAAATAACCATGCTTTAGGATAAAAAAAATTAATTTGATGTCGTGCCAAATTTGTTTAAAATAGCAACAATTATTATAAACAATTAAAAATAAATTAAACTTCTCATCCGATTTCCGTATTTTTTCTTAGCAATTTAGATTCCCTGTTTTGTTACGAGTAATTTAAAAAAAATGTTAGTATTCTTCATTAGGTCAGAAGTTATGACCATTTTTCTCTTGACGCTCAGCGCGCGAAGACGATACACGGCTACCCATTAGCCTGGTCCGAAACAAAATTTAACAATTTAAAAAATATTTATCACTATTTTTTTGGAAATGCAAATCTTGAAGATAAACAATATAATTTGTTTAAACAATTTTTAAAATTATTATTTTAATTTTTTTGTTCGCCTTTGGCTCCAATGACCTCGAAAAGTTGCAAAATTAAGAAAAAGTTGTAACTCTGTAGCTCAATTGGCGAAGAAATTTAAAATAAACAATAATAATTTGTTTAAACAAATTAGAAATTACATTAAATAGTTTCTAATAATCTACATTTATGATAATTATTCAAAATTTGCCTAAATATTTCCAAAAAAATAGTGATAAATATTTTTTAAATTGTTAAATTTTGTTTCGGACCATGCTAATGGGTAGCCGTGTATCGTCTTCGCGCGCTGAGCGTCAAGAGAAAAATGGTCATAACTTCTGACCTAATAAAGAGTACTAACTTTTTTTTTTAAATTACTCGTAACAAAACAGGAAATCAAAATTGTTAAGAAAAAATACGGAAATCGGATGAGAAGTTTAATTTATTTTTAATTGTTTATAATAATTGTTGCTATTTTAAACAAATTTGGCACGACATCAAATTAATTTTTTTTATCCTAAAACATGGTAATTGTGTACTACTCATACCAAATTTTATCAAAATCCATCAAATAGAACGGTCAAAAAAAATTTATTAATAACTTGATACTTGAAAATTGTTTAAACAATAACTCATGAAAAAATTAAAATTTTGCAAAACAACTTCAGGACAGTATTTTGGATCGAAAATACTACAAAAATTTTTATAAGACATAAAAAAATATCACCATCAAAAAAAAAGTGTCCCACTTTAGTAATTTTGAGCCTACTGTTAAGAGAACGTACTTTCCTATGTAAATTTTGTCTTTCAAATTTACAGTGGATTTTAGCATAGAGTATATCGACCAAAGTGTGGATGACTTACATTTTGTTTTTAATTCATTAAAATACGTCAGTACAATTGATTCTGATGAAGATGTAGTCTTTTTTTCCACTTTCTAAACGTGATGTACGCAGATTCGTATTGGATTTTTTTTTATTTAGTTGTCAATAAATCATTACTAGCGTTTTAAGCAACGTCGCTGAGTTCAGGCGGTGTAGACGAAATAAATTCATCTTGACTACTACTGTTACTATTTGTCTCCAATTAAAAAATTATTAAATTAACTTTTCTAACAAATATGTGAGACAATGAATTTACTTGGGCAAAGTGCGTGTTGGTGCAAAAATTTAAAAAGGTGGCAAGTTTGGGGTAGTTTTATACCGGGTTAGGGTTATAAAAATTGAAAGTTATATAGGTCAAATTAATCGTCAGAGAGTCTGCTATAAGATCCAGTAACTTTATATTAATTTTTGTCAAACCCTTGCAAATGATTTTGATTTTTCGAAAATTAAAAATTTTTCCACGCATTTTATATGGAAAAATCGAGGTGCCCGGCGGCACCAGTTAATATCAAAATTTTGAAAAATCCAAAAATACGTATTCACTTTTCTTCGCATTGGAACAAATTCCGGGAGTGTCATACCCTTTTAGACGAAAAAAATTTTCACAATGCATTTTTTGGCCACCCTAATATTACACACAGCGTAAAACAAAAACAGTGAACAACAGTGAAAGACAACGACTTGTCAACAACTTTAATTTTTAGGTTAGTTTAAAAAGCTGGCCGAAATCCTATACTGATTGATTGGTTGGTTATTGCTTTGAATTCAAGGTTACGCAGTTATACTTAAATCGAGGTTTCTGACGTAATAGATTCGTCAAGAGCGTAATCTGTGTAAAATATGTAAAGAATGTTCGAAAAAAGAAAAATGACTTCATTAATGTAAAAGCCAGTTGTCTGGTATACAATTATTCTAAATTGTTATAGTTCACCTCCATCTTAAAAAATTAATTACGTTTTTACATAATGACATAAAACAAATATGTAAAATACGTAAAAGTTCATTAAGTAGAAATTGACTTCTTAATAGGAATAAATAATGGGAGTATGTTTTAAGTTACTTTTTAATTGTAAGAGTTAAAAGTAAGCGATTGCGCATGCGCAGACTACATAGCAGACCACTTTTACGTACTACGTACATACGCACTCGCAGCCAATCACAGAAAAGATCACTTTTTGTACAAAAATTAGGCGTAAAAAGACACGTTTTGATGCTTGCGTTATATAAAATATTTTTTGAAATGGAAATAAAATCAAGAATCAACACCAGAAAAACCGAGCTTGTAATTTTTTCACATAACGACGGAGATAAAATATTTCTGAACATAACATTTTAAAATGAAGAGATAATTCCTTGCACGGAAGCTAAATATCTGGGAATGGTACTTGGTTCTAAGCTTTCATTTACTAAACATGTCAATGCAACAAGAATTAAGGTTTTCACGGCTCCTAATTGTTTGTTTTCTATTATGAATCGTAAAAGTAAAAAGAGTCAACACAACAAACTTTTAATTTATAAAATGATAATCAGGCTAATTTTACTGTATGCGGCTCCTATTTGGGGAAACGCCTACAACTCCAATATAGAAAAATTAAAAAAAATACACAACAAATGCTTTAGAATGACGTTAGGTGCAGAACCAGACACAAAAATTTAATTGTTACATGACACGCTTAAAGTTTCTATGATTGAGGATGAAATACTTAAATTGACGAAAATATTTTTTGAAAAACAGCTTACAAATTTAGATATACTAAAGAATGTAGGCAATATTTAATAGCATGAAGCACCTTTCAAAATTAAATACAGACTTTTGCAGCATTTGTTACAATAAAAACATTTTCTGCTTAAAATCTACCAGAAGACAATTGTAAGATGTCAGTTTTAGTCTTTAAGGTATTTGTAAATATTGTAAATATGTTGGGGAGGTCGGGGTATTCTTGGACACACTTTTATTTTGTCCAGAAACTCTTAAAAAATTTGCTTTTTCTCAAATTTTCAATGCTTGATTTTGTAGTAAGATAAATAACCTTTCTTTTGGTATCAACAATTTAACTTAATTGTTTAAAATTGTACTCCCAGTATCAGATGGCGTAAAAACAGGTTTTTGAGATTTTGAAAAATCTAGGGGTATTATTGGACAGTTTTATAAATCAATAAAAAGTGAAAATTATTGCTGGAAAACGTTTATTTGTTAATAAAAACGAAAGAATATGTTATAATGAATAAAATAATGTGAATAATATCGATGAAAATTATTGAGAATCGCAGTTCAGGCACTTGAAAGTGTTCAGGTTTGCTTCGGTACAACTTAAGTGGACACCTCGATTACAACCGATATAATGGTCTGTGTTTCAGCAATTTTTTTTTTTTTTTTCGCAGAATTTTCATGCAAATTATGCAGAAATAAATATCTTCCTCCGCGTTAGTTTCGTTCGGATACCGGTAAGGGTGTCCAAAAATACCCCGAACACTCATTTTTACAAAATGTCGGCGCATAAGTAATACAATCCAAATTTTATTCAAAACTCTTATATGCGTCAAAAGATTAAAGTTAAATGAATATTATACATATATTTTCAAGACTTAGTTCTTAGAAAATTGTTGTGAAAATGAACAAAACCTTAAGTACAAATACACTTTACAAACATCAAAATTCTGTTTGGTACAATAGCGAGGTAACAATGCATCAAAATAAGTCAAGTGCTCAATAGAAAATGAGATTATGATAAGACGAGTCGATGCTTAGTTGGTGGAGACCTTAAGCATTACAAACGAGAAAAATATCGCGCTGTCTTTTTGTTATTAGGTTAAGATATTTATTTTAATTACACAGGTTTACAGTGAAATTGCCAATTGGATATTTCTTGTTCTCGTTCTTGTTTACTTCGATTAATTTGAGTGTTCTAAGAGAGAAAAATGGTTTATATTGTTTTTCCCTCGTGGTTTGAAAGGCAATTTAATTGCCTTTTTAACGATGTCATATTCGTTGAAATTAAACTTCTTGTTCTCCCTACTTGTCATTTTCACTACAAAAAACAGAAATTGTGTATTTCAGCAAGACTAATATAAATCATTTTTTCTCTGTTAGAATACTCAAATTAATCGAAGTAAACAGGAAACTTGCGATTGGCAAAAAAAAGTTTGAAATTTGTAAACCTGCACGGAGCGAAAGATCTTGCTTTTGTAGCAGACCAATAGTTCATGATTTTAATGTAGAGGCACTGCGCCTGATATTGTAGTATGATATCATACGTCTGCAGCGTGAGATTCAGCTGTACTTCTGATGTAGGGTACACACGCTTGCGCTGTTCAAGTCGCATACACAAGAAGTATGGGCGCCTTGCGGTTAATTCATGAAGTATCACTTTACAACTAATGCAAGAGACCCATGAAATTCTGGTATGGGAGTCTTGCATTAGACATTTTCTTTCGAAACCACGAGGATTCAATAAGCAGTTTGGTTATAGGATGTTTATAACCTAAGTGATAATTTAAAACATATTTCAATTATTCGAAATACAACCTAATAATTAGAAAAACGCAATCTTATTATATTAATGAAAAGAGCCTCATTTGTTAAAAATCAAGTTCTGTAACTATAGAACTTTTTTCATTTTTATATATTTAAATCTTATTTTAAAAAAATATAATTTTAAATACAATTTTGGATAATCAAAATTTCTTAAGGGAACTATCTGTGAAATTTTAATCCATCAAAATTTATGACTACTGTTCGCATTTTTTCTATTTTTTTACCCGCACTCCAATATTTTGATGCATTTTAAATATCAGAGATATTTTCTTGTTTTTAAAAGTGGTCCAGATTATTAATTTTTTTCTGAAAAACAAATTACAAAATGTGACACGTCGAATCATACGTTTATCATAATTTTTTTGTAATTAAGAACACGAAATAAGTTTATTTCAAAATTTTAATTAGCATAAAACCTAATGTTAGACTTTAACTATAAATTCATTTTTCTCAAAGATACGTTTTTAAAACTTTTAACTATTAATCCCTGCCTTATTTCAAATTTTTTCCGTCTTTACAAAAGATTTTTATCAAAATTTTATATCTTTCTTAGCAACGACATGTAGAATTTAAAACTGACAAAACAAAAGACATTGTAAATACATTAAGTACGAAATTGTTAAAAAATGTATAAGATTTGGTAAATAAGACATTTTATAATAATACGTAAATAAAAGATTTTTTTTAATTTTTATGACCCTGATATTCTGAACGTTCATTTAAACGAAAATTTTTTTCCATGGAAATATTTTTAAAAATAACTTTTGGAACTTAAAATATAAAAAAACAGGGCTGCTAAAAATGGTGATTTTTTCAAAACAATAAAAAAAATTGAATTTTTTTATTTGAATCAAAAACTTATTTTGAAAAAAATATAATCAGTATATAAAATTTCCAAATGTTGATTTGTCAGTAGTTCATTAAAGAAATGAAGAAACAATTAAAAAAACACACAAGAATGAAACAGAGACATAAAAATATATAAAAAAGCAGAAATTCTTTCCAAAAAACTAAACTATTTATGGACATTTTTTTAAAATTAAAATAATAAATTAGAAGATAATTAACAAAACGTTCAAATATACTACTAAAGAGAACAAAATTTAAACATTAGAAAAATTAGAGAATTATTTTACAAATTGAATAAAAAAAGAATGAATAAAATTTTGGAAAATGGAAAAAAAATTAAAAGAAAAAAAATTCTATGAAATAGAAGAACGATGTTAAAATAATAATATTTAGTACAAGATTAAATTTACATAATATAAAATAAAATAATACAAGCTTTTACAGAAGTAGAAAATTGAGAAATTTAAAAATTGTAAATAGTAGTATCACATAAATGTTTTCAAAAATTCGTTACTTTAAGATAAAAACTAAACAATTGAAAGGAAGGAAAAATGTTTCTAAGAAATGGAAAAATAATGACAAAAATGAGAGAATTAATTTAAACGCAAGAGGGACTACAAAAATAGTGAAACATCAATAAAATTAAATAAATAAGAAGAAATGATTATTTCCTTAATCTGACAAACTGTAAAAAAAATGTATAAAGTACAAAAAATAATAAAATTGTATTAAAACAAGGCCAACAATAAATTATAGAAAAGCCTAAAATGAAAAACAAATACAAAAATAATGTCAAAAGTAAAAGAAAAACTTGTAAATTTTTGTAGAAATAATAAATTATAAAATAAAAATTAAACAGTTTCGAAAAAGTAAAATCTTTTAGAAATCTCGTAAGAATTAAAAAAAGGATTATTGTAAATATAGAAAATATTTAATAATATGTAATTATTAGCATTAATTATTATATTCATTCAAATTTGAATTAATTGAAATTTAAAAGCTGAAGAAAATTGGAATACAAGTCAATTAAAGTTTAGAATTTATTTAAATTTTAATGACTTAAAGATATAAAAATTTAATACTATTTTTTGCCATCTTTATCGCAAAAAGTTATAAATCGTAAGTTTCTGGATCATCTGTATAAGCAGAATTTTCAAAATTTTATAGAATGATTAAGAATATTAAAATTGGAATTTTTAAGATTTATCTACCAAATTTGTGGGTTTTGTTTATGGTTTCAGATGTTTTACATGCATTTTATTAGACATTTTATTAGACATCCGGAGAATTGTAAAATTTTTTTGATTTAAATCATGATTTTAATTCAAATTCCTCAATGATTTGTTACGCTTCTATTCGTGGTAAGATCCGCTGTTCGGTACGTCAGTAATTCTGCGGTTTATTTCGCGGACCTACCCCCGTTTGACACGCAGGTTGATTCGCGATTTAATTAGCAGACTGACCCGTGGTTTAATTCGGGGTTTGATTCGCAGATTAATACGCAAATTAATTCGCGGATTAATTCGCGGGTTTGATTCGCGGGTTAATTCGCGGTTAGATTTGAGCCGAATTCACACTCTTGGTGGCGCGGTATTCGTAGCGCTCTCGGCGTCCTCGTATCTGGACTTCACACGCTCTAGGGGGCGGTAGCTCACGACACAGAGGAACGCGACCTAATTCGCGGGTTTGATTCGCGGTTAGATTCGAACCGAATTCACACGCTTGGTGGCGCGGTATTCGTGGCGCTCTCGGCGTCCTCGTATCTGGACTTCACACGCTCTAGGGCGCGGTAGCTTACGACACAGAGGAACGCGACCTAATTCGCGGGTTTGATTCGCGGGTTAATTTGCGGTTAGATTCGAGCCGAATTCACACGCTTGGTGGCGCAGTATTCGTGGCGCTCTCGGCGTCCTCGTATCTGGACTTCACACGCTCTAGGGCGCGGTAGCTCACGACACAGAGGAACGCGCTTGGTGGCGCGGTAATCGTGGCGTTCTTAGCGTCCTCGTATCTGGACTTCACACGCTCTAGGGCGCGGTAGCTCACGACACAGAGGAACGCGACCTAATTCGCGGGTTTGATTCGCGGATTGATACGCGGGTTAATTCGAGTTAAACTCACACGCTTGGAAGCGCGGCGTTCATGACACTCGCAGCGCCCTCGTGTCTGTTTTTCACACGCACAGTGGCGCGGCAGCTCACGACACAGGGGAACACGTTCTAATTGGGACGGAGGATTGGGTGCAGGCTTTAAAGAAATAGTCAAAGTTTGGAGGAGCTAACTTTATTAAAAACGAGAGTCGACGCGTCCGGTTTGGCGAACCGGAGAGGACTGGCTAACAGCTCTGAGAGGGCAGCTTATATAGAGAAACGCTCTGTGTAAAAAAAACTTACACAGAAAGTTACCCCTTCCCAGCCCTCCAAGTTTCTAGAAGCTTCTAGACTCTTTCCAGAGTGTCAGCCTACAAAACATAAAACAATACAAATAATAACAATAATATCAATACTAGTAATAATAATAGTAATAGTAACCCGAAATGGGTTGCTTGATTTATCCGTTACCAAGCAGCTCAAAGATACTGGTCCGACTTGGCTCAGTACTAAGATGACCATTACAGAACATCGTGTAGGTATTTGATCGGGTTGGTGAGGGACTTGTGGTACCCTTTACGGGATATCACAGAGTTTCTTAGCCGACTGGGTCGGGTACTTGAATGTCATTTGAGATGGGGTTTCTGATACCCCAATCAGGCGCCTCCCCAGGTGGCGGATAGGGGAAGGCCTCTCAGATATGGGAGGTACCGAGGAAATTAGAATACCCGGGGCGGACCAAAAGTCAGATAGGGGTGGGCACCCGATATAATTGTCCACTCTGTGTTGGGATAACCTCCCACACAGAGTATTTGCGGTTACGACGACTGTAACGCGCAGTGCCACCCACAATAGGTCTCTCTCGGATGGAGATCAGGGTTCAGTTGGGAGTGGCAATAGGACAGAACCCAGGCAACGACCAGGCATTGACCCGGGACAAGCTAGAGTACGTTTTAAATGGACGGACCAACTTCGGAAGGACATCATGCTATGTTGGCAAAACAGTAGTCCTTGCAGAAGAGGATACATGCTAAGGTTGCATGAGCGATGGGTCAATATGTACCCCCAATACGCTCAAATGACACCTCAGTATTTAAGAGACCAAGTATCCTTTCTGCGAAAAAAGGGACATGGAGCTTTTCTTCAGCAGGAAGAAGAAGAACCCTCCGAGAACCTTCAGGTTCCGACAGTAACACCTACACCAACGACCGAGGTAGGGAACATGAGGTCTAGGGAAACCAAAGTACATCTAAAGGTTTCCATTAAAATGGACAAAATCGCTGAAGGGAATAACGAGCTCTCATTACTCCCAGAGGATGTAGATCTCTGGACATTAAATTGTGCTGTGTACGAAAAAGCAAAGGTCCTGCTTCGTGAAAGTAACAGAAAATCTGTTTCAGACCGCGTCGATAGGACCTTTAAACGAATCAGACAAGTACAGTTTAAGATTGGGGTGGCTCGAAGGCATGCTTCTCAATTACAGAGTGTAATTGTATATCTTGAATCGAAAAGAAAATTTACATCCAGGGTTTTGGAAATAGCCCAGACTCTAAAAAGATTGCATCACACTCTGAAGAAATCGAAGTTGCAGACCATCAAGCAACACTGGATTGAAAAGATACGTTCTCTTGTTGTTATAAGAGAGCGTTTAGAACGGCGGGTTAAATGGATAAAGCAAAATAATACCTATGCTACTAATCCTTCTTGCCTGTTCAGTCCACCATCGCCAACTGTCGAAAGACCCCCATGTCGTGAAGAGATTGAAAACTTCTGGAGTAACATCTATGGGAAAGCCCATTCAGTGAACGCTGAAGAGTCATCCTTAACACTCTTTCGTAGCTTCTGTTTTAGACAGGGGCTTGACCATCCAACAGAGGTAAGTCCACCAATTACTAAGGAGGAGGTGAGAAACATAGTTGCTAAAACGAAGAACCTTTCAGCACCCGGGCCAGATAAGATTAATAACTTTTGGTGGAAGAAGTTCTCTTCAACTCACCAACATTTGGCTCGAATATTCTCTACCTTTCTCAACGGTCAACATCCAATACCACAGTGGTTGGTGGAAGGACGAACGGTACTCTTACCAAAATCTGGTGATTTATCTATTCCAAAAAATTATAGACCCATAGCTTGTCTTAACACCTGCTACAAGCTATTCACTGGCATCCTCAAAGAGAGGATTTTGACATCCATCGAGCCAGTTTGGAGTGCAATAAGCGAACAGCGAGGGTGCAAGAGAGGTCTGGCAGGTTGTAGGGAGAACCTATTGATTGATAGGTGTATTACCCAAGACGCGATATTTTATCGACGTAACCTGTCAATGGCTTGGATTGATTACCGAAAGGCATTTGACTCTACAAGTCATGAGCTGATCATCAAGCTCCTTGAATGCTTAGAGGTACATTCGAACATTGTGAGATGCTTAAAGGAGCTAATGCTCATGTGGAGGACAAGGTTTGTGCAAACAGCACAAACAGCAAGTGATGACTAACATCATCTCGTTTGGAAGAGGAGTTTTCCAAGGAGACTCCCTAAGTCCTCTACTTTTTTGCATCTCCCTCTTGCCTCTGTCTGTAGTACTCCGAGAAAAATACTCTGGATGCATGTGTGGAAAACCCAGAAATAGAGTCCATAAGATCAACCATCTGTTTTATATGGACGATCTTAAGCTATATGGATCCAGCAAGGACGAATTAAAAATTCTGGTGTTTGCAGTAGCCGAGTACTCCAGAGCTATTGGTATGGATTTTTGATTAGATAAATGTGCTGTTATCCATTTAATTAAAGGGAGACGAGAAACAGCTGAAATGTCGAGCGACTCTGAGAATATTCAGCTCATTGGTGGCAATACCATTCATCACCTTGGTGTTGGGGAAACTTACACATATCTTGGAATTCCTCAATCGGAAAGTCAGGATTTGTGTGAGCTTAAAGATCATCTCCATATGAAATACCATGGTCTTCTCAGAAAAATTTGGGCTTCTGAACTATCTGGGAAGAATAAGATACAAGCCACAAACACATTAGCCATTCCTTTACTACTCTATACATTTGGAGCAGTTAAGTGGAATGTGAATGAGTTGAAGGAACTAGATAGAGAAACTCGCAAGATGATGACTATACATCGAAGTCATCATCCTAGGTCTTCCGCACCTCGCATTTACCTTCCACGCGATCGGGGAGGAAGAGGTCTTTTAAATTTAGAGTGTCTTCATCGTAGAATTGTTTTATCTGCAGCATGCTCAGTCATAAACAGTAGAGATCCTCTTATGCAATTTGTTCACCATCATGAAATTGCAAATGTTGGGGCGTTTTTATATCGAGCGGCAGAAAGAGCTGCAAGTGAACTTAGTCTCCCATTTGAAACCAGGGATATGGAACACGGTTTAGCATCTTTAACACCATTAATGCTTAAAAAACCTATTAAGGAAGCAGAACATGCGCTTCTGTTACAGGAGCATATTGACAAGCCTGTGCATGGACGGTTTTTCAGTCTCATAAAAGAGTTGGGACTGTCTGGGGTTTTGTCATTTGCTTTCCTCAAGTCTGCTGGTTCGAAATCGGAGACTGAAGGATTTTTATTTGCTTGACAGGATGGAGTGATAAATACTTTGGTGTATCGCAGTCGAGTGATGCATATATATCTGTCGACAATACCAACTGTCGAGCGTGCAGGCAATACCCGGAGACACTTAGTCACATTCTAAGTGCGTGTCCGAAGTATGCATGTTACAGATATGTAGAAAGACACAATGCTGCGCTTAAGGTGTTGTATTATCACCTTCGACACCAATATGGTATAGATAAAGAACCCATCTTGCCGTATGCCCAGGGGGATCAGGAGTCCGTTGTGGAAAATGATCAGTGTAAGATCTACTGGAATTTTTCTTTTTCCACCACTCATCGTATCAGCGCCAATAAACCTGATATAGTGCTGCAGGATCATAAAAGTAAGGTCATTTGTGTGATAGAGTTTTCGGCACCTGCTGAGAGCAATATCACTCAAAAGGAGGATGAGAAGCGGACAAAGTATCAAGACCTTCTGTTTGAATTGAGTAAAATATATCCAGGCTACAGGGTCAGATTAATTGTTCTTGTACTCGGTTGTTTAGGAGGGATGCGAGCTTCATTTGTGAGCCAATTACAAAAAATTCCTAGCTGCGAGCACAAGGCTAATGCGTTGGCGGTTCGCATGCAGAAGGCTGTTCTTCTGAACTCTCTAAATCTGGTTCGGCAGCACTGTTCATTATAAGATCCTATTCGGTAGCTCTAAAAAAGCATCCAACAACGTTCTTGACCACCGCTTAAGAATATCGGCGGCAATGGGTGAGAACAACAGTGTAAGAAACGAAAATAACAACTCTAGTAAATGAATCACGCTTTTGCTCACCCTCCAGGACGGATGGAGCAATAGTGGATTAGAATATGTAAAGCAAGAATGGGAGAGGTATATTAAAACATTTCAATTATTAATAACAATAATAATAAATAATTTCTCATGTGTGTTATTTTATTAAAAAAAAAAATTTTTTCAACACAAAAAATTTATAAAATTAAATATTTTTATAAAATAATAATTTGTTATTAATAATTGTATATAAATATTATAATTAATAAACCAGGTACGTAATAATTATAACAATTATAATAAATTATACAACATTTACAAAAAAAAACCAGTTTTTTAGGATTAAGAATCACAGGTAAGAATTTGTTTATAATCATTGTTTATAATTTTTAAATTATAAGTTTATTGAATTTTTTTTTCTATGAGTGTTTTTACAATAATTTCTTAGGATACTGAGTTTAATTTTATTATTTTTTTAAAGATAAAAATTATTAAAGCTCAAATAGACAAATTTGTCTGTATTTTTGTTTATTTATAAATTAAATAAACAAATAAATGAAAAATCGAAAATGACAGTTTTATAGATAATTTTATACTGAGAAATCAAAAAAAAATTGACAAATTGGTTAAGAATTGCGGGCTGTGGAGTATTTTGAACAGTAAATTCTCATTTTAAACCACTGTGCGTCGTCTACTACTGATACATAGCGCGATGACTTTTTTTTATTTTTGCGATAAAAGTACTTTATCATACATCCAAATTTTTGTTATGAAGTATACTTTTTAATACCGTCTGGTGTTTTAAAAAAATCGTTAAACATAACCTCAAAATTCTTGTTCAATTAGGAAAAAACATAAAAAAATACATTTTTACCACAAAAATTCCTGTAAAAAAGAAAAAAAAATTTGACCAGGATAGCATACATTATGATATTTTGACTTACAGAGTCCAAATCCACTAACAGTTTAGAAATACGAAATGACGGATCCAATATGGCGGACACAAAATTTAAAAAACTATTGTATTCGGTTAAAACTAGTTACATGGGAGTTTTTGGGATATCTGATAACGAATATGATGTCGATTTTTAGAAATTCAAAATGGTGGACAGGTTAAGTTCCAAAATGGTTAAAAAAATTAGGGGGAAAATTTTCGAATATGTTTCACTATTTTATTAGAACTACAATATAATTTTTTTCAATATTTTTCGACTATTTTCCTCAAGGATTGTTTTTAAGGGATGATAATTTTGGTTATCAATTGAAAAAATTAGGAGGCATATTCCTGAGTATTTCCCGCCATTTTAGAACTTCATTAGAATTTTTTTGTAGAAATTGATAATCTTTCTCAATATTTTCTAGACTATTTTTCTTTGGCATAGTTTTTAGAGGTTGATAATTCTGGTTATCAATTGTAGAAATTAAAGTGCATATTCCTAAGAATTTTCCGCCATTTCAGAACTTCTTTAGAATTTTGTGGTAGAAAATGATAACACAGCCCCACAAAAAAAAAAAAGTGTCATGTACTTTTGACCGGAATACCCTAGCCCTATGTATTTTGACGCGCTGAACACGAATCCGAAGTCAGTTTTGCTCCATCACGTCAGGATTTTTTCCTAACCTCAAAATCAATAAAATGCCACTTTTTGTTCATTAGCATGTGAACCCGACTTAACATTAATACATGCCTTGGGCGAATAGAAAGCTTGGATTGTGACCTTTAAATCGCTTTTTTAAAAATTGTTCTACGATGATTTTTAACGAAGTTATGATGTTTTATTTAAAATATAAATTTTTTCCAAATGTAAATAACACTTCAATTATTGATGTGGTATGGCGCAATGGAAAAAAATGATTTTAAATAAAACATCATAACTTCGTTAAAAATCATCGTAGAACAATTTTTAAAAAAGCGTTTTAAAGGTCACAATCCAAGCTTTCTATCGCCCTAGGCATGTATTAATGTTAAGTCGGGTTCACATGCTAATGAACAAAAAGTGTCATTTTATTGATTTTGAGGTTAGAAAAAAATCCTGACGTGATGGAGCAAAATGGACTTCGGATTCGTGTTCAGCGCGTCAAAATACATAGGGCTAAGGTATTCCGGTCAAAAGTACATGACACTTTTTTTTTTTTGTGGGGCTGTGTAATCTTTCTCAATATTTTCTCGACTATTTTTCTCAGGGGTGGTTTTTAAGCAGTTATAATTCTGGGGTCCTATCACGTAATTTTGAAAATGAAACCAAAAACGAAAACGCAAGTTCGATTTTTAAATTTTTTGTGAAATGTCAGTTTGCCTTTGTGATTATTCTGATCATTGTTTGTATTATCAAATCGTCACTATTTTAGGGTTAACAGAATTTCAAAAGTTTAAAAAATTAACCACTTCGGCGGTAAAAATGATTCAAAATGGCGTCATGACTATTTCTCGATTAATAATATCTGTTGTGATTTTTTATGTATGTAAAAAATAGTATTTTTATATTTTAGGATTCGGTGATCACGAATATAATACTAAAAATGTAATTTTTTGAGCTTTTCAATGTTTTTTAGCAAGTTAAATATTGACGATTTTCAATAATTTTCGCTAATGGCGTCATACGTTTATTCAGTTATTAACTTTCATTTTTGGTTTATTTTCTTTAAAAATTTTTGTAACAAGTATATCGTCTCAGGAGGACCCAGCGAGGGTCATTTGTATGTGAGGGGGGCTACTTGCACCCACGTGAAAATTAAAATCAAAAAATTGAAAACTTATTTTTGTCAAAGAATATCCCGTTTTAGGATGATCCGCTAGGGGTCATTTTTATGCAGGGGGTGACTTGCACCCACGTGAAAATTAAAATCAAAAAATTGAAAACTTATTTTTGTCAACAATTGTCCCGTTTCAAGATGATCCGCTGGGGGTCATTTTTATGCGGGGGGTGACTTGCACCCACGTGAAAATTAAACTCAAAAAATTAAAAACTTTTTTTTGACAACAAATATGTCGTTTCAGGATGACCCACCGTGGGTCATTTTTATGTGAGTAGGGGGACTTCCAAACTTCCAAACTTCCAAACATTGATTTAAGGAAAACGAATCTTTTGTTTTCGCCAAGGCGTCAAAGATAGGCCGCACTGTCGTTGTTCCGTGTTCCTTGATCACTGGCCCATGAGGAAGATAATAACAAAAATCACTTAAATCATCAACTTTTTCAATGATTCTCTCTTGGTTCCATTCTTGAATCACTTTTCCATATATTTCAAAACGATTATTCTTCTTTAATTTATCAGTAACTGTCAACAATCTTTTTTCAGCAAGCGATTTATTATTTGGCAACGGAGGATAATTCTCTTTCCAAGGTAATCTTACCTTCTAGAAGCAGTCTCCACCGGGTCAGTAATTCCCAAGACGTCCAGATTCCAAAGATTCGAGACATCAGCTTCCTTCACAAACATCGATGTCACGACCATTGCTGCATCTTCTCTACTTTCGTCAATTTGTCGTTTTTTCCCAATCAAAGTCCATCCTAGGCGAGTCTCTATTGCTGTTGGTCCACTTTTTCAATTAAATTACCTGTCTGTAATTTTCCTAAGATATCTGCTCCGATCAAGATAGAAATAGGTTCACTTGATTATCCGACATCCGATAAATAAATTCCTTTTTTGCAAAGTTCCTTGTTCCACGGCCCATCGTTTACAGTAGATATATTCTCCAAAATATTATTCTTAGAAAGAGCCGCGAAGTTACATTCGTATGTGCTACTCCAAGTGACAACATAGATTAAATATCCCTGGTAGTATTGGGGATCAGTACGTATACCAGCAAACAATAAATACACCATTCTGTGCTTACCAATGGATTGATATCCCATCATCTTCACAGCCGACTCGAGAATGATTGATCTATGCGAGCAAGAATCCAGAACTGCTCTCACGAAGTGTTCTCTCCCACCATTGCACAATTTCACAAGTAAGGTTTGCAGAAAAACTTGTGAATTTTTCAAAACAGCCGTCAAACTTCCTCTTTGCACACACTTATCTTCGTCAACTACAACACGTGACTCATCCGGCCCCTTCCCCCTTTGCATTTCACGACACATGATAAGAACATATTTTTTTACTGCACCAAGGACACTTCTGTTTATAATAACACGTCTTGATACTGGGACCCACTTTTAGACACCTAAAACACCCACGCTTGTCTTTCACGCATCTTTGACGATCTTCATATGTCATATCTCGAGCCCGATAACACTGAACACTTTCATGATTTTCACCACAAAAAATACATGACATTATTTTATTATTTTTCATAGTCAAAAGTCCTCCAGCATCAGGTATATCAGTGTCAGTCACATATTTACCTTTTTTCTTCTCACATTTATCTTCTTTTACTTTATTTTTCCCAGACGTTGTTCCAAAACCATTTACTGCTAAAGCCACGCGTTCTTAATTATCTACTTCAGATTGTGAAAAGGTCATCAAATTATTCAGTCGATCCTCCCTCCCATCGGCTGATACCGCAGAATCATGTCGCTGCCAAGCACGTAGTATTTCCTCAGGTAGGGACGACTCAACTAAAGGGTAAATGATAGCACATTTATCCGACGTTACACCAAGGGACTCAAGTGCTCTTAAGTGTGATTCCAGTCTGTCATAGACTCTGGAAAGAGGAAGTCTCTTTCCAAAGTCAAGTTTCTTCGAGATATTCAATATTAACTCTAAAAGTTCACGCACGTACACTTCGATGAGAAGTTCATCCTTCATAAATCGATGTTTCTGCCCTGCAATAACTTTGTCGTAATTTTTATCAGTCGGCGGATAACTATTTACGAGTTCACTCGCCCATGAACCTTTTCATGGAATAGGAATAGGAAAGATCTTCGTAATTCAGGCCTTTGATCATTTGGTGGGGGTTCTCGTGGAACCTCGCCTTCTCTCCTTGGTACAATCGGGTTTGCACGCGCAGCTGCTGACGTCACATTAAGGCTTGCATTAAGAGTCTTTGTTTTATAATCATCAACATCAAGTTCTGTCGCCATTTCTGTTTCAGATGAAGAATCATTCACCATGTGATTGAAAATCTGACGATTTAAATTCTTCAACTCGACAGACTTCTCTTCCAGTAACTGAAGACCCACATTAACATCGTCCAAGACTATCGGTACTTTTTTAAGATGTATATTTAAAGCGTTAAAAGTGCAAGTAAAACTAGCACGTACAGCTTTTCGCGCGTTTTTCGCTCCCTCCGTCTTTGAGCACGCCGTTCAGATCTCACTCACAAAACTTTGCAACGAAAATTCACCTAAGAAAATACCACTGTCCTGTCACGGTCGCCAGTAAATGTGATGTATACAACTTATACTTTCTTTTGGTGAAAAGGAGATCAATTAAAAAAGTCAACATTCGTCCATGATTGAAATTTATTTAAACCTTAATAAAACGCGTATAGCTCACACGACAATCCAAGGAGGAGAACTAACTTTTCATACTATCGATAGATATCGATCATTAACAATGTCGATCACAACTTCAATTTAGTCAATCGGTAGCTCTAAACATTCAAATTCAATTTTATGAAAATACATTTTTAACACTAGGATTTTCGTTGCAATATACATACATCATAACTTGTCGCCTACTCGACTCAAATCTCTATCTTGTTTTAAAAGTAAGAATTAATTTGTAACTGACTAATCATTTATAAAATCTCTTCTCGTTAATGCAATAAATAAATAAATATTTTCCTGTAACTTTGTTAACCTATTGAATTGTCCTTATCCCAAATGAGATTTTTCATTGAATTTAATTTAAGGTATTAGTCGCGTAAAATGACTTTCGTCAGATTTTTTTAAAAACTTTGTATCTGAATTCATGAGATATTTATTTATGAAATGAGATCTGTCCTATCAATTTTGACCACTTCTGAGCTTCAAAATATAAATTCAAAGTTTCTACCTTTTACATGCAATAGCACTAAATGCATGTAAAAAATGTTTCTTATATTCATTCATATAAAAACAAGTAGTCAGATTTTTAAATAAAACTACTAAGTTACACATGGCTTCCGTTTCCGGTACCGATGAGTAGCTGACGCGTTTGTGAAGGTGAAATAGTTTTATTTAAAATTTATTAATAATAACTGAAGGGTGGGCAGTGGAGTGATTGGTAAGTGTAGAGTGAAGTGCGAAGGTGTGAATGAAAAACGTGTATGAAGAGGTAGTTAAATGTATGAATGGTAAAAAGAAGTAAAAAAGAAGGAAAAATTGTGAGGTTATGGTGTGAGCGTGCTGAGTGAAAGTGACAGGTAGAGAGAGTGACGAAGATAAAGATAGCGAGAAAGTGTAGATAAGGTAGAGCGTAAGAATGACGGAGAGCAATGAGTGGAGTAGTGAAAGAGTGAATGATGAAAGGGCTCGTAAATTTGAAAAGGAGGATTTCATGAAAAGAATTAAATGTAAAGATTGTCAAGTTTTACTTAGAGTAATGAAAAGCTCAATGAAGAATTCGAAAGAAAAATTTAATGAAGCTTGGGAGGAAATGGATGATTTTAAGGAATTAGAGGAAAAATGTCTGGGCAGATTGAAATTTTACGAAAGGCAGTGAAAGGGATTTTAAAGCGGTTTAAAGAGTGGGAGGCAAGTTGGGAAGAGGAGAAAGAGAGTATGTGGAAGACAATAGAGAATGTACAGAAAGGAATAAGTATAGGTGAGAATGAAAAGAATTTGCAGAGAGTGAAGGTGGAAATGGAGACAGTAGCATTAAATGAAGGAAAAAGGGTTAGTGAGGGGAGTAGAGGAAGAGGAGATGAGGACCTGAAATTCAAAATGGAAGAATTATCGAGGCGAGTAGAACTTATGGAAAGAGAGAAAAGGAAGAGGAATATTGTGATCAGAGGCATGAAGGTAGGGCGGACAGAAGGTAAAGAAAAAGTAGAAGACTGGTGTCAAGGATTGGGGCTAAGGTTAAGATGAGAAATGTTAAGGGGGTGAGGGGATATGATACGGAAATACCAAAATTGTGGATTGTGGAATTAGAGGATGAGGAAGATAAGAATGAAGTTATTAGATTAAAGAGTAAGTTGAAAGGATGTGTTGAGAGAATAGATGTGGATGGAACGTGGAGAGAGAGAAGGAGAAGATGGGTGCTGGAACAAGCAGCGTGGGCGGAGAGAAGAAATTCAAGTGAGGTAAAAGTGGACAGAGAAAGTGTTTGGGTGGATGGTGTAAGATGGCAGGTGAAAGAGAATACGGAAGGGGTCATCAAAGTGGGTCCAGAAATAGGCTTAGATATAGAAAGAAGAAGTTAAATAGATCATGGAGAGGAAGGAAAACGTATAAATGGAAAAACGATTAGGTTCAGATGATGTGAGGATGGCACGAGAGACATTGAGAGAAAGTTAGTGAATGAAAGTTAGTGAATGAAAGTTAGTGAATAAAAGAGTTAATGCTAAGAAGATGAAAGAAGAAAGTAGAGTTCGATTTCATAAAAAAGGGTGGGCGATGAACGGGACGATCCCATTATGGGAAGAAGGAACAGGAAACGGAAGCCCAGGCACTTGTCAGTTAGGTGGTTTAAGAGATGAGAAGAGCGGCGGTTAGGTTAAGTTTATTATGTATTTAGAGTAAGGTTAATTAAGGTTATTTGTAAGCGTTATTTGTATCTAGATGTAAAGGTAACGGAAGCCCTCGAACCCGTAAGGGATGAGTAAATAAATGTTACTAAGTTTCACATTGAGATAAAATAAATCCTTTACAAAAATTAACTTTATTGACCACGCTGAATAAAAAATACAATAATTTAAAAATTCAAAGTTTTTAATTTTTACGTGGTTTCATTGAAAAATGTCGTAAACGTGCCTGCAATATATCACGATAACTTATAGTACATGACTCAAAATCATGAAAATTACATACATTACATTAGAAGAGGTTACAAGGAAGCAAGTGAGTTGATATAAAAGTTTATTTATTGATCTTTTTATTTTGCGGGAGTTTTGCGGGAGCATTTACGCGACTAATACCTTAACCCATTAACGCCCAGACGGACGAAAAATTTCTGTTGACTTTGAGGACCTCCCTTTTAAAAAAAATGCCTACAAAAAAATTAGCACTTATCATTTTTAACGTAAAATTTACTCCTCTTTTAGATTCTGAAGTTAAAATTTGTTTATAACAAATCGTTAAAAAGTTATAAACAATTTTTTGCAAAAAAACACGATTTTTTGAGAAAAAATTTTCATTTTAGACATATTTTCACCGGAAAAAAGCAAGTAGATGCTCTCAAAAGCTCAAAATATCGCGTCCATGGACCCCCAGCTATAAGACCCTGAAGCAAAAAAATTTTTTTTTCAAAATGGCGGACGCCAATATGGCGGCTAAAACTAAAAAAATGGCTCAGATATGAAACAGGGTGCTCCAACTTTTTCATGTGACTGAAATCGCCTAAAACTCTTTATACGGGGGTTTTTGGGGTCGCTGATTACGAATATGATGTCAGTTTTTAAAAATTCAAAATGGTTGATCCAATATGGCGGACGAATTTTTAAAAAGATTTTGGATTCACTTGAAACTCTCCACTCAGGGGTTTTTGGGGTCGCTGATTACGAATATGATGTCAGTTTTTAAAAATTCAAAATGGCGGATCCAATATGGCGGACGAATTTTTAAAAAAAGTTTGGATTCACTTGAAACTCTCCACTCAGGGGTTTTTGGGGTCGCTGATTACGAATATGATGTCAGTTTTTAAAAATTCAAAATGGCGGATCCAATATGGCGGACGAATTTTTAAAAAAATTTTGGATTCACTTGAAACTCTCCACTCAGGGCTTTTTGGGGTCGCTGATTACGAATATGATGTCAGTTTTTAAAAATTCAAAATGGCGGATCCAATATGGCGGACGAGTTTTGTAAAAAATTATTGGATTTACTTGAAACTCTCTATTCGGGGGTTTTTTGGGTCGCTAATTGCAAATCTGATGGCAATTCTTGAAAATACAAAATAGCAGAGTCAAATTGTTTGAATTTCAATAAGTATTATACAATGAATAAGAATTTTTTGGTCCGTTTGCCGTCGAATAATTCGCCGTTGCCCGACTCTTACCGCGAGGAGGTGGACAATAAAGAGTCTTTTTTTTTTTTCGTTTTTTATTTTATTTTTTTTTTGTTTTTTTCGTTTTTTATTTTATTTTTTTTTGTTTTTTTTTTGTTTTAATATTTTTTACATTTTTACATTTTAGGTGTGAAAATCCTGAAAGCAGGAAACGCATAAATATGCATCACACTCCACGCACTTTCGTTGCGTTCTACAGGTGCACTTGGAGAAATTAGAGCAGTTTTTCTTTTGTTCAACTCTTTGAACTTTGTGGTTTTTGATGGATTCAGATTTTTTTAGATATGCTTCTGCAATCTGTAGAGCCATGTCTTTAGTACCTTTTTTTTTTCTTGGACAACTAAGTTTCTTAGAACAGTTGCATTTGCAATTGATGCTTGAACGAGTCTCATAAGTATAACCCAAGTCCATTTCTTCGACCTTATGCATGGCATCAAATTGCTGCAATGTGCGTCGTGCAAGTCTACTCCGCCCATAAACTTGTTGTAGGTTGTAAAAGCATTAGGAAATGCTATATCAACTTTGCTCTTTGTCTCCGAAGAATATCTTTTGACTGAACTAATTGGTGTAACACCTATCAGTGTTGACAGTATAGACACTACTTTCGAATCTTTTACTGTGACATAATTGACACCACTGCATTTGTCATGCTTGGCAATAAATGTCCCTCTTGGATCCTTTTCCGTAATCGGATTTTTTACTTGAATTCGATTAGCTCTGATTGTCCCTGTTGCCCGCAAACCAACTTTCTTCAGATGAACCAGTAAATCTGGACTTGTAAAAAAGTTGTCAAAATATACGTGATATTTCACTACATTTCTGGGTACAACTGAAGAAAGAAGGTTTTGGAGAAGACCAACGACAATGCAGCTACCTAAAGCACATTTATTTAGCTTTTCTTCATTGCCAAAAAAAAAAACTTTTTGAATTCTTGCCACAATAAATGTCACAATCGAATAAAAATCCTTCGGAACTACAAAGAGCCCACATTTTGATACCGAAACGGACAGGCTTGTTTCTTATAAACTGCTTCAAAATAGTTCTTCCCCGAAACTTTACCATCATTTCGTCAACTGACAAAGCTGATGAAAAATACCCAAACTGCCTCGCATTTTTCTTAAAAATCTCCAAAGGACCTCTCACTCGCCAAGCTCTATCATCAGCATTTTCATCTTCAGGTTTGGATAGCTTTAGCTTGGACTTGATATCTTCAAACTTGTTGCGACTCATAGCTCCAGCTACAGCTTCACAACCTAGAAGATGATTCTGAGACCAATAATCTCGTTGAGATTTCCTTTCGTTGAAAATAGACAAAATAATTATTCCAAGAAATTTGTCTAATTCAGTCAACGAAATTTGACAATCATTCAGACGTGTTGCGTCTAATATGAATTCTTTTAGCTCCTTGGAAAAGAAAAATTCAAATAGTTCAGTTGACGAGGATGACCGAATTTTTTTTGCAACGCTATCAGGTATAAAAGTTTCATTTTTATACTGAGGATCATACTTCTGTTCACCATCAACCCATTCAAAAATATGATCTGGCTCCAACTTCGATTGATTTGAAGTATAATTTTCTCGAATCGTCTGGTATGAATTTTGCGGTAAATCGGCACATTCATTCTTAAGCGAATTTTCTAGCTCTTCATGAATAGCATCATCATCTGAATCAGATTCACAATCAGATTCGCCAGAATCATTCGAGTTTGGTAGCATTAGCACATCTAGGTGTTCGTCATGTTCTTCAACTTCGAAACTCTCGGCGTCATTTACAACTTTCTGCCGTTTCGACTTACGCTTTGTTGACATTTTTAAAATCGACCCAGTAATAAAAGAATGCTGGCGCAGTGCAGACAACCAGTGGTGCACGTGAATGTTGGCACAATGACGACAACTAGTGCTGCAAACGAATGCTGGCACAGTTACGACAACCTGAGCTGCACGCAAATGCTGACACAGTAACAACAACCAGTGGTAGAAGCAAATGCTAGCGCAGTAACAATAACAAGAGCTGCAAGCAACGCTGGCACAGTAACGACAACCAGTGGTGGAAGCAAATGCTTCGGCAGTAACAATAACCAGAGCTGCAAGCAATGCTGGCACAGTAACAATAACCAGAGCTGCAAGCAACGCTGACACAGTAACGACAACCAGTGGTTGAAGCAAATGCTGGCGCAGTAACAATAATCAGAGCTGCAAGCAACGCTGGCACAGTAACAATAACCAGAGCTGCAAGCAACGCTGACACAGTAACGACCCTTACAAAAAAAGAGTATTAGAATGAGTATTGAATAATGAGTACTGCAGTGAGTATTGCAATGAGTATTGCAATGAGTACTGCAATGAGTATTGAAAATTCCAGTACTTTTTTCGCCAAACATTGTTGAAAATATAATATGTTGCGCACTAAGTTTCTACGGCTCCTACGTCTGCGCACTACTTTTTTTGTTGTAAACTAAATATACAGAAATACATGGAACGCAAAATCACAATTTCATTATAATTTTAAAAAAAATTGTTTACTGTACTTAAAAAATACATGTGGCGAAAAAAGTACTGGAATTTCCAATACTCATTGCAGTACTCATTGCAGTACTCATGCAGTACTCATTGCAATACTCATTGCAATACTCACTGCAGTACTCATTATTCAATACTCATTCTAATACTCCTTTTTTGTAAGGGGACAACCAGTGGTAGAAGCAAATGCTGGCGCAGTAACAATAATCAGAGCTGCAAGCAACGCTGGCACAGTAAGGACAACCAGTGGTGGAAGCAAATGCTGGCTCAGTAACAATAGCCAGAGCTGCAAGCAAATTCTGGCACAATGCCAACAAGCAGTACAGCAGTAATAACTGCATGCCATTGCATTTTCTGCAAAACTAGTAATGCGCCGACTTCGAAATGCCAGATCTTAGCGGAAACAACAAGCGCAAAACCGTCTTAGTTGTAAGCATAGTTAAAAGTTATACAGCACCACAGCAAATAAATCAGCGTCAAATAAACAAAAATAACCAAAAAAAATAATAAGACTTAAAAAATTTGCCAACTCCATTTTGAATTTTTAAAAACTGACATCATATTCGTAATCAGCGACCCCAAAAACCCCTGAGTGGAGAGTTTCAAGTGAATCCAAAATTTTTTTAAAAACTCGTCCGCCATATTGGATCCGCCATTTTAAATTTTTAAAAACTGACATCATATTCGTAATCAGCGACCCCAAAAACCCCTGAGTGGAGAGTTTCAAGTGAATCCAAAATTTTTTTAAAAATTCGTCCGCCATATTGGATCTGCCATTTTGAATTTTTAAAAACTGACATCATATTCGTAATCAGCGACCCCAAAAACCCCTGAGTGGAGAGTTTCAAGTGAATCCAAAATTTTTTTAAAAATTCGTCCGCCATATTGGATCAGCCATTTTGAATTTTTAAAAACTGACATCATATTCGTAATCAGCGACCCCAAAAACCCCCGTATAAAGAGTTTTAGGCGATTTCAGTCACATGAAAAAGTTGGAGCACCCTGTTTCATATCTGAGCCATTTTTTTAGTTTTAGCCGCCATATTGGCGTCCGCCATTTTGAAAAAAAAATTTTTTTGCTTCAGGGTCTTATAGCTGGGGGTCCATGGACGCGATATTTTGAGCTTTTGAGAGCATCTAATTGCTTTTTTCCGGTGAAAATATGTCTAAAATGAAAATTTTTTCTCAAAAAATCGTGTTTTTTTGCAAAAAATTGTTTATAACTTTTTAACGATTTGTTATAAACAAATTTTAACTTCAGAATCTAAAAGAGGAGTAAATTTTACGTTAAAAATGATAAGTGCTAATTTTTTTGTAGGCATTTTTTTTAAAAGGGAGGTCCTCAAAGTCAACAGAAATTTTTCGTCCGTCTGGGCGTTAATGGGTTAAAAGGAGAAATCGAGATAAGATTTAAGATGGCTTCATCCTTGACATGACAATAAGTAAAACAGTTACTGATAACAAATAGTAGAAAAATATTGTTATTCTGACTTCTCTTGACAAATAACCGTTTCTTCTTGATTTTTAGAATTAATTTTTGAAAAGGTGCATATATTCTAATAATTTTTTATACACTTCAGTACATCAATACTGCTGTATACTATACTACATACTATATACTAATCCGTTAAAATTATCAAATTGTTTGTTATCGATTGAATGAAAATTCAGCGTTAATAATTTCTGAATAAATAATAGTCATTTTTAGTGAAATTTTAAAACGTTTTGATGAAAACAGAAAGGGTTGATAATAATTTAAAAGTTCTAAATAATGTTAACCAAATTGGATGTAAACCTTTGCAAAAAGCTGAATTAGTTGTTAAAAGTTTTAAAACTTGTAATTCAATGTTGTTTTTAATGTTTCTAATTACTTATTGTTTAAAATAAATTATTAAAGTGCTTTAAGAATCAAACACTTATTAAAATATTAATGTTTTATGAAAAAAAGTTCATTTAAAATTTGCTGTTTTGTTTGACATTAGAATTACAAAGCTTCCATGTGAATCGTATCTCAAAATAGACATGAATTTAAACATTTTATCATCTTAATTTTTTAATTAAAAAAATAAAGTAATTTATTCAAATTTCTTCTTGTTGGTCGTATAATATTTTTGATATTACACTTTTCTCTAGTAAATCTTCTAAAAATTAAATTTTTGTCTTCTTCATAAATCGCGTATAAAACTGTTGAAAAATATACTCAAAATTTCAAATGAAAATTTCGAGCCGTCTAAAAGTTATAAACAATTAAATTTTAAGCGAATTCAACCATTTCTTAAAAATTCATCCGCCATATTGGATCCGACATTTTGAATTTTTTAAAACTGACCTCAGATTCGTAATCAGCGACCTCGAAAAGATAGTATACATGTTTGGAACATTTCGATTAATCAACCATTCTGAAATTTGGCATGTAGTTTCGTTATATAAAATACGCTCTAGGTGAACCTTAATCCGGAACAATAACGTTGTTTATTGATCGATTTCACTCACCCTTTATATTGATCCTTGGACATAGGGTAGAGTTCGAATAAATAATTTAATGAGCCATTAGTGTTAATTAGATTGCTATGAAGAACGGTAACTTTATAATTATGAAAAATTTTATAAAATATTTAAAATGACAAAATCTAATTATTTATTAAAATCCACTAATATAATGATGTATTTTTAAATCTTTTACTTTTGATTGTGAATTAATACAAAGTAAGTGCCTGATTGTGCTTTTATAAAGAAAGTGTTGTGTTGTTTACATAGTTTACATTATTTATATTAAAATTTTGTTAATTTGTAATTTTTAGTTGACACCAAAATAAAGTTTCTGAAGATGATGACACATATGGTCATCGAAACGTGAAAATAAAAAAAAAAAGGATTTTTTTATTTTTTAATCATTGGCTAGCAGAACCGCAGTAACCAAATTACTCCTAAATATGTGTATAAAGTAACCTCTTAATACCAATAAATTATGTAAATTCCTGATGTGTTAAAAAAAATTCATAAAAATAACTGAAAAAACGCTGTTTTACACCTACATTGAAAAAAATAATGTCTCGAATTTTACAAAACTTTTTTGTACACTTAGATAAAGCCATTTACAAAACTCAGTTTCGGGTGATGTGCAGAACAGTTTTGTAAAATATCCTGAAATTTTAGCACAAAGTGCAAAATTATTTGCAGTTACTGTAAAGAATTTCGTAACTTGTACTGAAAATTTAAAGCATTTTATAAAGCTGTTCTGCATATCACTTCAAAGACTGGGCTAGTAAAAACCGCAAAAAAATTCTGTTATAATGAACTAATCGATTTTGAAAAATATGCATAACTGTGCAGAAATTTATTTTGTCTATAAAATTATTTTGACTGCAGACCACGTTTGGATAGAGCCTCATGCTTTGAGTCGCATGTCCACCTGTATTGATGGCTGGAGTCTGACAAACACGCGTGTGATACGAATTTTCAATTATGCTGGAACGCTGTGAAACAGGGTCAAGCACCATTGGCATTGTCTTTTCCACTAACGGAGCTGCGATGTACCGACAAATCTTTATTCGGCGAAGCTATGTTGCTAACAAATGCACTCCGAATTCACAAAATTATCATCGAATATTGTAAGACACTGACATAATTAAAATAATAATGTTGCATCTGATTCATAAACAAATAAAAACTATTTTACTAACAAAATTAATTTAATGCAAAGCAATAATAAAAAATAATTTTTAAAAACTGATAAATGTATTGTAATGCTCTGATATTTTCGATTAATAAAGCTTAGATTTAATCTCTAAAACTTAACGAGAAACTGGAAGTCATTTTTTAACATTTAATAAAAATTTTGGATCTGTAACTTAACCTTTAAAATGTATACCTTTATTTTAATCACAACCCTTACAAAAAAGTAGTACTTGATTCAGTTCTGGGAAGAAGTACTGGGTTCAGTACTGGGTTAAATACTGGGAAACCAGTACTTTTTTCGGAAAATGGAATTTTGTAAGCACAATAACACATTTTTTTTAAATTTCATTGGAACTGTGATTTTGCGTTCAATATATTCCTCTCTATTTAATTTGCAACGAAAAACTACTGTGCAGCCGTAGGACCCATAGAAACTTAGTGCGCAACGTGAACAAATTTTCAACAGTGCATGGCGAAGAAAGTACTGGTTTTCCAGTACTGAACCCAGTACTAAACCCAGTACTTATCCCAGTACTGAATTCAGTACTTCTTTTTTGTAAGGGAACTAACTTAATAAATTGAAGAGTAGAGAGATTAGGGGAAATCTCGCCTAGAAAAACAACAATGGCTAACATCTTGCAAACCATTACTCAAATCTTATTAAAGCTTATAGCAATTGTATGGAAGATTTCAGGCATACTTATAAGAATGGCCAAAATCTGCGCAAACATAGCTAATGTTTATTTGCCGTGGTCAAGATATATAATGTTTTAAATAAATTGGACATCCCGAGTCGAAATTAAGACCCTACTTTGAGAACTGTCACTACTGATTAGAACCTACTTTGCTGCTGATAAAACTTGCAGCTCCTACTTTAATACTTCTAGCTCCCACGAAATGAATTAATAGACCACACTGCAAAAACAAATGTCAACAAATGTCTCAAATATGGGGGCACAAGACACATATTGTGTCTCACTCTGAGACATATGGGTCTGAAAGTGTCTCATTTTGAGACATATTGTCCCAGGAATTTTTACAGTGCATCTTTTGCATAATTTTCAACCACAAGGTTCATTATATTTTATAAAAGTATAAACTTTTAAAACTTTTTTCAAACTTTTTGATCTGCAATCATATAATAAAAAACAATTTATAACATACAATTTTTTCTAGGTGCACACACAAAACCTAAAGTGCTTAAAACGTTGCATAATAATGCCATTTTTTAGCTCAATTTGTAAAATAAATCGAAAAAACGGTATCATTATGCAACGTTTTGAGCTTTTTAGGTTTTGTGTGATTTAAGAAAAGTTGTGTAATTTCAAGAACAAATTATTTCAACAAATTAATTAAAATAACTAATTTAAAATTAAAATATTATATTAAACAGGACCTTAACATAATAATTTACGCATGTCTTTATCGCTGTTTCTCTGGCTTTTCACCCGATATAGTTAGTAAAATATTTAGCCGCTAATATTAATATTTTTAATCAATATTAAAAAAATTATCTAACACTTAGGACTTAAAAGTAAAAAGAATGTTGGGAATCGCACAAACAATGAAAGTTTGTCCAGCTATATTTTTTTAATTTTATTTGGAAATTTGTTTTTAATTACCCCAAAATTTCAAATTTTAAGGCTAATAAAAAACAGATTATTATTATTATTATTTAAATTTGCTAAGAACAAAACGCCCTAGTCAATTTCTATTACAGCATTATACATTATTACTCTAATTTTATGTCATTGCAAATAGCTTTTCTATACGTATGTTATTCTTCTGAGAGAAAGGTTAATGATTTGAAGTATTGATGCTGTTGGAATTAAAAATTTTACAAAAAATTTGATTTCTGAATAGACACATTCTTTATTCCTTTTTTTAAATAGGTACGTTTTTGCTTCTATATTTCTGATAATACACGTTCTTGCTTTGTTTTCTGAATAGATACGAATGTCGAGCCAAGTCAACGAAATGAGTAATTTGATGTTTAGATATTGAAAAATTTGAGTTGTGGAAAATTCGTGATCCATCTAGGAAGGTTTATTGTGATTGGACTATGTTGTCTGGTGGGTAAAATGAACTCATGGAGACAACAGTAGCTAGGTAGCAAAGAAGAACTGCCTTTTAGGGCAGTTAAGAGACACATGGACTTACCTCACCTCCTCTTCTCTTACCAAGGTAGTTCGCCTCGACAGTCCTGCGACCCGATCGTTCTCAGAATACACTGGAGACATCGAGTTTTTAGCACCTTATCTTGAAATCAGAAAATCTCTTTTTCGAGTTTCATGAACCGCCTTTCACTACTCTGAGGTCATGGTCAATAACAAAGGTGAAAACATTAACTGCTATTTTTACAGGAAGTTTCTATGATTGATTCTATATAAAATTATACATGCCCTTTTCTAAATTAATAGTTTCACCTATCATTATTAGGATATCCTAGGTAATTTGCATGAGACTCTAAGCGGTACTGAAAATAATGACTTGAGTATTTTGTTGACAACTTCGAAAATTAAGTGAATGATACACTTTGTCACAGGTTATTTTTTAAACTGATACGTGAATATTATTCACTTTTCTATTTTCGAACATATTTCAATAGCAATAACTCTGTCACAACCAAGTTCTTCAATTGTCTCTCCTTTAAAAATTTCTGCAGAAATTTTGAATTACAAAGCCAAAGAAATTTATTTCTGTTTTAAATGTTGATTTACCTATTTCACTACTGCGAAGTCATTATAGTGCAACCTCTTCGAACTTGTTTAAATCATCTTTAAAATTGAAACAGTTCTGCACATATGTTACTTAATTAAGTCTTATACAAAATTGGCTTTCTGCATTCATATAAATAGAATATAATGACGTGAAAGAATTTTGTAATGATCGAATAAAATTAGCAAGACTGTTGAAGGATGAAAGAAATTTGAGAAATCAGAAGCAATGTGTCGAGATGAGTAATTACGGATCGCAAGGATACTAATGACACAGGTGCGTGAAATGTCAGCGAGACAAACTCTTAAGAACTTCCAGGATCGGAAGAGAGAAAGGAAATACGGATAGGAAGAAAATTATGAAGGGAGAGAGAGAAAAGATGCCGTGGAATATGGGACAACAGTTTCTGCTGGGGCCAACGATCGGAAATGACCAACTCGACTCGTCTAGCAGTAGATTCTTGTTATGAACCTATATCATTCAAACAATATGAGGGTGTCTTTATTTTTTAACATTTGTGCTTTCTCAAATTTGGAGGAAAAATTGATTAGCAGTTTACAGTTTACTTCTTCCAGTACTTGGAATAATTCCACACATAACTTTTATTGAACAAGGAAACAATCTTCCGAGCCTTAGGAATAATACATATGATAATTTTAATTGAAGCACTAGAGTTCATTTTCTAAGATCATAATATATGTATATTTGCTGTTGGAGTGTATGTAAATACACGAGTACATTAGACTTCTGTAAGAGTAAGTATTGCAATCATTAAATGGTTTAGATGACTAACAACAATATCTGAATAAAAATTATTTAATTATAATAATGCAGCATTATAAATTATAGGTTTTATTTGTTTTTATTTTCTTCATGAGGGATAACTGGTACTACTTTATTTAATCCCTCGATTGAAATTATTATACACGATACGTATAATTGGACAGCTAATAAAGTCTTTCTATGATATTTAGACATTTCGCAACCTAAATTATTATCAAGATCAGAATTTTTTCTCTCGCTAAATTGGACTACCCAGATTCTGGATTTCCAGTGTCTTTCTCTCAATTTTATTGTGAAGACAGTTGGTCTATGTCTGTCGTCTTTTAACTTAAATTTGTCATAAATTAACAATTACCAACACCTTCATTAGCAGAAGCTTGACCCTGGAACTAACTCCGTAATCCCTCCCTATCATAAATAATTTAAATCTCAACAAAAATATGATATGTTATTTCTTCCACCTTCTTTTTCTTTCCTTTTATTTTACACGAACCTTTCCGAATTTGCTTGTTGGGTTTGTCATCTACATTTTTAGTTATAGTCTACCTTGTGTTGTGTATAATAATAATTATGTTGAATAAATGTTAATGGTTAATTAAGTAAACACAAGTCAATTCATTTACAAGCAAATGCCTAACACTACACGAATTTCCTTTCATATTATCAACAAATTCTAGGTAAACAATCAACCAATAAGAAGTTACATTTTTTTTAAACTCTGCAAACAACTCAACATGTTTCTCGTATTCTAATAAAATAGTTTTTTGATATAATCATACTGTTTCAATTTTGGGTGTAGGAACTCTCCAAAAGGTTATACACACACAGCGTGCCCTAGTAAGCGTAGGGGTCCACTTTCATCGGTCTTTTCCTCAGAACGCCACTTACAAGTCTCCTCCGATAGAGACGTTCAATGCGAGCTAAGAGTACTTCAACGAATTAAATAGGCTTTCTGTCCAAGATGTGCCTGGAACTCGACACATTTATCAAATTTTGCAAATGGAATGGACTAACCCCAAATGCAACCCTCTGGTAAGGGTTAAATCTCTTCCGAACCTTCATGGATTCTACACAACCGCTAAACCGAGTTGAGAAATGCCACTCACTCATCAACTTATCAAGCACTGGCTCCCTTGCATAGATTGCCACAGGGCTCAAGCCTTGAGCTTTCAACCACTGCCATCAGTAGTCCAAACCTAAATGACCGAACGAAGACCAATTTTCCCAGGTACCCGTCAGCCCATTGAACCGTTTAGATCCAAGTACGGGTACCGAAGCTAAAGACCGAATCCTCCTACTGATTATGGGATTTACCACTCTAATTTGGAAATACATTCTGCTGTTTCGACTCTTAGTCCAAACGGATGACCATTCGAGGTCATCCGTTGAGTCTTACACAACCAGGCCGAGGTCAGGCACCCACAAACCACAACCAGGGGGGGGGGCACACTCTGTGGTATGAATTGAAATATCTGGGTGCTAGGGCTAACCTTCTCTCAGATGTCAACTCCAGAGTGTGACATGATCAACAACAATTTTAATTTACATTCTGCCAATTATGCTAACCATAGGTATATCTCATGTACTTAGTTGGAGTATCCTAGCTGAAGGTCTTCTGCATCTATCTGAGTTGGACAGTATGATCAACTCCAATCCAACTATTGAAACTGGGTGCCTCAAACAACTAATTGGACGTCCTCCTAGAGCCCAACAAAGTCGGATAGCATTACCTTTTACGGGTTCTCTTGGAATCAAGGTTAATCTGAGAACACTGGAAGACGTATGAAGGTAAGGCAGATATCCGTATAAAATCCTCCACCCGACATCACTTCGAAGTCCACCGTTGATCGGTGGGGGTTATTACCCCCTTCGATTCGTCGGCTGATTGAGATCTAATGTTGAGATGAGAGATCTATGGGTATGGGTGGAGTTAGCACTCGGCGATGTTTGTTGCTTAATTCAACATTTTGCTTAGTGTTAAATACTCCTATAAAGCGAGGAAGGTTTAGTGGGTATTACCAGAGTCAAACTTACAGGGAAATGTTTATATTCCCAAGTAAACTTTTCTCTGGTCTCGAGTCCCACATATGGGACATATGGGACTCATATCATTAGAAATAATAAATACACCCTCTGGTTATCTTAGATAATTCTAGCTTACAATGCTACAGAGGCAACGTTGTCCACAATTGAAGCACATCGGTTGTTGGATGATGATAGTGCAAAGTCACATTTCCTGACAATACTTCTGAGATTTCTCTTACACTGTGACCAATGCACCCACATCTTGGAACCATTCTCCTACTAACCTCTTGAAAACACGCATGTCGGAAAAGGCAGTATACTTTACCCAGAAGGGAAGAAAGAATAATTTGAGTTTTACAAGATTCAGTTTAACCTAAAACTGTTTAAATTGATAATTTAATAACTTTAATTCCTGTTGCTGGCACAATTTCTGTTCCTGACAGTTTTATAATTCTATAATTCCTGTTAATAACTGTGGTTCCCAATTCTGATTCTGCTCGCAGTTTCAGGGAAAATTAACAACAATTAAAATAGTGATTAACAAATTAGTAAAATCTTATTAATAATCTCTTACAATTTCTATGTTTGAGGCACATCTAATGAAGTGCATGTTCAAGATGTTATTAAAATTTACAACATCGTATTTTCTTTATTGGAAATAATCTTTATGACTTGAATTCATAGGCGATTGCTGCACGATGTTCTCACGGCGTATCACTCGAGATCATACATCTTGGTATCCTTGTAATAGCGAACATGCAGAACATGCAAAGCTCTAAGCTAAAGCAGCATAATGAATCATAGCTATATTTATTTGCAGTTGATTTTCAAGATAATTGAGTTGCTGAAATGAAAATTCCGTATTTAACAGATATTACTATTTAATTACAGAAAGATAAGGAAATCTATTCTAACATTCAGTAAACTAATGGTAAAGTATTTAAATTAGTAAGTTGTCAAAATACATTTTTTTCTTAAAATTAAAGTACAATCGCACTGTAATTTAAGAAACTAACATGCAGTTTGAAAAATAACTTAAACTGCAGCTCTAAACTAATTTTGAAATTTAAATTTTTCATGGACTTGATTATAAGTAAAAATTGTACATTGATTTGAAATAATAAACAAAATGTTTAATAGTACCTGAATCAACTTTTCCTTCAAAATATGAGAAGATGAAGGACTGTATTTTCATTTCCCAGCAGTGAATGTAGGTAAGAGGTCATAAACATTAGGCTCAGTCAACTATCAGGAAGATGAACAAGAGTTAAGAAATGGTTTGTGTACTAAGCTCGAGACTATGTATCGTTTTCAAAGCCTGCGTACATAGTAGTTATACCACTTGATAGGTAGTTCCAATGTTATCTGGACCTTATGGAAGAATACATGATAAGTAGGTGCCTTTTATATCATTTTCCAGAAGATATAGAGCACCATACCAATCTTTCTTGAGAAACAATTACGAATTGTTTCATTGTGAAATAAATTTTAATTTCTCTTACACGTTATTATTATTTCTATCTCATAGAAGTGTTTCCAAAAATGTTATTTCTATAATAAACATGTTTACTTTTATAACACAGATATAGTACAAAAATCAATAGGCAAAATTTTATTTTGAGACTACATTAATGCATTAAAGTAAAAAGTTATAAAAACGAAACATCATTTTGAAAAAATACTAGAAGAGTTATCATAAGATGAAACATCATCAGTATCAAAATTGGCAACATCATTGCTGACATTTTAGCTTCCAAAAAAGTCGCTCACATTCACTCTGACTTGTAAAATACTACTGGCACGTGATCGCCATCTCTACTGAATCCATCCTCTGATCCTTGCGACCGTGACTCTACAGAATTCATGGGCACACGTATGTGAAGCATTTACCGGCGGTTTGCATTCACGTCCGCTCTCATCGAAGGAATCGTCTCCCTAAGTGATAAAGGTCCGCTGCTTTGGTAACCGTAAAACATCACTCAGGATGATTCATTTTCTCCTAACAAAGAAGACAACTTGATAGAAATAAATATTTATTGTTCATTTTTTAAACCCACTTTAAGAAAACACCCTACTGGTAAAAAATGTCTGCTTTTCAAGAAAATTATTTTTCAATTTCTTATAAAAAAGTGTGACATGAAAATTATGACACGCATATGTAGAAGGGTGTGTCAAAGAACAAAAAATTCTTTTTTCTGTAGACTCACTTCTTAACAACTTTTTATTTAGTTATAAAATAATTATCAATTTTTTGCAGATTTTTAAAAAATGTTTTAACTTTAGTCCATGACCTTTGAAGTAACTTTAATCATCAACCAAGCCGAAAATGAGTAAAATGTCATATAATTCGCTTACAGATTTTTCTATCAATGTTTTTGAATTCGCTGAATAAGAATATGACATTAGATTTTAAAAACTCCAAATGTCCGATTCAATATGGCGAAAAATTTTTTTAAAAAATTGATAGGATTGGAAAACTTGTCAAACATTGGTAAAATGTCATGCATTTTCATGCATTGTCTGTCGGTAAAACAGATGCACTGTCAAAACAGTGTACACTGCGAAGCATGTGCTTAGAAGACTGTTGAAATATGTCAGTTGAATTTGTTTAAATAAGTTAATAGTCGACGATAACTATGTTCATTACGTAGCCGAATACCGTGCCTCTACAGAGAAAACTAGATAATAAAATGTTTGACCGTAAATGTATGGGCAAGTCGACTTAGCCTAAAAAGTTTTGACTATAAATGTAGGTGGCGCTCAATGACATCTAGCCAAAATTCTTATTCTATTCAAATGACCGTTATAGTCTAAAGTTGTCTATCAACTGGGGGAAGCTCGTTGTGAACCTTCAAACACTTTGGGTAGTTTTCTGCGCAGGATCGTGAAAGGGTACATAGTTATGTAAAACGTTATTTTTCTAAATATTTAATTTCATGTCAATGATATTTAAAAGCTGAATATGTGTTATTAATTATAGATAGAATCCTTTCTACGATTTTGATTTTAATTTCGATAATTAATTAATTATTATGTGTACAACAAACAAAAATTGTTACAATCGAGATTTTCGATTATTGGCTTGAATATATTTCTTGATTCTGCGCAATAAGTTCTGTAATGTATTTAGAGGTTATGTTAAAAGCCCAATTTTCGCACAAGAGTTTTTCAGTCCAAAAATTGAGTTCAAAGAATTTTCCCATGAATTATTTTAAATCTCGGCCTAGTAGGTGACAGCTAATTCCACCAAAGTTTCTGTCATGACTTTTGATACTACGACATATGCATTAAAACATGAACTGCAGGAGCGTGATTTAGGATAATGTAAAGGCCACCCAATTCACTTTAAGTTCTTTAAGGAATTTGTCCAAGTTTAAATCTAGAAAAAAGATAAACGTTTGAATACTTTTAAAGATTCAGGGTGAGAAATATGATATTATGTTTAATGATGAAATTGACCAGAAAAAGTATTGTCTAGGATACGATACATCATCACAGGGAAAATTGATTCAAATCAGAATCACTCTTACATAATCGGAAGAAGATTATAAAGAATATAAAAAGAGAAAAGGATGAAGAAGAGAGAAGAGCTTGGGAATAATCAGAAGGGGTAAGAAAGAGAAGGACAGAGGGGGAGAGAATCGCATTTCGGTAAATGTGTCGAAGCAAGCGGCTCTCACAGCGGTGTCGTTGCCCTCTTCGGTTTGCTCGTGCTTGCTTTGCTCGCTGGCTGACTGCCTACTTCGTATCCACTTGGAAATGTTCTCTGCTGCTGCTGCGAGCTATATCCTGTCCCCTCCGCTCACACACGAGCCATACTCTTGATTCCCTCTCCCTCTGCAGGAGCACCTGTCGCTACACACGTCGACTTGAGCGTTAGGGGCTCACCAGAGGTAACTAGATGGGTTATCAGTCGGCGCAACATCTTCGTCGTGGCGGGACATAGAGCGATCTAATAGAATACTGATTAATCCTAGACTGGTGCTGTGACTTTCGTGCTTAGAGGGTGAATGCGGTGCGGGAACTTCGTGCAAGTTCAATCTTTTTATAAGATTCTACCCTGAGTCACTTGTCCCAAGAAGTCATCAGACTTTCTGTAACACTAGATTATCGTCAAGAACTGCTTAAAAATAAATCACTCTCAAACTTATTTTTTAATTCGCTTGTCAATACGTAAATTAATTTTGAATATTTAAAATTGAAATAAAGAAGGCTGAAAGTAAAATCCGTCTCCTATTTGGATAAACAATTAAAATGTAATATTAATATAAAATTAAAAAATTTGTTAAATCATTTGTTGCGCTTGTAAATTTAGATCACAGTGGAGGAAACCCTAAAGCGACATGTGATTTTGTGGTCCTTTTAAATTGGATCTTATAAGATAAACGAACAATGTGAATTGTGTTTGACTTCTTATCGGGATTCTTGTCGACACAAGTTGTGTCCTCACACTCTCAAGAACTGTTATCCATTTCATCGGAACGAAGAGAGTAAAGGCGCCACGAGCAAGAGGGGTGGTCATAGTCCTGTACCAAACGACTGGGGGGTGCTCACTCGGTGGCGGTCGGGATGCGGCACTCGGAGCTTTTCAGCTCCAGGTAACACGTGGCGACTTCACGCCTTCCGCACTCATCAGGTAAGGTTAATCAACGTAATGATGGCGTTTTTTACATAAGAGTATAAATAATTTAATAGAATTACTTAGACTTATTGTCGCATTCAAAGAATATCATAATTTTAAAGCCTTTTAAATTAATGCACAATAATAAATAATCATTCTAGATTAAATATTTCTTTATGAATTAATGTAGATGAATGGTTCAATTAAATTTAAGACCAAATGGGAAAATAGTTATAAATTGCTTTGCTGGATGCAATATGATTTCTATGGTTCATCTGGTACTACAAACATTTTGCTTTACAAATTCGTGGTATAATAGTTGGTACTTTGGTAGGATATTTTATAATTTTGTACAATTTTATTATCTTAATAAATGTCATGTGATAGTGAATCTAAGAATCCATTTCCTCAATACTAGTAAAAGTATAAGTGAAATTCGATATTTAGTCTTTTTCCGTATCTCCACATTTTAGATATCCCTTATTATTTGTAATTATTAAAATATTCGATTGCTTACTTCTTACTAATTGTTGAATTAAAAACAGTATGACTGCATGTATTATGATGCCGAGTGTTTTAAAAAAAGACATTTGTTTTGATAATTCAAAATTACTTTAGTACCTAAAAATTGTTTTGGTACAATAATTATATGCTTCATAGGTACTAGAGCAACTTAATAAGAAACAAACATTGATGCTTTGACACATCTCTTTCCACAAAAACCTTTAAAATTTTAATAATTATAAAGCAATAGTAACTATTCTTATTCAGACAATATATCTGATTTTACAATATCTTTAGTAGAACAATACATCTGGTTTAACAGGACTTTTAGAAAACCATTAATTGCATAAAACAATTTTATTAATCCAACAGCGTATAAATAAATATATATAGTTTCACAGTACAACAGTACTTTGTTAATAGTATTACCTACAAAAAGTTAGAAATTTAAAATAACCGTAACTTCAGTCAAACCACATACCTGTACCGTAGTATACCTGGAACGTCAGTCTGCACATTTGATGACATTAGGTACCTTAAAGTCAATAATTTTAGAATAAAAGTATAGCTTTAGTTTAACTATACATCTGGTAGCTCAGTAGATATACTGTACGATAACACCTTAAAAACTTTAGTAATTTTCAAGACAAGCACTTCTGATAACAGTACTTTCAAAAACTCTTTTAAAGTTACTGTTGCATTAGTTGAACATTATATCTGGTACATTCTGGAACCTTTAGCACCTCTGATACTACTGTTAAACTTACTAAATCTTGTTGCTACATTATCATTGGTACAACAATTAAATTTTTATTCTATTCTACCCTAATGTTAAATTATTATCATTGGATTTACTAATCTTTATTAAATTTATTAGACTTTACATCAGCCAAATAAGCATTCATAAATTTTATATGTGGCCCTCCTCCTGTTAATCTTAAGTAAGTTTTTTTCGGAAAATCCTCATTTTCACAGCTCCTTCGATGTTAAACAAGTTTTTTAACTGTTGATCCCCTACGTAAACGATTATAAGTATTAAAATGAAACTATAATTTCTAATTTCAAGAATTTTTTCTCCCAATTCCCAAACTACTTTTTCATCAGGGTAATTTTAAGTCAAATTCAAAGAAAGTCAATTTTAAAACTTTTCCAATGCTAGTTTCCCGAAAAGATCATTCGTTACGTTTTTATTAGCCCTTGAGAAGATTTTATTACAGTTTTATATACTTTTTGTTTTCTTCATTTTTATTAGTCCATTTTCTAAAACCTGAATTTGTGAAATATTCTAGCGAAGCAGTTTTCCAATAAAAATCCCGTATAACAAGCTTCTCTGCATTTTGTCTCCTAAACGACTTATTCTCAAGATGTTTAATCTATTGCCCTGCAGAGATCACTCACTACAATACCGAATTAAAAAATGTTATACACAAACCAGCCTCTTCATATTACTCAAAGAGAGTTCCATTTTTACAATAATTTATGAATCCTCAAGTGTAACAAAGCTAGACGAGTCTATCGTTTCTAATAATTCAACACTGAACATCCAATTGAGAGAAGATGATTGAGAGAAGTGTGTGGGGTTAACTTTAGAAATACAGTTATTGATCTCCCTGACTTCGGATATTGACAGAATCATTATCTTGTGTCGATCACGGTGTGATTTCTTATTAAAGATTTAAACGAAACGTTCTCATTTCAACAAGTAAAAATTCACACGAAACTAAAAGGTATCAATATGATGTATTTGCATTAAATTAAGATCATTATATTAGTGTTAAAACAATTTATTAAAATTAATGGTCTCAATTTGATCCCTTTCAATTTTGTTTGTTTTAACACATTTAATTATCTTTATAGTACCTATACTAAATTCTTCGAAATCATCTTAAGTTATATTAATTTAATTCGGTATTGAGTGACATAAAAAACCTGTTTATTTATAATTTTGTTACAATTATTAATCTGCTGAGATTTTCTTAATCAAATTCTTATTAAATATTTCTATTATAAATTCAAGTTAAGTTTATGTGTTTTACAAAAAATTAAAATCATTCTCTTAACTATTTTTGTTCTACTCTGGGTGTTTTACTGATTATCAGAATGATGGAAACAATTAATATAATTAAATAAGTAGAACAGATGAGATAATGATTATAACCCATGTTACATTGTAGGTTATACTTAAGTAAATAACTAAGTTAATGTGTGTAAATAATTCTCTTTGACACTCGAAATACTTCTACTGCTAATTGGTGCCGTTACATGATCACTGATACACGTAAATTACCAATTCACAAAACGACATTAAAAATAATATACATACCTAGTGTGTATTCCGACCAATAATTATTTTCTCTTAAGATAATAAATTTATTTAAAATACAAGATTCTTGATATTTTTATATTTATTTAAATAACATAATTTTTTTGATTTATTATTGTTTTATTTTAATTCTCGTCCATAAGAATTTTAGAAACTGCTTTATATAGTTGAATGATACTAGATTTTGTGAGTTTTACAACTGATATTTACATGATACAAATGCGTAAAAAATAACAAATCTAAAAACTAGTGAAATTAATAAAATAATGTAATTTAACATCTATGGAAAAGAGATAAAGTTTTTAGTGTAATAGAATCATTCAAAATATGAAAATCTATAAATGCATAAATTTCAAGATATGTGTAAAACGGATATGTAAATGTGAAAGATAAACGAGATGGAGTAAGACATGCGTTTCTAGAAATGTAAGTTTATGACAACGTTTGCACTACGATTTAGTACATAATAACATAATTGCAACTTGAAAGTGTCATAAACGTGATGAAGTAAACACTTCATCAAGTCAATAAAGTGTAAAGGAGATTCATTTGTCACATTAAAAATTTATATACCACTTAGTTCAATTTTAAAAGCTTTTATTTAAAAGCGTCGATTAAAAATTCAATTTCACAGAATTAAAAAATATTTCACTTACTTATATATATCAAAGGTAATATTCTATGTTAACAGTTTAGATTGGGTGTTACTTAAATTAATGTAGATAATTATATAGGTAATTATACATGTAAATAGCTTATTGAAATAGTATTTGCATATCAATAACTTATTAAATTGTTAATTACTTAATTATGGTTTATCAGAATGGTAATTAGTTTTTAATAATTTATTGAAATGGTAGCTACTTATTGATAAATAATTTATCGAAATGTTTAATTACTAAAATAAACTCGCATTGTACAGAACGTGAAACATTGCATTTTTAATGATTAAATTAACAATCATGTTCATACAATACATTTATGCTTTCATATAATCTATATAAATATATTATTTAATTTAATCTACTCTCAATTTATTCAAATTGTAATCAAATTTGTTTAATTCCTGTAATTATATAACAATTAATAATTCTCAGCAAATTAAAAATAATTCATGAAAAAGGTAAACAATAGCTTTAGAAGAATACGCAACCGGGATGTAATCTATTAAATTTCTTAATTTACATAAAGTGGTCTAAATATTCAAAATTGACTGTAAAATCGCCTTTTTGATTTCTTAATTGAATTGAAAAAGCTGTATAATTGCGACTAACGAACTCTACTGTAATTTCGAGCTTTAGGTTCAACTTGAAATCCTCTTTATAGCAAAATAACTTTTCCCTGTCGCTTCTCACGCCCCAGCGAAATTCAGAGTAACCACGACTGGTTTTTGAGGTAACGGAGGAAGATTGGGCATTCTTGTTTACTTGCAAGAAGTAGGAACACGTTTCCTTTCTCCAGCTCCTTTAATTCCCTATGCCCCCATGCGGCAAACCGCGATCAGCTGTATTATCTCACACTAAGCTCCCATTTGGTTTACATCTACTTCATACTATATCTATGTTGGCTTATTTCTACCTATAGCATTTAGCTAATGAAAATTTAATACATCCAGCTGAGAAACATAATTATTGTCTAGCAGTAATTTTCGAGTAATAAAGAAGCTCAATCTATATTTATAATTAGGTACTTGCGTGAAATCAAAGATTTAAGGATTTGCAAAGACTAACTTTTGTAGAAATATCTATATTTAACACTTGAAAAGTATTATGTAGCGGAGGATGGGGTATAAGACGGTGTAGCGGGATAAGATGGGGTACCGTCTTATTTCGAAAACGGGACATTTTTCAGAAATCCTGTAAACGCTATTTTGTAGCTTTTTCTAAATTTATTTTAATGTACCAAGTGACATGACTCGTAAAAAATAATTTTTGAAATAATAAATAAAAATTATTTTTTCTATCATTTGATTTAAGTTTTCACCATTTTGAATGCGTGACTGCTTGATTGCTATAGTTTCTCGAAACCTCGACTGAATTTATTTTAAGTCAGAGGGTTTTCATTTGATTTTTTAGTGCAGCTGCAATTATGTTGCTCGCGCAGTATAATCTCAAAAAATAATTTTATTAAAAAAGTTCATGTGAGGCAAGATGGGGTACACCTCGTACACTTTACTATTTATAAACAAATATTTTTTATATATGTACTATCTTTGATCAAAAGTCACCTAAAAAAAACTGTGACTAAAAAAAAGAAGAAAAATCAAAAGATGAAGATTCAAAATGCTTGTACTCTATAAAGGACCTTACTAACAGTCTTATGTTGAGTGTATTGTGTGTGTCATACAAAAACTGGTTAAATCTACAAACTTGCACTGGCCTATCAGGTGAAGAAAATAAAGAAACAATCAGTATTTGGTAATTTGCAAAAAAGTAAGCGTTTTATAAAACTTTGTTAACCTTAATAGTAGTAGGTACCCCATCTTGCCACATGGGGTTTAAGTGCGTCACCCATGAGGCAAGATGGGGCAAAAGCAGTTTTTTATAAATCGAGTGCAGTTAAAAAAGTTAATTATATTTTTGTTTTATTATAGTGTGATCTTAAAGTATAATACTGCAGTAATAACAAAGTTTCTTTCTTAGAATTCAAACTTCTTTATTTTATTTGCAAATTCCCTTAGGTACTCCGTCTTGCCCCACCTTCCACTAGAAATATAACAAAGCATTCTTCTTAATTCTTGAATAGAATACGGAAATGATTTTTTAACTAAATGTATTTTATTTTTAAGAAATAACGTGAAGAAACCTTAAAATCCTTTAATTATGATAAGCATGCATTGGAGTCCATTAGGATAATTATAGTGTTTTAGATCACTTTTGATGGATTCACTTAACTTTAAAGAATAATTTTAAAATAAAAATAGTTCATACCTACCATTTTGTGAATCGTGTGTAACCTGTTTTTAAACTCTATAAAATTAAAATAATTCTAAACACTAAAAATACCTACCTTTACTTCAGAAATTATTATATCTTTGATTAAAAATTCTTATTTAATCCTAGTTTTTCTAAAAATAAATGTAGCCTTTGCTCATTTTTTAAAACATTTCTCTTAAACTGACTGTATTTCTTTAAAAATTGGAATATTTTTTTATTGGAAATTTTTGTTTAGAAATTGAGTAACTTAATAAAGCTGACAAATTTTAAAATTTGATTTAAAATACCTCCTTTAAATTTTACACTGGTAACTAATAAAAATTGTATTTTATTTAGAAATAGTAAATTTTTCTAAACATAGGTTAACATATTTATGTTATCAGTATTCATGTTAAATTAACAAATTTAAATAAGAGTAAACTGATAAAATAATAATAAGCAACTAATGTTTTTCTAATTCATTAGTAGAAAACCACTGATTCGAATTTAAAGAACGACTTATAAAATATAAAGGTGAAAGGATACTCTTTAAATTTGAATTACTGATTTTCCGCTAATGAATTAGTGAAAAGTGAGCTGCTATCAAAAAGTAAAAATTTTACTAATATTTTAGTAGAAAACTACTAATCCAAATAGTGCAACTTTAATATTTCAATTAGTAGTTTTCTACTAAACAATTAGTCAAATTCTTACTATTTAATAGAAGCTCACTTTTCGCTTATTCATTAGTAGAAAACCACTAATTCAGATTTAGGAAATTGATTAGAGAAAGGTTAAAAATTGTTTAAATTTGTGTGACGTAATATTTGAACTACTCCTTATATCTGCTTATTTTTCACGTTCGGTTGTGAAAGTAAATTTGAAAATAAAATCACTTATGACTGGGATTGTAAAAATCATTTTCCTCTTACAAAATCCTCTCATTTATTGAGGGATAATCTCCAGTAATAGAAACGGAATATTCCTTTTCAATTGAGAATATAATTTTTTTTTCTTGTCTGAAATGTAATCCTGTAAATGTATTATAGAATTTAAATTTTTTTTTGTGTTTTTAGCTGTCAGTATACACGTTTAGATATTCGATTGATATAATTATACATCTTTACTTTGTATAGATGTACAGTTATTCCAAACAAATTTACTATTCAATTGATAACATTATTTGCCAGAGACAAGAAAATCAGTGTTGCAAACCAAATAAACATGGATTTAATACAAGTCCACGGAGATGCATAATAAATGTCTTCCTTCAAGAAGTTGGTTTGCTTTTAAAATTTTCTTTTGAAAAACATTAAATCAACCACGTTCTTGTGGGAAGTAATTTATACGTCTCAGTGTGGCTGAATATGAATTCAATACGAATAAAATTGACCAAGTAAATGAATTTAATTGAACCATTGTCAATTCCTTTTGAATAAAGGTTGTACAATAAATTTGTTGTCCTAACCTTAAATGTAACACCTATTTTAAGGAAAAATAATAATTGGAATCTCTAAATGTCATTGAAAAATTGTAAATGAAATACATTTGTTTCAGTAATAAATAGATAGTTTAATTTCAGCACCGAAAAAACAGTTCGGTTAAAATAACCGGAATTCCGGTTAAGCCCTATTTAAAATTTAACATTCCGGTTATATTATATTCACAAAGAACCACAAAATCTCAGTAAGAAGGCCAACATTGAAAAGTATTAAAAAATTGTAATATTTTGGAATTCCTTTTTTCGACAGTACTTTTTAATCCGTCGATAGCAAGCAAAAGGCATTTAAATTTAATCCTGGCAATACCATTTTAAAAATTCCACTTAGCATTTTCAATGATTGGAAAGCATTAAAAATTAGATTCGAATAAATAGTATATTAAGCAACAAGGGGCTAAAGGCAGCCATTTGCTTACGCTGATGTTTGTGTACGAGTGACAGTCGAGGGCGAACGAAGTGAGCCCGAAACGTATACGAGTATTATAAATGAATATCCTTAGAATATTCTTATTGAAATAAGTAAAAATCATTAGTTCAATATTTAAACTAATTTTCTGTTTAGCAAAAGTTGTATTAAATATTAATTAAAAGTGTTAATTATATAGGTTTTAAAAAAAGTACACCTGCGTAAAGTTACCTGACCATGTCGGCTAATATGGCGCACAAATTATATTAATAATATTATAATTATAATATTTAATGAAAATCATTGTTTTACTTATGGATTATGGATTTTTATTGAAAAAAAAGTGTTTTATATTTTTACATGAATTGTTATCTGTTTAAAAATATTCGTATGACGCTTGTAGAGTATTGAAAAGGGTTATGATGATTATCACTTATTTAGTTTAAATAACTGTTATAAAGGATAAATATAATTGAACTTTTATTATTTTTTAAATAAAACATTTATTTCCGCAATATATTCATTATATTTAATTTTTTTTTCTTAAAAATAACTTGCGACACATTAGTCGCTCTTATTAGAGTCTAAAAAGAATCTCTTTTTTACTCATAATTTATAAAGTTTTTATTATGAAGCGAACATTAAAGCATTTACAATACTACTGAGTTCGTTATTAATTAAAGATTTGTAAATTTTTATTTAAAATATTTTATTAATTCGCTGTTTTTTTTATCACTTATAACCCAAAAATTGCAAAAACAAAATTTTCCTTATAAAATCAAAATTATTAAAATGCGCAATTTTTTTTATCATATGTTTTGGAATAGATAAAAACTTTAAATTTTACTTTTTTTCTAGAATACGTTATTTTCTCTAAAAATGATCGTGCGCCGAATTAGCCGCTTCTCCCTACATTTTTTCCATGTATTTCTAATAAGAAAATAAGCGGTGTTTACGTCACCCCTTAATATCAAAGTTTTCCCTAGGTCTTCGAATTTGAAGAAACTTTGAGAAAGTGTATAGAAATGCATGCACAAAAAATTCTAAAATCGATTTTCAAAATTTTTGAAAATTTGTTTGAACATAACGTAATAGGTCAACACAATCTTAATTTCATGAAAAATATTTATTATTAATAATTATTTTTAAAAAATTGTTTGATCAGTTTAGCTGTTCAGACATTTTTTTTTTTTTTTTGATAGAAATGTTATTTAGAGCCCTACATTAATGGTTTTTATTTAATTAAACATTGCTGTGAGATAAAAATGTTTAACATTTTTTATAAACAATTTTCATTCGAAAAAAAATTTTAAAAGTTTATAAAAGTTGTTAAATAATACTTATCTCACAACAATGTTCTGATCATTTTGACTTCGGATTCGGAATCAGCGGAGAAAAATAAGTAGAAATGCGTGATTCTCCCGAAATATTACTTTTGTATGTCTTCAAGATTTTCTCAATAATAATAATAATTAATGACAATTTCTCTCTATACGTCAATAGTTTACCACTTTTTCTAAAAATCCTGCAAAAGAATTTATTTATTTTATAACTTTAAAGTACTTTTTTTGTAATTTTAACTACTAAAAGTGAGCCTTTTAACCTGTCCTATGTCAATTTTTCATTCTTTTAAAGCGTAAAACAACTATTGAATATTTGAAAAACAATACTTTACAGATATTTTCTAGAAGCTAAGGGATTGTAGAATATTTGTACAAAGTATAAATAAAATAGATCTTATAGATTTTCCATAAATGGAAAATGAATTTTGTCCTCTGGTTTTGCATCATTCCTCTGGCTTGTTGTATATTATTCAATATTTTTTATATTAGTTGAGTTATTTATTTGTTTTCATACTTATTAAATACATTAACATCCCTAATAATAATTTGTCAATTGAGTTTTGTAAAAAAATAATTATTTAAAGTTAAAAATATATAAATTGAAGCTTTTACAGCGATTCACAACCTGAAGCGTCATTCATCTGGCTCAAATTAAAAATAGAATGACAGTAGATAAAATATTTTTGCAATTTTTCTACAATAAAGTTAACTTATACAAACATGCTAAACTATTTTAAGTTTAAGAAAAATTGCTTAATTTTAAATAAAAAGTAAAAAATGTTGAAATCATCATTCCTCTGGCTCGTCATTCCTCTGGCTCATATTAAAAATTAATATGAATATCAATTGTTTTTGAACTGTCAACGAAAAATAAACCTTCAAATCTTGACAAATAATTATTGGTGATCAAAAAATTTCATATTTTGGTAAGTGTTTTAAAATCTACAATTTTTTTAAATTATAATTAATAATAAATTAATAATATTAAATAGCTTTCTGACTATAAAAAATATTGTTTAAAATAAATTCAAATGACATGAAGTTGTTGTTTACTTAAAAAAAACACCTGCTCTACATTTTAACCTTTAGATTTATCTATAAATTTTAATATTAAAAATCTTTTTTAAATGCTACAAATTAGCATGATCAAGTTATAAAGATGTTAAATCTTTAATTGCTTAACATGTTTATAAATTTTAGAAGTTCTAAAATGTATTTAATAAATTTTCATTTCCGATGCACAAAAAGGAATATTTCTGGAGAATCACCCAAATACATGAGCGTAGTGTCCTGGACAAAAAAAAATTTGTGGGTTTTTCCAGTGTTTTTGAGCAATTTTTTAAAATCATCTCAAAAATTTTAGCCAATCTGGATTTTCTGACGTTGGATTCGGATTCAGCGAAGAAAACTCAGCGCTGCTGTTCTCAGGGACACGAAATGCAATATCTCCGAAAGTTTCAAAACTTCATCAATTTTTTTTAAACACTCATAAAATCGTAAAGAATTAAGAAATCAATATTAAAAAGAAAAAAAAACGCTTTTCAACGAAAAATTTATTTAAAGTTTATTTATACTTTTTTGTAATGTTAAATAATAAAATTTTTTTGGTCCCAATTTTTTTTCAAATGTTGGCAAATAACAAGTAATCCCTGAAAAAATCAATAAAATCTTATAATTATTGTCAGCGATTTGACGGTTTGAAATTTAAAAAAAAAAAATTTAATTTAAACACATGTAAAACCAAAAAATTTTGAAAATCGTTTTTAGAGTTTTCTTGTACATGTATTTCTCTACTCTTTCTCTCAGTTTCATGAAATTCGAAGAACTAGCGAACAACTTTGATATTTTAGATATGGTTTGACCTTACTACCAAAAAAAAAGGAAAGAGTAACCTATTATTAAGAAATACACTCTAGAACTAAATAAGGAAATTTTGTATATTGCCAAAGCTACTCTGCCATACATTTGAAGAAAGTCACATCTGCATTTGAAGTCGTACGAAGATATTAAAGGAAACGCGTTTGCATCAGGATCCTTTAATATATTATAACACTTTTTGAAAAGACAATTATCATTTCTTAGTAAAATGAACTTGATCTGTTGATTGGTCCAAAAATTTTTTTTAAATTTTAATTGATTATATATGCAACATTGCATATAGGCCCATTATGCATTTCATTTCAAGAAAGTCACTATCCAGCAACCGCTATGTGGTTAATACTTTATATCTACTCTTAAATACAAAATTGATAAAATTTATAACTCCAAAATTTATCTGCTTTTTAACAATAAGTAGAATACAATTAACATATTTTTAAAAAGAGAAATTTTTTAATTAAATGTTGATAAAAAGGGTTTTTAAAAAGTGACATAATTTATAAAATACATTTTTCAGTTTGAAAAATAGACTTCTAAATGTTAATTTTTTAACACTTTTAAATGTGAGTTGAAAATTTTATAAAACATTAATTCAACAACGACTTAAACCATAAAATTAAAAGTCGATATTAATGATTATTTAAAAAATTGTAAAAATAATAACGTTGTAATCAAGTTCATATTTAGAACACTAAAGTGTCTGCAAATTTTAATTAATTTCTCAAAATTATCTCTTTAATGTAAGCTTTACGCAAATTGAAAAACAGAATATTTTAATTCTTCTTTGACATAAATATGAGCAAAATCTGAAACATATTTTGGAATATTTAGTACTTTATCTGTCGAACTATGTAAATCTATACTTTTATAAAAGTTTTATTATTATTATTATTATAAATTAATAAAATTATTAATTTAAGCCATGGTAATTTGATTTAATAAAATAAAAAAAAAATTTATAAGAATTGCCCTTATTATACGCAATTTATTAAATACTTTTTCTACTTCTTGAATTATTTTAAAGGTAGATTTTGTGGACTCACAACAACCTTTATAGTTGATAGGACAAAAATGAAAGAACTGAATTTTATTTTTAATGAAAAATGTATTATTCAAAATTGGTATATTGTGAAGTTTTAATATTATTTAAAATATAATTTTGTATAAGTTTTCTTGTTTACATTTAAGGAAGATCAAAGGATATTTAATAAATAAATAAATAAAGTAAATAATTAATTAATTAAAAAAACCAATTTTAAAGTACTTTAATAGCAAGTTTAAAAATAATAATAAAAATAATAAATTACATAAAGTTAATTAACTTTTAACAATTAGTTTTAAATAATCTATTTCAAACAGTACATAAATCTAATGGAATTATTCAGTTGAAATAATAAATATATAATAATTTAATAAATACTCTTTATGAAGATTACTATTTGTTGGATAGGCCCTAATTTCAAACTTCAACTGGGTTCAAATACATTCAAAAAAAGTCACTATGTACATAGGTTTTCTTCCTTCTGTCATTTTTAGCGATTTTAAATTTAGTACTATGTACATAGGTACACATAAATGTTTTTGTATACCGTCGGACACCCACTTTACATTTTTCCCTGTTGGATAAGGCCCGCCGTTCTGCAGATAGTGACTTTCTTCGAATGTATTTCACCAAAATCGCTGTAGATAGGCCAATTAAGGTCTCATTATCTTCGAACCTAATTAATATGTTTAATTGTGGATTGCACAGATAAATTCATTTTTTTATTAAGAATCCAACTACCGTCAAACGGGGCTATTATGGTACAAAAATCGCATTTTTGTATTCTATGCTTCACCAAAAATCAGAATTTTATACTAAAATTTTTTTAACTAACTACTCACGTTGTTTACATCCTTCTGAAAGTTTACTGTAAGTTTTATCATAGAACATTTTTTCTTCGAGTTATGAGAACTCAAAGTTTGTATTATAATAATTTCGCAGTCAGGGCTATTATGGTACAAAATTTAATTTTGTTTATAAAATAAAGAAAACATTTAATTTTTTGCATTAAACTATGTGGGAACCTTTCAATAGATATCCCAGAGAGACATTTTTTAAAAATCGCCAAATAGTAATTATTATTATAGAAATTATTTATGAAAATAAAACGTTAAGTAATGAAATTTTTCAAAATTTGTATTTTATGTTATTTTAATAATTAAACGACTTAATATGGTCCATAATAACGTTATGAGCTTTTTGATGTCAAGCAATCTTGAAATTAACTAAAAATCCTTGTAAATAATATGATATTAATATAAGTGGTTTTTGAGGTTATGATGCACCCTGTCAAGTTTGATAAATTTGACTTATTTCCAAAAATCAACCATCACGTGAATATAGTTCTAACTAAATTCTCAACACGTACTTTAAATATCTTTTACATTGAATTTGTCAATATTAAGATCGAAGCAGATTTTTAGAGAACTTCAAATTTTTTTAATGAAATTTGTATGTATATATGAATTTTTTCCGGACTTTTGGCAAAGAATTTATTAGAAACAATACTGTTATTTTGTTTGTAAAATATCACACTATATTTACAAATAAAAATCATATTTATAAATTTCAAAATAAATATTTTAGAAATAAAAAACCAGCTTGTACCACAATAACCCCCGGTGTACCAGAATAGCCCCGTTCGACGGTATATAAAAAACCCATTTTTCGAAAAGAAATGCAGAGAGTGACTTTTTTCAAATGTATGACAGTTAACTGCAATAAGGAATTTGCAAATATGTTTGCGCGGTACTATACAAAAGCATATTTATCAACATCAGTAGTAGGTGCAGAAAATTATCACTAATCTATTGATATAAATAGCTCATTTATCGTAAAGTTAGAAGTATTTTTTCTTATCACGGCAGCTTAATGATGAACCAATCCTAAAAGCTGCCATTTAGTTCCGAATGATCGTCACCTTTTCTGAACTCGAGCAGGAAACTATGTGGAATGTGAATTGGTATTTTTTAAATAGGGACGAGATCATCTCAGAGTACAGAGAGCGGCAAAGATGTAAGTTGCAGAGGCATCGCTAAATGAAGAGGGGAGGGAATGTGGTCGGTCAGCAGGCCTCACCAAATTTTCGTGCCGGTCTTTCCTCTCAGACCTCCACGTGCTACGGGCTCACCTCTCATTCGATGGGACCGCTGGGTCCCTCGTTCTCTTTTATACAAAGTTGATCCAGCTCTTTTCCTCCATGACAACCTCCTCCCTTGTTTCTCCCGTCCTCGCACGGTCACACGAGTGACCAACTACTCCAAGAGTGCTCTCCGATGCTACATTCCTCGTAGCGGTTCGATGAGACCGCTTTGTGAAGCGTCACTGTTTGTCGTTCGCTGTCTCACTGCCTTGCAGTGTCAGTGAACAGTGACAGTGCCACTGGCAGATCCCCCACGTGACCTCTAATCGTCCATCGAGTTGAACTGACTAGATCTCAGCTTTCTGTGTAGTCTTGCCTATAAACCGCTATAAGAAAAAGCGTCTACTATTCGTTCATGAAAAACACTCTTCTAGGAATTTATCTTTCCACACGTTCTGCGTACGTTATTTACTCTAACCGGATTGTACGGGACTTTCTCAAAATTTTATTTTCACCGTCTCGGATATTTTTTTAAATACTTCCTAAATCTCATTCATGGGCGAATGACTGATGATGATTTATAACCTTCTTACTAATTAAATAAAAAAAATCCATTACTGTAATAAGTGAATCCCTTATAATCTTTATGTCATCTTGAACGTCTATAGCGAATTCAAAAACTTAGGGCAATGTTACACTGGTCACTTATGGGGAAGTCAATTTTGTCAAATAGATATTTATGAGTCAGTTTGGTATGTCCTATTCTTAGTCTGGTAAGTAACACTTGATTTCTTTGGTCTAGCGACTTCCATCCTGAGTGGTTAGGATTTTTTTATAGTGTATAGGCACGGTTTTCCTTTCCTGTAGAGTCGTTCCGAATCTTTTTGATTATGGGGTGAAACATCTTCTTAGCATCGTTTGTTGATATTGTTGGGGTCATTTTAGCAACTAGCCTGTTCATTTCCGGGTATATTTTGGTGGGAGGGGATCCATATAGCTATGATTTCTTTTTTTGTTTAGAATACATTTGTTATATTCTTCTTGGATTTTTTTGTATTATGGGATCGACTGGTTGTTGATTTTGAATGGCTTGGAGACTACTAAGGGAGTCGCTGAAAATTGCGAATTTGACATTAGAGAATCTGACTAAATTTCATAAGCCTTCTGAAGTGTAAGATCCACTTCACGATTGTAATAGGACGAACCAGAAATTTGTATAAATTCGGGAAAACGACAAATTGACGATCGAATGTTCACGGATCTGGGGGGGCTCAAGAAAATAGATCAGTCATTTCTAATTACCCTGTCTTACTTAAAGTACTTACTAAAAAACATTAAATAAGAAACGTTTGATTTGGAAGTAATTATGATAAGATATATGGGTGATTCTCCCGAAATATTACTTTTGTATGTCCTCAAGATTTTCTCAATAATAATAATAATTTATGACAATTTCTCTTTATACGTCAATAGTTTACCACTTTTTCTAAAAATCCTGCAAAAGAATTTATTTACTTTATAACTTTAAAGTACTTTTTTTTGTAATTTTAACTACTAAAAGTGAGCCTTCTAACCTGTCCTATGTCAATTTTTCATTCTTTCAAAACGTAAAACAACTATTTAATATTTGAAAAACAATACTTTACAGATATTTTCTAGAAGCTAAGGGATTGTAGAATCATTGTACAAAGTATAAATAAAATAGATCTTATAGATTTTCAATAAATGGAAAATGAATTTTGTCCTCTGGGTTTGCATCATTCCTCTGGCTTGTTGTATATTATTCAATATTTTTTATATTAGTTGAGTTATTTATTTGTTTTCATACTTATTAAATACATTGACATCCCTAATAATAATTTGTCAAGTGGGTTTTGTAAAAGAATCATTATTTAAAGTTAAAAATATATAAATTGAAGCTTTTACAGCGATTCACAACCTGAAGCGCCATTCCTCTGGCTCAAATTAAAAATAGAATGACAGTAGATAAAATATTTTTGCAATTTTTCTACAATAAAGTTAACTTATACAAACATGCTAAACTATTTTCAGTTTAAGAAAAATTGCTTAATTTTAAATAAAATGTAAAAAATGTTGAAATCATCATTCCTCTGGCTCGTCATTCCTCTGGCTCATATTAAAAATTAAAATGAATATCAATTGTTTTTGAACTGTCAACAAAAAATAAACCTTTGAATCTTGACAAACAATTATTGGTAGTCAAAAGATTTCATATTTTGGTAAATGTTTTAAAATCTACAATTTTTTAAAATTATAATTAATAATAAATTAATAATATTAAATAGCTTCCTGACCATAAAAAATATTGTTTAAAATAAATTCAAATGACATGAAGTTGTTGTTTACTTTAAAAAAAACACCTGCTCTACATTTTAACCTTTAGATTTATTTATAAATTTTAATATTAAAAATCTTTTTTAAATGCTACAAATTAGCATGATCAAGTTATGAAGGTGTTAAATCTTTAATTGCTTAACATGTTTATAAATTTTAGAGGTCCTAAAATGTATTTAATAAATTTTCATTTCCGATTCACAAAAATGAATATTTCTGGAGAATCACCCATATAAGGGATATTCTATTTCAAACCGTTCCACCTACAAAAGACGATCGCTAAAAGGTATATTTTTAAATAAAATTTATTTGATGAAAATTTAATTATTTATAATATGTTATACACTATTTAAAAAAAGAATTCAATGCTCTTTCAATTGGTCTTTACATTTTTGAAATTTTTTTTTAATTTCATGAAGAAATTCGTATTTAAAATCTTAAACTCTTAATATCTTAAAACGCCCCTCCTCAGATCTTCTTGAAACTTATGTAAAAATAAAGCTTAGATATTGTAGTTTCTAATTGCTTTGTATTAATTCAAGACATTTCAGAGGATTCTTGGATAAAAATGATATAAAATACGTGTTTTGAAAAATCTGACATGAAGTGAAGTTAAATCCTAACTCACTATCCAGCCAACGTCAGAGTAAATTAGGATTTAACTTTACTTCATGTCAGATTTTTCAAAACACGTATTTTATATCATTTTTATCCAAGAATCCTCTGAAATGTCCATAATAAATCCAAAGCAATTAGAAACTACAGTATATAAGCTTTATTTTCACATAAGTTTCAAGAAAATCTGAGGAGGGGCGTTTTGAGATATTAAGAGTTTTAGATTTTAAATACGAATTTCTCTATGAAATTAAAAAAAAATTCAAAAATGTAAAGACCAATTGAAAGAGCATTGAATTCTCTTTTAAAATAGTGGATAACATATTATAGATAATTTAATTTTCATTAAATAAATTTTATTCAAAAATATCCCTTTTTGCGATCGTCTTTTGTAGGTGGAACGGTTTAAAATAGAACGTCCCATAAGTATATTTTAGATTATGAAATATAATAAGTGCCAAGCAATAGCGGTTTTGGAGAAAATATAAATTGTGGTAAACTATATAGTGTGATGACAAATGTATAAATAATATTCTCCGTTGCTCAAGGGTGTGTCTTTTCACAAAAATAGAAATATTAATTAAAATTTTTAATGTAATAACTTATTTTAATTCTTGGATTCCTAAATTCTTATAGTGTGGCACTTTTTACGGATTTTTTGTATTTAGTTCATTTTTTAGTTTATGTTCGCATCGGTTTCATTCTTTGATTACCTACATATTTCTCATAATATTTTATTTTTATTCATCTTTTATGCCTTCATATTTTTTTTATTAAAAAACCCCATTTATCGTCGTTAAAATAATTTATTATTATGTGTGTATTTGACATCATTTATTACTTTATTTCAGTCTTATAATCCCCATAGTTTTAATTTCTACTTACATTTATCTATATATTTTTTGTCACTGCTGATGCGAGTTGAAAATATTCTATAGTCGTCCGACTTTTTATTGAGATAAAAAATAGTTAATTATTATTTGAGTATGACAATTTTTTGTTGATAAATTAATTTCAGAGATTTTAAATATTGAACATTATAAATGATAATTATTTTTAAGAACAGTAAACATTGAAGTGAGACTGAAAATTTATTTGAATATAATATCAGTGTACATTGTCAGTACAAAAGTAAATTTAATTAAATGACTAGTTAATTAGGTCAACTCATTAATTATACGAATGAGATTTCTATTTAACAAGTCAATGTTTTTATATCGTCAACTAACTTTTTGCTTAAATAATTATTAATTAGGTAATAATAATAATTATTTGACCTTTTTTTGGCCTATACGATTAAATAATTAATAATAATAATAATGATTGGAAATATTTATTTGTCTGTAGATAAAAACAAAAAGTAAATAAAAATTATAATAAAATGTATCTCGTGCAACTGATGTTAGTATTAAGTCAAACACACGATATGTTATAAGTAACATAACAGCTTTAAAAATTAATTAATAAAATACTGGCTAACTAACAACCTTAAATAGTTATGAATTGAAATTTTATTTAAAAATTATTTTTCAAGTCAGAGAACAATTTGCGAGAAGAGTAGAAATATTTTAAAAAACATGGTTTTTTTAGAAAATCAAATTTCACAAAAGTGTCATGGAAATATTATGTAACATTAATTAAAATTCTATAGAAATTCAATTAAATTTTTACCTTTAATTTCTGTTTCAAAAAATAATAAATTTAAAAGAAAACGTAAATTTCACGGAAATTTTACAGGAATTCTGTTGTTTTCATCATGCTTTTTTAATAAATAAATATCTGTAGACGAACATTTTTATGAAAATAAAATAAAATGCCAATCTTTTAAAACAAAACTTTAGCAAAATTAAACGGTGGAAATTATTATTATTATTCGACAACCTCATATTATATTTTTAGAGAGTTATAATATGTGGTATTCTTTGAGATAAAGAACAGATCGGTTAAGGATTATTTATAGAAATAGAATCAAAACCTACTCATTAACTCTTTTTTCAAGTGGTGATTCATAAATATCGCTACTAAAGATCCACTAATCGTGAACTTTACCATTTCGATAATTTAGACATTTTGTTGAAAAGGAAACGATATAAATTTCATCTTAATAAGGTAGAATGGAATACTAATTGGTGAGTTGAACGATCTCCAGTGAGAATGATTACATCAATTTCGTAAGCAGTTAGAAGTTAATAACCCGGCCAGACTCATCTGTAGTTTTGAATCAAAATTTATTTGTATTCAATATTTTTTTTTTTCAAGAAAGTAAATAATTCTTCTGGAAATAGTTTCGTTATAAAATCGGAATGAAAATAAAAAATGATGAAACAAAAGATAATAAATAAAGAAAATTACAATTAAACCAACAATGTTGAGAAAATAAAAATTAAATTAATAAACATAGAGAGAATAGGTAACGAAATGATAAGAGAACAATAAGATAATTAGTGAGGGAGAGAATGAAAAACGAAATGAAATGCAAATGATAAGAATAGTAAAACAGAAAGTAATAAAGCAGAAAATGGTAAAACAGAAAATAATAAAAAAGGACAGTGATAAAGCTTCAATTTTATTAAAGTTCTTAAACTGAAAAAACTAATTAAGTCCAACAATATAAAATTTCTGTTTCTAACAGCTAACACTTCCTTATTCAGTGTGGGTTTATTACAGCACCTAAAGAAACGCACAACATAAACCGAAATGCAAATTAGAGTCTCTTATCTTATTACCCTTGTTACAAAGGTTAAAAACTATTCTACACTTTAAATCAGAGATTCAAGTAGTATTATGTTACTCATTATACTAACACTTTAAGTAACACTGTTCACACTGTGCTCTGTTAGTAGCTTTCTGTAGTGGCATCGAGGCAGCAATAAATTACAGTAAGAGGAGTCATTTGACACTCTTGATATTAATTACAGGCAAACGTGTATTCGTTGAATAATAAACGATTCACTAATCATACGCAATCTTACCTCCAGCAGGCGAGGCTCACCTTAAGTCATTCATCACAAATTTTTCGCACGTACACATTTCAATATTTGCCCCTTCAAATTCGCCGAGGGTCTTACCTGGGCGGTTCATTCACTATCAAATAGTTAACATTATTTTGATTTACTCTTGTGCCTTCGGCTCTTGCTTTGAGAAGCATAGAAGCATTTATACAATCGACAAAGTGGGTCTACATACGGCTGAATGCTTGTCTTGCGTGGGAGGACATTTCCATAAAATACATCCGCACTTAACTCGACGTTTGTATACAAATTTATCTCGAAATTGAGACAAAATATTCAAATATTTTCAATTTTACTATAGTAAGAGAAGGACTATAAAGATTAGATTGCTTTATTAAAGTAAGAGACAATTTCTTTTAACCCTACTTTTTTTAAAAAATAAAAAAAGATATGGTATACAGAATGTGCTTTTTTAGTATTAAAGCATCATGGAAGAAAAATTAATATCTTTATTAGTTTTTGGCCCAGGCACGAAACCCTTAACACGAGACTTTGACGTCTATCCGTCGTTCACAGCCAATAGCAGCGCTTTGCATTTTAGGGATTTCCCAGGGGTAATTTCTGGGAATGACTGTGTCTTTTCCTCTTGGCAAATTCCCATGAACTATTGGGAAATCCCTAAGAATTCCTGGAAACCACTGGAAAATTCCCAGGAACTCCTAGGAAATCACCGGGAGTTCCTGGAAAGTTCCTGAGAACTTTGGGAAAATTTCTGAGAATACATGGAAATCACTGAGAAATTCCTGGGAAGTCCTAGGAACTACCCTGGAATTATTGGAAACTCTTCAGAACTTTTGGGATATTCCCTGGAAACTCCTAGGAAATCCCCTGGGAATTCCTGGGAACTCTTCGAAAATTCCTGGGATTCCATGGAAAATTCCTGGGGACTTTGGGGAAATCCCTGAAAAAATTCCCGGCTACTTCTCGGTAATTCCCATAGAATATTCCTGGGAACTGTTGTGAAATCCCTGGGAAAACTCCTTGAAACTCTTGGAAATTTTCTGGGAACCCCTGGGAAATCCCTGAAAATTTCTGGGAACTCTTCGGAAATTCTTGGGATCTTCTAGGAAATTCCCTGGACTTGGGAAATCCCTAGAAAAATTCCAGGGTATTCCTAGGTAACTCTTGGGATATTCCTGAAATTTCCTGCGAATCTCTGGGAAATTATTGGAACTTATGGGAAATTCTCTGGAATCTCTTCAGAAATTCCTGTGAAATTCTTGGAAATTCATGGGAATTCCCGGAAAATACGTGGAAAATTTCCGAGTACTCATAGATGATTCCTGGGTAATTCCTAGGAAATCTTAGAAAATCCCTTAAAATCCCTGGGAAAAGTCTTTGAAAATCTTGAAAAATTTTTGGGAACCCCTGGAATATTCCCAGGAAATTCCTAGGAACTCTTGGGAAATCCCTAAGCATTCTTAAAGGTTTTCCGTGAAAATCACATTATATTTATATATAATAAATCGATTAGACTGAACCATAAGACTTGGGGAGGAAAAGGTTGAATGGTCGGATAATAATCAATATGTGGATTCATATAATTTATTCCGTTAAATGTAGTAGAATTCTAAATTACATATAACTTATATTACGACGCATTTTTTATCCTAAAATACAGATAAAACAACATTTGCTGCAACCGAAACAACTCAAATATACAATTAATATCAACAGGAAATTTATTTTTGTTTTATAGGATCCAAAAATTTCCTTACTACTTGTGAGATCAGTATTTTCTTATTAAAAATTGTTTTCAACACACACACACAAATTTTACAAAGTGTGTCATGTTGAATATTATTAATCAAGTTAAAATTTCGAATTTTGATAGTCAGTTTAGCAAATAATAATTTACAAAGTTTCTCAGTGTACTCTTTTACAACAGTATAAGTTATACAATAAAAATAGTACGAAATTTATTCTTGTGAAATGATATACCTTTAAGTTCACATAGAAATTGTTAATTAGTTGTTTTTGAACTTCAATTAACTTTGGTTCTCCTTAAAATTACTTATTAATTACATTATTTGCACTTAAACACCTTCGTAACATCGATATCAATATCACTTGCGATAGCTGCTTTAAAATTTAAATTTAAATGGTAAAAAGATATTTTGAAAAACCAATTTACTTTTTAAAATAACGAAATTTTAGTGCACTTTTATTACAATTGATCCTCATCAATTGAACTCATTATCAATTAGGATCTTAATGAAGCCATCCCTTTTTCCTAATTAAGAAACAACTAAACGAGCATATCTAGAAGCTACTCTTCAATTCAAAACAAAAAGTCAGTTTTAACAGTCACATTTATTCGAGTATCTTTTTATTTTCAATGACAGAAAAATCGAACCTTGTAGCTCTTAATTGCAAAATAGGTTCTGCTACGGTACTTAATCAATTATGCATCGCTCTGTAGAAGCTCATGGCGGTTACATCCGTTTGTAACTACAAACCGGTATTATATCTTATCTACTACTCAACAATGCAACCGACAATTTTTGCGAACGTGAGTAAGGCAATTGTTCAAAGGTGGAATTTGACTGCAGAAATGTGTCTTACAAGAAGTAATTGAACCTTTCTTCTCGAAAGGCAAATGTTGCCTCTCAACCATTTCTCCTTTTGATTATTCCTGAAAAAATGAATAAGATTGCATGCTCCCATTTATACTGGTTGAGTAAACTAGAGACTGTCCACATAAATACACCCTGGCGCGTGCACGTTTCCATACAAACATAAATCTCTTATTTGCCTTAGGAAATGTACTAACATAACTTTGTGTAACGGAGTGTTCTGTATAGCTGTGTGCTATTCAAGTAAATTTTATTGTTTTTCACACTACCTCACTCCGTCAATGAATAAACATTAATGTTCATTTATCGACTCTCTTATTTGAGTGGTGTGAAATATAAACTGCTGAACAGGTTGTAAATTTCTTAGAACAGATGCTGAAAGTCTCTTCGGAAAGAATTGATGTTCGTTTGAACGACAAGGTTCAGACACAAAAATTCGTAATTCTCCAAAATGTCTCAAATGATTGTTTCTCATGTTAGATAGTACCTTGCCTTTGGAAATAGGTTCTTTAAATATCTCGAATCTTTATTATTCTTTTTTTTCTGTTTGTCCTACCGACATTCGTTATTGACTTTGTCTAGACGTATTAATGAATCAACTCACTATTTTCCAAGTAACTGGTCACTAAGGAACGTGCGTGCTACTTATGAAAGTTTCCTTTTTTTGCACACAGTACAGCAGCTTTGTCAATTTGCATCGAAATGCCAGCCTCGGTAAATTCTCTCATCTACAAAAGCTACTAACGGTTTCCAACCATGCGTCATCTCTTTTTTCCTCTCTGCATAAAATATTCACAGTTCTTGGACACTGTTCGCTAATCTTTGAAAGAATTCAAGCTCATCAGGTTACAAAATTTGTCTAGAATAAATTAGCATTTTTTGACTCTGAGATCATTTTATACTTTGGAACTTATTTTACGGTAAAGGGAACATGTATAACTTCTTAAAAAGCCATCAGGTTTTTAAGTCAAAGTATGAATTTTATGTCTAAATGATTTTAAATTTCTTTAAAGAGTACATCAAAATTTATGTATAAATATTAATTTATACCACAATAATTTTTATGTCGAACTTAAATTTGAAGGAATTTCTTCTGAATTTTTTCAAATTGCAATTTATATTTTTTGTAATAGGGATTCCAGATAAGGGATGCAAGTTCTAAGCAAAATCGAACTCAAGCATTGTACCCATTTAATTTTTTTAATTATATGAATTAGAGATCTGTAACTGTCCGCTAGGGAGAGACATAGATTTATATACAATTAGGATAAAAAAAATTGTGTTCTTTTCTTGACAACGCTATGATGATTAACGCTAATCATATTCTCTATATTTTTCTCGTAATTCATATTTAAAATTATATATGTGTATTAAATTTCAGCACTCTAAGTCAAGAACTTTACCCGCCAAGGGGAAGGGGTCCAGAGTCATTTTTTCGATTTTTTTTAATATGTATGAAATTGCAGCACTCTAAGTCAAAAACTTTGGCCGCCAGAGGTGGGGGGACACGGTCATTTTTTTGCATTTTAGGTTAAAAATTGTAGTTTTTTCTTGATTTCGCCATGATCATTGGCTCGAATCACTTTTTCCACTTCATTTTCATAAATCCAATGTGAAATTACATATGTTTACCAAATTTGAAGTCTCTGGCTCACATAGTTTGGAAGTTAGTGGGGGTGCAAAAACAAACATAAATAGTGATTGTGATAGAGTTCCGTTTGACGGTACGGAACTCTAAAAAGGAACTTAAAATTAGTAAATTGTCTATAGTACATATTTCTAATAAAAAAGACAATACTCAACGAGGCGTATACCACCATCTTTGATATTTGATCTTTAAATTATATTCTGTCATTGAGAAAGCACCAGTGTCTTGTGAGGAGTTAACTCTTTTGAATTTCAAGATGGAGTAACTAAAAAAAAATTTTTTTATAAGTTCGAACAAAAGAAATGTAATTACATCTATCAATGTTCAACGGAAGTTAGTTTTTGACTTCATCTGCAAACATTAGAATAAATATTTGACTGCACAAGGAACATCATTAAGATAAACAATAAACAGAGTCGGACATAACTATATCCTTGAGGGACATCAGTCAAAAGTACAAAAATACTAGAAGTAGAAAGGCCGTTAGACATACAATGAGCTCTGTGACTAAAAAATCAAAAAGCAGATTTAGGAGATCTGAGAAAAAACTATTCTCACCCAATTTGACAGCAAGAATAGAGTATTCAATCATGTCTGACGTCTTACAATTAGAAAAACCAAGCATCGCATGCATCAGTCCGTTTTGTAAAGCGCATGAATTAGTAGAATTAATATCTTTTAGAATCGCGCGCAATAGAATTACTATCTTTTAGAATCATAAAATTTTTTTTCTCAAAAGTTTTTCTTTTCAGTCGTAAATTATTTCTAAAATATCTTTATATAGAAATTACAATTTCTATTATCTATAATTCACTTGCTTGAAACCTTTCCTCATTCCTAGACTCGGTGACAATTATGAGCAAATTGTAATTTGTGGTGAAATAAGTACAGGTGTATGTCTGGTGTTAGGAGGCACGCGCAATTCGAGTGGGGTTACTACATCGTTTACTATAATGACTTGCCTGGATGTGAAAACCGGTATATGGCCATAGATCCGTGCCATTATCCATTATCTGCACTGCCATTACGTTCATTTGACACGCTACCCGCACATACTATACACATAGGAATAACACAATTCTTTGGGGTTTCTCATTCTTCTTCATCGTCTTGTTCTTTTCTCATCCGATTTACCGTTCATCTACCCCCTTTGGCTCTATTACATGAGGTACAAGTATTTTAATCAGTAATCCATTCAATTCTTGGGAATACATAATAGCTCTAATTGTAAGACAAAAAGCTCAATTAAGTGACTAGGTAGCGTTACGTTTTAATTTCAAGCAAATTTTTTTCGAACAGTCCCTAAAAAATTTGATATGCTTCCATAATTGTTATTCTGAACAAATCAACAGCTGGCGCTCAAGCGTAATAATTTAAATAACTAATTAATATAATTAGCTTAATTATAATGTATCATAAATCGACAGTTACTTTAAATTGATCATTATTACAGGTTTTTGAAATTGATATCTTAAAGCAAATATTGTATACGAAACAAAAACGAAAAGATGAATATCAAGAAAAGGAATCATACTATAAATGTTATTAATTTGTAATTAGCCTAATAAATAACAATTAACTTAAGAATTGGTAATGAAATAAATGAATCAATAAAATTCATTCATGAAATCACAACCGTCAATCGTAGAAGTGTGTGGTTGAAAAGTTAGTGAATGATTGCGATTAAGTATCAATTACACGAAGATGCCTGAAATCACGAGACGAATCCGGGAATCAGGAAAGTAAAAACGATTCAAGAAATGCGCATAAAAGGAGGTTGATAGACTTTAGTTGTAACGGGTGTCCACACCATAATTACGTCGGCCTTTTGCAGACCGTGACTCGTTAGTTGCGCGCCAAGCAAAACTTCCATTCATGATAGCTCGGCATCACATTCGCATTCACGCACCTCCTCAGCTATTGTGCCTCAGAACTACTTTTCCCGCTATATTATCATCTCCCTTCCTGCCTACAAAGTGAAAATTTTCAACTACGATAATAATGATCAATCTACGTTAAACGACACTTGATTCCCATTAGCACAATTGCGGATTTTTTACGCATTAAGATTAAGGTCAAGATAAAATATGAAGAGTGGTAATAATCAGTTATAACAACTAAAGAAAATTATATTTTTAACGCTTGGGAATTGTAGTGTTTGATATTATAGTGACTTTAGAATTCTGCATTACACTTGTACATTTTACACCAAAACCTTTCCTGAGGAAAATGTTTGTTGGATTTGAACATGACGATTTATATTTGTAAACCAAAGTAATTTTAAAGTAGTACCTTTCTGGAACCAGACAAATTTTTTGGTACTATCTAGCAGTGCTATGGGATGACAATACTTTCAGTTATACAGTGGTTTGGTAATTGTAGAGTTATTGGTGCTTTCTGATATAATTATGAACACTACCCAAGTCCTCTTTATGTTCTCTTTACGACTCCTAATGTTTTTGGTTTGAAAGTGCACTTAACTTTTTTGCCTCTTCCAGAGATTTCCGGAATATATGGTATTTATCAAGGCCTGCAACATGTTTGCAAGCATTCTAGTTTCTTTTCTTGTACAGGAAGCAATAGAAATTTTTTACCCTCTTGACAAGGGTATGCAACCAAATTGTCCGCATCTAAAGCATACGGAGGATTTGACCACCCTTTTGGAATTTGTGCTTCCGTGACCAAAGTACCAAGAGCGCCTACCTGTTGCTCATGAACCTTCTAAATCTTTCTAAATTTTGGCATCACATAAAGCTTAATGTAATTGTCCCTAATCTAATCTTAAAACAAGTTTGGCAGAGAGTCCGTCTAAGGAGAAGTGGACACTTAGGTTGGCACCCATTGGACCTGACCAATCCGTTCACTCTGCGTTTCTTAATTTTCGTTTTGACCATTCTAGACACTCCTGAAAACTTGAGGCTTTTGTAGAATTGGTGGTCTACCTTACCTGCTTCCTCATAGTTTTTCTTTATATGAACAATCCACAGATTGCACTCCTTCAGATCAATCTGTATCTCCCCGCTGACCTTCTTTTGAACTTTCTGGCAGTAGGTTATATCAACATCAGTTGAGACATACCTAAAAACATTTCAACAATTACTCACACTCACCAAATTTGCTTGATAAGTGTCAGTATTTTCTTTAAAACTGTCCATAACGTTCCTATGAGCACACTGGGAAAATTAAATAGCTAAATATAAACAATCTTTAATTAAAACTTATTGAGTGAGGCTGTTAGAATAGCACCTGTAAAGCACAACTTTATTTGTAACCAATTGAATTTACGATTATTAATTTTTATTGAAACGTGTTAAATTTACTTAGTTATGGTTGCTAACTGCCTCTTAAGTAACAAATAAACTCGATTATCGTGGCTGTTCAAGAAGGATAATTTTAATCAATTACAAGTTTGCGTCCAAAAATGCATGTTTTGTTTTATTTTGTTTATTCATTACGAAGTAGATTAAGTTGAGTGAATATAATCTTTAATTAAATGAATCGAAATTTTAAAGAACTAAGATATTCTTTGGGTGTGATGTGCCAAGTAATTTTTACATCGCAATAATAAAGAGAAACAGGGGAAAATAACTAAACCTCATTGAGGCAGGTTACACCGTCTACCGTATGATACGCTGCTTTCGAAAAATCACCTTATGATACGCTCTTTCCCTATGTTGGCGTCTGCGCAGAAGTTAGTTGTCATGGCGACGAACTAATGAGCAGTCGCAGAAATATAAGCTAGCTTATCATAAGGTGATTTTTTGGAAGTAGCGTATCATAAGCTAGATGGTGTAACCTGCCTCATTAACAATATATTGTTTACCTCAAAGAACTTGAATTTAACTTTAATTAATTGCCAGCTAGCAACTAACCACGGAGAGTGGGGTAGTAAGGAATAACACTTAATATATTAACGACAATTTAAATATTATAAACTTATAAATCTTTATTAGATCACCTCCACCAGCTTACATGTTAAACTTATTCACCAAGCACCGAGTAATTACACTCAAATCCTGAGTTGGAAAAACGACTCCGACTAAACAATAAAAATGTCTTTTATACATCAAGGAACACACCTGTAATGGGCTGACGGCCCCGAATGGCACCTCTGAAGTACATCTCTCTTTATAGAACAGACACGGCGTGAAATTCTTACAATGAAAAGTGTCGTGCACCGACAGTCCTTATTGTCATACCATCAGACACAGAATGAGGTGGCCATTGTCACCTCGTCAAAATTCACAGTTCCGGTGATACCAGAACCACCCATTATTATTAATCATATACCGCGTATTGACCGCTACTCGACGTATCAATTGTTACTTGGCGTAAATCACAGTTGAACTCTCTGCCGATCCTTCGTTTAGCGGTATGGATGCACCTGACTGCAACCAGTTCAAAATGGCCTCCTCCATATATTTTGACAGTTTGTCAAGAAGAACTCAACAATGTCGAGCAACCGTCTCTCAGATCCGGACATTCTGTTAAATTTGGGAATCTCATCTGGTTTCAAATTTCCGGATATTCCTCGTTGGATCACCCAGGAAGTCCTTACATGAGTGTCGTGGTTTAACTTCTCAGATTTCAATTTAACTCCATGTTTCGAGCATGAAACCAACAACAACAAGGTGGTATAATTACCAATATTTACAGGATGGTCTTTAAAACTAATTTGGTTGTTGGGCCGAGGTGAGATGCCTCACGTATCTTTACAATAAATAGCAATCCACAATTAAAAAGTTAATTAATAAAAGTTTTACAAAACTTCGATTAGAGGTTAATTTTCTCAGTGTAGAGGACAAGTATAACGACTGCGCATTAGTCTCTTATTTTTTCAAAATTGGCAACCAACAACCTATAATTGTGTCATTGTCGCTAAATTTAAGAGCACGTAGAAATAGATCAGCAACATCTCTGATACATTTACGATCGATGTTAAAGAGTGCTTTCAAAATCGACTGAATTGAATCATCTCAATGACGGATTTCGGAAAAAAAGGACTGTTGCCAATTGTGGATAAAAATTCAACAGCAAAACATAGAACACGCGCAAATAAAGTTTTTCGGCTGTTGGTAATCGATGCGCCAACGAAGTCGTGATTCATAAATCGATTAGATTCAATTCAATCTGGAAGCTTATCCTAACCCTCCCGCCATTCATGCGTGCATGAAACTCCTTAGGTTACTTTTTGTAGTTTGGTGCAAAGTACTACACTCTTCCGTACAGAGAACAGGGAAAAAGGAAAGAAAGAAAGTTGATCCTAATAATAGTCAAGAATATTAGTCTCAAAATTACGAAAAGGAATCAAACTGTAGCCTCTTTCAAGTTCAAAATCACGATATCATTCAGTAAAAGATTACTGTCGCTGAAGCAAAAAGCGAACATCATATTGGCTAATATAGATGAAAGGAATAGAATTAAAAAGAGTAAAAAAATGATAAAAAAAATTCAGAAAGAGAAAACAGAGAAACGAAGAAGGGACAGAAGAACAGAAAAAGAATAAAAAATTCCCCTCCTTTCTCACAAAAAATGCGATCCCGACTTGGGAACGGCGTAGCAAAGATCAATATTATAAACTGAATAAACATTAATTTAATGCCAGTAAAAATAAAAATACTAACAAATTTGGTCAAGTAAAGGCGTTTAATTTATATAACTTTATGTCGCTGTATCTATAGTATAACTGTATATTGGTACCACAGAACCTTTGTATTTTAATAGCCATAGTGCTAAAACTAACTATAAGGTAATTTATTACAAGACTTCTGCAGGGCCCTTATCACGTAATTTTGAAAACGAAACCGAAAACGGAAACGCAAGTTCGATTTTCAATTTTTTTGTGAAATGTCAGTTAAACAAAATAGCGTCATATGTTTATTCAGTTATTGTTCCTAATTTTCAGTTTATTTTTTTTAAAAAACATATTTTTGTCAACAAAAATGTTGTCTCAGGATGGCCCAGCGGGGGTCATTTGTATGTGGGGGAGGGCTACTTGTACCCACGTGAAAATTAAAATCAAAAAATTAAAAACTTATTTTTGTCAACAAATATCCCGTTTTAGGATGATCCGATGGGGGGGGGGTCATTTTTATGCGGAGGGTGACTTGCATCCACGTGAAAATTAAAATCAAAAAATTGAAAACTTATTTTTGTCAATCGGGGGAAAGGCCAGCGGGAGCATTTCTATGTGGGGACAGGTAATGCTGGACGCTATATTTGCTGACAAAATAGGTTTTTAATTTTTTGATTTTAATTTTCACGTGGGTGCAAGTCACCCCCTACATTGAAATGACCCCCAACGGATCTTCCTAAAACGGGATAATTGTTGACAAAAATAATTTTTTAATTTTTTGATTTTAATTTTCACGTGGGTGCAAGTCACCCCCTGCATAAAAATGACCCCTAGCGGATCATCCTATGACGGGATATTCGTTGACAAAAATAAGTTTTCAATTTTTTTATTTTAATTTTCACGTGGGTGCAAGTAGCCCCCCCTCACACAAATGACCCCCGCTGGGTCCTCCTGAGACGATATATTTGTTACAAACATTTTTAAAGAAAATAAACCAAAAATGAAAGATAATAACTAAATAAACGTATGACGACATTCGCGAAAATGATTGAAAATCGTCAATATTTAACTTCTTAAAAAACAATGAAAACTTCAAAAAATTAAATTTTAGTATTATATTCGTGATCACGGAAGCCTAAAATATAAGAATACTATGTTTACACACATAAAAAATCACAACAGATATTATTAATCGAGAAATAGTTATGACGCCATTTTGAATCATTTTTTTTATTTTTCTATTTTGGCGTCATACCGCCGAAGTCGTTAATTTTTTAATGTTTTGAAATTCTATTAACCCCAAAATAGTGACGATTTCATAATACAAACAATGATCATAATAATCACAAAGGCAAACTGACATTTCACAAAGAAATTTGAAAATCGAACTTGCGTTTTCGTTTTCGTTTTCGGTTTCGTTTTCAAAATTACGTGATAGGGCCCCAGATTATCGATAGTAGGGGTCATTACTTAGTAGTTGGTTTTTTTATTATTCTAAAATTAATATAAATATTTACAAATAAATAAGGTAATTTTTTTTATTTCCGAGGATTCTATTGCTTCACTCATCTTTAAACCAGGGCACAAATTCTCTTTGGCGCCAGCTTGTGGTAGCGTTTTTTGCTATTTAGTACATAAATTTTAGAAATTTTAGATTATATTTATTTCAAATAAAGTAGTAAATATTAATATGCTTTAAATTTTGAGAAAAATTGAGGTTCAATATTGTATAAAAAGATTAAAATCAACGTAATCCTACTAGCATTTTGTCAACGATTATCTTGTCAAATCGCTATACATGAAGTAGAGTTACATGGATTTTTATGGTTTTCCTACAAGGTTGTAATTGCATTTTCTTTAAAAGTTCAAGGAGACTTACAAACAAATAGTAAATAATTTGTGTTTAATTATTACTATTTGTTCTATAAGATTTATTTAAGAATAAAATAGAAAAAAATTTGTTTTGACATAAAGGTTCGTTTTTGGGTTTGAAAATCGGAAGTACCACTTTTTTGGCAAAGGCACCATATTTGATAAAATAAAATTATAATATACTTGTATACAATCTTCTGGCATTGATATTGAAAATAATTAATTCTTCCAAATTCCACTCACTATAAAAAGTATTTTGCTATACTGTATATTAAAGATCAATTTACAGTAATAATTACAACTTAAGATTGGTTGCAAGTCACTTTAGAGATTAGGAACTAATTAAAGATAGCAATTAAATTGCAATTCATATCGCAGTGAATCATTTTTATAGTGTAAAAAAAATTGTTTCAACTCTTATTATAAATGATTCCACTTAATTTACTGATTAAAAAATATTATTAAAATGATTTTATAATAATATAATAAAATAATGAAAGACAATCCTTTAAGATATGAACACTGAGAGAAATGGATATTCAAACTTACTATCCTGGATATTAAAAAAATAATTATTTTAATATCTGGATATTAAGTTTAAATATCTATGTACTATGTTTTAACATATGGATGTTAAATTTGAATATCCATTAATTTCATTTTTCTCAGTGAAGGATTGACACGCGATTAAAAAGGAAAAAATGAAAAAAGTGTTAAAAAAAGATAAAAAAAAGGTAATTTTTTTTTATAAAACTGTAATAAATCTGAAAGCCAACTTAATTATCCCGGAAACAAAGTATTTTTAAATTAACGCTTATTATTTGTAAATACATGAATATTGATTAAGCTAAAAAAACGCAGTGTAATTCTTTTCATAAAGGTTGTTAAAAAAGTTGTTAAAAACCTCTTCCTGTTGATGAAAGGAAATATTTTCTCGCGACATCATTATGGAATATTACGTTCGATTTTATAGTGAAAACTAATCTTAAACTGCATTAGGTATAATAGCTTCTTAAAAACCCTTTTCGTGGGACGTTTTTCATTGTTTTCACGTTTCTCGTTTCTCGTTACACGTTTTACGTTCTTGTTCCTCACTTAACAGTTTTATTGTGCCTCAAAACTTGCGGCTTACCACTTAAATTAAATGTTATTCATCTTTCAATAGCAGGGTCCCACAACATTGCAGAGGAGGAGGCGGCAAATAAATCTTTCGTGAAAACCAGTTTTCAGAAGTTGTTAACATGATTTACAATTTCCAAAAGACATATTAATAATATAGAGTTTATTCGCGTGGGAAAAGTTCACTTATCAAATTTCTCCTGTGTATGCAATCGTTAAAAATCGCATATAAAATTCTAAGCTCAACGACCATAAAACCATGAGCACTAAATTGTCTATTATATTTTTTTTCTTTTAATTAAAATTTACATTTAAGCACGACATACTTCAATTCCTTTAGTTAGGTGCCGTTCAAGCACCGAAGATTTACAACTTTTTCGGAAACGCAGGTCTGAAATAAAATTGATGGTTGACGTGACTACTTTACTGTAAAATATGCCTCTACCATTTTATTAGAGGGTATTATATTTTTATTAGTCTTAGAAGCATATAATTGTAAGCATATAATTTTAATAAAAATGATACTAATAAACAAAATACATAATAGTAGTGTAATAATGATTACAGTATTGACACTATTGACAATGGTGTTTATAATAATATTATTAACAGAAGTAACGATGACAGTAATAATAATAATAATAATAATAACACGGATAAAATAATCAAAACAAAATTTGTTCTTTATAAGAAGTAGAAACGATAATGTGACACGCTCTGAGGAAAGGTACCTTACAAGAAGAACGTTTTAAATGTTATGTCTGACATTTTTAAAGTGGTAATACAGTAATGAAGATTAATTTTCATCAGTGTAAACTAATGATGTTTAAGTTTTCATCACATTAAAAATATTCATTGAAAATTATTTTTGACTTTACAAAATTAAAAACGAATCCCTTAATCAAGATAAAATTATCATAAACATAAATTACCATTTTTTTTCTTTAAGAAAATTTTCTGCAGAGCGCGTCACTTATATGTTTAATTATAACATGAAATATAGGTAGTTTTAACTTGGGAACAACAATCTATCAATTATAAAAATCATTACATTGTTTTACTTTTTCTAATATATCCATTTTATTTCATTTTATTATATCCCTTCTTTATTTTTACAAGTTTACTTTATACAATTTAATAAGCTGAATTTTTAATAAAACTGAAAAATAAAATACTAAAAATAAGCAAAATAGCTGACAAGAAGAAATAACAAAAGATAATTATGGGTGTAGTTCCGAAAAAGGGAAATTTCTGATTTTAATCAAACTTGGTATACTTACGCATTTTGATGCGCTAATTACGAAAAATCATATTGAAAATTGGCGCAAATTTAATTATCATGGTTAAAACCATAAAAACCCCATAAATATGCAGATTTTTTGCAATTATCTCATGAAGTATTAAAAATTTTGAACATCGTTTTTTACGAAAATTGTAGGCATTTTTATATTACACATTTTATTTTGTATGCATTTTTTTATATCTCTATTAGTTTTCGGAAAAATTGATAGTGAAGTTGCTCGTGCAGTTCTAAGAGCGGAGAAGAGAAGGCATGAGGAGCGACAATGTGGACAGACAGTGGCGTAGTAAGGGGGGTGGAGGGTGTCACCATTTTAGGGGTGACACCCTATAGGAAAGCTAGTACAACAGAACAAAAACCAACTATCCACACTAAAAAAAAAAAAGGTTAATAGTAGGGAAGGATTTGAGTTTTTAGGGTGACAATCTCATTTCCGCCCCGGGTGACACTCAACCTAGCTACGCCCCTGTGGACAGATTCGAGGGCAGATTACTGTTGCCCTGTTATATTTTCGTAAAAAAAACAACTATAGGTGTCAAAAGAATCCTCTGTAAAATAAGAGGTTAGGAGGGGTGCAGAACCTTCAGAAACAAAAAAGGAACAGATTTTAAGGATTTGATTATTTAAATTTGTAAAAAGGGATGCAGTTCTGAACAGTGGCGTACCGAGCATTGTTGACGCCCGGGACAAAAGGTATTTTTTGCCGCCCCTTATTGAAAATTATTTCATCGATTTGCCGCCCTCTAATGCATTGGGCTCGAGGTTGGCGCCCGGGGCGACTCTAGATACGCTACTGGTTTTGAAACGTGTCGAGTAACTTCACTATCGATTTTCTCGAAATCTAATTGTGATATCAAAAAAATGCATTCAACATAAAATATGTATTTTTAGGAGGCCTACAACTTTTTTAAAACGCAATTTTTGAAATTTTTAATATTTATCTAGATAATTGCAAAAAACTGAATGTTATTGGATGTTTAAGGTTTTCACCATCAAAATGAAATATACGCTAAGGTTCCACTATGATATTCGTAATCAGAGCGTCAAAGTACGTAAATATACCAAACTTTATTAAAATTGGAGGGGGCCTATAATAAAACTGGTCTCCCCACCCGATGCCTTCTCTTCGCCGATCTTCGCGCTGGACGAGCAACTTCACTATCGATTTTCTTAAAAAGTATTAGAGATATCAAAAAACTTAATATAACAAAAGATATGTATTTTAAGAAGGCCTACAACTTTTGTAAGGAACAATTTTTGAAATGTTTAATATTTATTGAGATAATTGCAAAAAATCTTTATGGTGAATCTTTATGGTGGAAACTGAAAAATGTCGATAATATTTTTTTACCAATAGGGAACTTGAAAAAGGTGCTACATTTGTGAAGTTAACCACAAAGTTTGTTCGTTTTAGGATAGGATTTTAATATACATTATTTTGAAATCACAATATAAACAAGAGCCAGTTTGCCAATTAATTTCTAAAAATAGTTAAATTAGCTTTCTAATGGCCCTAATTTGCGCAAAATGAACTCAGTTATCTTTTGGTAAATCATTTTACAATAGGGGTAAGATGACCACCTGAGAAGCGGAATTTCCTCGGAAAAGGTGGCACAGCGTCACATCATTGTGTCCCGAAGCTGTACAAAGGGAATTATTAGCGTGGGATCTATTGCACATGAGGTTAAGAAAGTGGGGAAGACCGTTACGGAGACGTGTGCTGTGCCGTCTAACCGGACCCCTCGAAACATTCCAGGAATGTATTGTGTCTTGGGAACTACAGACGCACCGTATCCCACTAATCTTCTCTGTATTGTACAATTGTATTTACCACATTTCTAGGAATGTATGTAAAGCTATTCCTCTATATTGTATATGCCACTGCCACACGCGGTTGCATGTATGACATCTTGTAATCAATCACGTTTATGTGCATGACCCATTGACATTGTACAACGTCTATATTAAAAAGTGACTGCTCGTCTCAACTTGAGAGATAGCAGAAGATGCAATTTTCTTGTAGCCTCTGCAGAGGGTCGAGTGCTCTTAGACTCACGGATGTGTCCACTTGCACGTCAACTCGACGTGCCTCCAATCATGAAATTGCTCAAGAAATCGCTCAAAACATCTAAACAACTTTTACACATTTTAACTGTACTTTTGATACATGGCAATAATTTTAAATATAACTGTCTGAAATTGTACTTTTAAATTTCATTTTGGTTAATTCACATCTTCCTTTTATACATTTCTATCCTGGTGGAAAACTTTGCAGGCCTTGTTTAATAAATGTTTAATCAATAAATTAATTAATTTTTTCATTCGTTGTAAACATTTCACGGAGAAAATAATCCTCTAACCAAGTTTGTAGTAACAGCTTGGTTAAAGAGTCTCTGATCAAAACAAATACACTCTAAAAACAAGTGTCTTATTTTGTCCTCACTGTTAAGACATTTTGAGGTGTCTTAATTTTAAACCATTGAGATAGTGTCTTAAAAATGCCTGTAAGACGCTTTCTAAACGTCTTATGTCTTAAAATTAGACACTTGTAAGACACCTGTTTTTACAGTGTAAGATACCTTTCTTCTCACAATCAAACTGGAAGGTTAAAGGTAGCCTTTTCGAAGAACTATTAAGTAACCATAGGCGTAACTAGAACATTTTCATAGGGTGGGCCGGGTCCAGGTCTTTAGTCTAAAAAAATATATATTTTGCTGCTCCAGAAAAAGGCTAACTTTTAATTTTCTATGACGCAACCCACACTGAGAAAATAAGTTGACTATAAATATAACCAATTTTTGATTAAGGTAGTATTATGCTTTGCATCGATCAACAAAAATACTTTTTTTTTATTTTATTTTTGTGGTCTACATTACCTTAAGAATATAATTTCCAAATTGCAGATTAAAATTCGAAGAAATAAAAAAGTTATACATGATGAACTCCATGTGAGTTCAACACACAAATTTTAGTGACCTTTGGGGATTTGATTGCTTTTTGGTATAAACTATCCTTTGATTGTTCCAAACAAAATCCCCAAGTATTTTTGAAAAAATCAAAAAATTGCCCGATTTATTGAATTTTGAAATTTTTTGTACCTTTTTTTTGAAAATGCGATATCTTCGGTTCTAATTAATCGATTTTAGTTTTTAAACTCTTAATTTATTTGTACTGAAATATACTTTTATTTAAAAAATAAAGATAAAAAAAATTGTTTAAATTAATTGTTTAAATAATTAATTAAAATTTTTGAAACACCCTTGTAAAAAACTGCTAGCTCCAAATTTTTTCATATTTATACTAAATGAAGCCACAAATGTATTTTACATGTCCTGTAAGTTTCATCCTGGGACCGCCAGTAGTTTTCGAGAAAAAAAATAAAACGTAATCCCGCGCGCTGCAGTTTATAGCATTAGTATAAAGAGTGCCCACGGTGTGCCTAGAAGGACTTTAATTAAAAGTGTTTTGTATATGGGATTTTTTTATTTCTTCTAATTCCCTTATTTTCGACAAAATTTTTAAGACCAAAAACTTAATTATTTGTCGGGCAGTTTTTGAAAAAAGTGAATTTTATTTTTTAAATTTTACAAAATTTTGAATTTGTTTGATCATATGTATATTTTCAGTGTTGGTAAGGCTGATCAAACCTATGAAGAAAAATGCTCTCACCTGATTTCTATTTTGATGTCTCTTGGTCTTAAAAAATGAAATAAATTAGTTAATTTTGATTTATTGGAAATAACAGAGTGGTACAAGTGGGGGAACTTCAATTTTGTTGCTATAAAAAATAATATTTAGCTTGTTTTATAGCAATAAAATTGAAGTTCCCTAACATGTGCCATTCTATTATTTCTAATAAATCAACATTAACTAATTTATTTCATTTTTTAAGACTGAGAGACGTCAACATTCAAATCAGGTGAGAGCATATTTCTTCACAGGTTTGATCAGCCTTAACAATAAAACATTTTCCTCATGTATACTAGAAATGTTTTTAAATTTAGAATGGATAATTCGTTATGCGATTTTTGAAGAAAATTATATAAAAAATGTCTTAAACATTAATTCTTTACAATCTATAGTGTAATATGTTAAAACGAGCTTTTTTAAAATTTTAGAGGAAATGCTCCTGTTATATAAAATATATTTTTCTATTAAACTGTAAAATTTATTTAATTTAAAATTTTGAAAAATGTCGTTTTAACATATTACACTAGATTGTAAAGAATCAATGTTGAAGACATTGATTTAATTAAAGTCCTTTTACGCACACCGTAGGCACTCTTTATACTAATGCTATAAACTGCAGGGCGTGGGATTACGTTTTATTTTTTTTCTCGAAAACTACTGGCGGTCCCAGGATGAAACTCACAGGACATGTAAAACACATTTGTGGCTTCATTTAGTATAAACTAGCGATATTAACCTCGCTCGCTTGATAATTATTATTTTTTAATTGCTTATTGATGTGAACATATTATACAAAATTAGTGAACTTATTTGTCATTGAACTTTTATTAATTTTTTAAACAGTTTTTATATTTTAATAATTTATATTGTTATAATTAATCAATTTAAAAATTTTATTAATTTAATGATTACAAAGGACATCTTAATTCTTTTCAATCTATTTTGAATTTTATATAGTATGCTAATGATTAACGTTTCTTAATACAATTTTTTTTTATCATGTATTATCCACTCTAAAAACGTTAGCTGTATCCATCAAAAGTTAAGGAGTTATTAATTTTATAATGTTAATTTATTATATGTATATATAATTAATATAACATTCATTTCTATACATATACATAAATTATTTCAAAAAATTTTTTGCATTTTTTGTTAATAGATATTGATTTTATTGTATTTTTTGCCACCTTGTATCCTTTGATAATTATCTAAAAATAAGTAATAATAACTGATTTTTTAAAAAGAAATAATATTTTATTAATTATATAATATAAATTTTTTAAAATTAAATAAAATTAAAATTAATATCATTTATATAAATAATTATTTTATAACTCTGTCATTTAATATTAAAATTTACATATTAAGGGCATGTGATGGAAAATGACGTCACTGGTATAGGCAAAATTTGTCCGTAAGCTTTCTCTTAAAATAATAAATATTTTGACACCAAAGTTTGTGGAATTTCCTAAAATGACATTAAGAAGGTCTCTCAAACCCAATTTTGTTTAAAATTTTTGCCTTACAGTTAATTTTTTAAAAACTTATTTGATTTTCGTAAAATAAAAAAAATTATGTTAAGGCAAAATTTAAACAAAATTGGGTCAGAGAGACCTTTCCAATGATATTTTGTGTAATTTTACAAAGTTTGGTGTCAAAATATTTATTATATTAAGAGAAAGCATACGGACAAATTTTGCCTGTACCAGTGACGTCATTCTCCATCACATGCCCTTAATAAATAAAACAAAATATTTTTCATTGATTTATTATTTGTTTGCTATATTAATTTTTTTTCTCTTATTTTATATTTTCATTATTTAAACATCATAATTAATTTTTTTCTTTAATTGTAAAAATTATGAGATTCAGATTATGTATATATATTTATTATAATATTCATATTTATATACATAAATAATGTTAACAAATTTTAATTATTTTTTGCTGCTTTCAGCTTTGCATTAAACATTGCAGTAAACATTGGTTCTAAATTTTCTTGTACTTTTTGTACTCATACAATCAAGTCGAATAACTTTTGCCCACTTTTAAGCTATTAAAGGTTTTAAAAAACGTTTCGTATTTAGTTTATTATTTATGTTACGAAGCTTAAAAATGTCTCAATTTAATATTAGTTCTAGATCATTAATATTATAAAAAACAAAATCTAAAAAAATATACTGTTAATGTTTATAATTAATATTTTGATAAAAGTAATGTTTTTTTCTTTATTTTTTAAATAATATTGTTTTCTAAGAGATTATCATGCTTAAATTACACTTATATCATTTCATAGCCAATTTTATCAAATTTTAAATTCATTTTTTTCAATTTTATAAAATATTTTTATTCAAAATTAAAAAATTAGTAATTATTTTTGAATTTTTGATAACTCAAGAACGATTATCTTATTAAAAAAATTTTAAATTATAAATAGTTCATTTTTCTATGTAGAAAATAGCGGCAAAATATATTTTATTTTATTTTTTAAATATTATAATATTAAGTAAAAAAAATTAGTTGTTATAAGTGTTTGGTTAAAAAATACGTAACGCTTTTATAAAGCTATTATGATCTTTCCGTCCCTCTACGTAACGCACCGTAATTAATTGCATACCTTTTGCGTACTTCTATAATTTGTTATTTAACTTTCTTATTGTTGCTAATCATTACTCATTATTTATTGTACAGCTATCGCCAGATATGTTTTAACATTTTAACACCTAGGTCATATGGAAATATGTTAAAGCATATCTGGCGATCAGTGTACAATAAATAAATAAGCAACGGCTAACATTGGAGGGTTAAACATATATACAATTAATTAATTTCAATAATAATTTTTCTAAAGTTAGTGTTATTTCTTATAATAATTTTCAAAAAATAATGATAAAATAAAAATAAAAGTTTCTTAAACAAAACTAAACAATTATAACCAAAATCACTAACAAGATTTTAAAATAAAAATCAAATCTCATGCGTAGAAGGATCCCTGTATAGCTAAATATGCGCAGTAACAAACACTTCAAAAAAAATTTTGTTAAGAAAATTTTTCATTCCTGTAAAGCTCAATAAACATGTAAACAGAAATTTCAGACACATTGGGTACAATATGCATTTTTTAAAAGTAAATAGAGTCTAAATTATTTTACATATAACAAGAGATGAATATTTGATTTTTGTTGGACTTAAGAAAAAAAAACGGAAAATTCGAAAGAATTGTAGCGATTAAAAAGCACCTTTAAAACCAACAGTACTCTCCTAGTGCAATACAGCGCATGTGTAGCATTCACGATTCACTACTGCGCATCTATGTAGCATTCAATTTTCACTACTGCGCATGTGAAATTGACCTAATTAACTACTGCGCATGTGCAGAAGTAACGTATGACTACTGCGCACATGTGGCCCCCACGATGAACTATCTCGGACATGTAGCGCTTAATGTGAACTACTGCGCATGTGTTACTGCACATAAAAATGTATTTTTATCAGAATAAGCGAGTAGACTTAATAGAAGTGATAAACGAACGAACGAACGAAAGAACGAAAGAACGAACGAAAAAATTTTCAGATTTTCGAAAGTCAACATCATTTTTATGTATTAATGCACGATTTTGCATATGCAACTGCGTATAAAAATGCTTCACTACATAAAGGACTCACTATTTTTTAATATACCAATAGGAAAAAGTAGGTTAACTTAATAAAATGGACAAACTAACGAAAAAATGAACGGACAACTGGTTACATTTTAATATAGTAAAAGGAAAAAGGATTACCATGTACTATGATACAACTTTTTCAAGAAATTAAAAACTCTTTATTCTATGTAAATAAGTGAATTTTCTCAAATAATTTTTTAACGAATAATTAACATAACAATGTCCAGACAATATGTTGATTAATTCCCCCCCCCTCCCTCTTTATAATAAAAAAACGTTGCGTAAAGTAATAAAAATTTAAAACTTTTGCAAAAAATTTTATTACATTATATAGGTGTTATACGAAGAAAAAACCATTAATATTTAACAAATTTTATTTATTTATTAAGATAAATAATATAAATTTTCATATATTTAAATAAATTTGACAAAATATATGGGGTTGAGAAGCGATAAAGAATTTCCAAAAATTCGAAAGAATTGTAGCAATTACTAAGCACCTTTACATCCAACAGTACTCTCCTAGTGAAATACAGCGCATGTGTAGCATTCATGATTCACAACTGCGCATCTATGTAGCACTTAATTTTCACTACTGCGCATGTAAAATTGACCTAGTTAACTACTGCGCATGTGCAGAAGTAACGTATGACTACATGTAGCGCTCAATGTGAACTACTGCGCATGTGTTACTGCGCATAAAAATGTATTTTAATCAGCAAAAGCGAGTAGACTTAATAGAAGTGGTAAACGAACGAACGAACGAACGAAAGAACGAACGAAGAAATTTTCAGATTTTCGAAAGTCAACATCATTTTTATGTATTAATGCACGATTTTGCATATGCAACTGCGTATAAAAATGCTTCACTACATAAAGGACACACTATTTTTTAATATACCAATAGGAAAAAGTAGGTTAACTTAATAAAATGGACAAACTAACGAAAAAATGACGGACAACTGGTTACATTTTAAAATAGTAAAGGATTACCATGTACTATGATACAACTTTTTCGAGAAATTAAAAACTCTTTATTCTATGTAAATAATTAATTCCCCCCTCCCATCTCCCTCTTTTTAATCTCGAACATGTAGCTCTTAATGTGAACTACTGCGCATGTGTTACTGCGCATAAAAATATATTTTAATCAGGAAAAGCGAGTAGACTTAATAGAAGTGGTAAACGAACAAACGAACGAACGAACGAACGAACGACCGAACGAAGAAATTTTCAGATTTTCGAAAGTCAACATCATTTTTATGAATTAAAGCACGATTTTGCATATGCAACTGCGTATAAAAATGCTTCACTACATAAAGGACTCACTATTTTTTAATATACCAATAGGAAAAAGTAGGTTAACTTAATAAAATGGACAAACTAACGAAAAAATGAACGGACAACTGGTTACATTTTAATATAGTAAAAGGATATGAAAAAATTTGGAGCTAGCAGTTTTTTACAAGGGTGTTTCAAAAATTTTAATTAATTATTTAAACAATTAATTTAAACAATTTTTTTTATCTTTATTTTTTAAATAAAAGTATATTTCAGTAGAAATAAATTAAGAGTTTAAAAACTAAAATCGATTAATTAGAACCGAAGATATCGCATTTTCAAAAAAAAGGTACAAAAAATTTCAAAATTCAATAAATCGGGCAATTTTTTGAATTTTTTAAAAATACTTGGGGATTTTGTTTGGAACAATCAAAGGATAGTTTATACCAAAAAGCAACCAAATCCCCAAAGGTCACTAAAATTTGTGTGTTGAACTCACATGGAATTCATCACATGTGCACATCGGTTCATTACACACAAAACTTTAAACGCGTTTTTCTCAAAAACATGTTATTTAAGCTGGCGGACAGAATAACTCGAGTTCTTTTTAATCAATTTTAAAAAACCTTAGATCAATTCCTTCGTTATGAAATCCTTCAGGTATCCTCGCTAAATCCGGTTGTCTACTTTTTTTAATTTTTTTTTAACGACTCAAAAATGACAAAAAAAATACCCATTTTTGTGATTTTTTTTTAAATTGCGCCATTTTTTTATTTTTTAATGTTTTTTATCGGGGTTAAGGGGGATGCCTAACTACATGTACCAGCTTTAAAACCACATTTTGTTTTATCAGATTGGATGTTTCTGTGAGGCTGTAGCTTGTCCGCCGATTTATTGTTTATTTTTTTTATCTTGACTTTGGCCCCCTCTAGTGATGAAACCGGTACAGTAAAAAAAAATTTATTTTTTATTCTTACCAGACAAAAATGTCAATAATATGATGCAAAAAGTTTCATTACTTTAAATAAAATTATCACCGAAAAAAAAAGTGTTTTTTAAAGTCATCTTTGACTGCTTACAAAGTATAATAAAAACCTTAAATTTAGCCGAGAGAGGTTGTTGATATAGCACCTGCAAAATATTTGGTTTATTATTAGCAGAATAAAGGCTACTGTTAACCTTGAAGTTGTGTTGTGATCGCCGGTATCTTGTTCGTTTTTTTCTGAGTCCCTTAACCTAGAAATTGTCTAGAGTCTTATTTTCTCAGTGCAAAAATATAGATCTTTGGTATAGAAAAAAAGATGCAAATATTTTTGATTAATTTTTTAAACCATTTTTAAAGGTCGCGCTATTCAATTTTTCACAAAATTTCTCTCATTTTTAAAAATTCACGATTTTGCGATTTGAGACATAAAATTGCATTCAACTTATAGGGCAATGTTTTCTACTTCATTGAATTCTTTCCATCAATTTTAACATGGAAACTATAATTTTGAATTACTTTTTGTCATTTTCTAACGAATTTCTTCAACTTTCACTTTCCTTTTTCGATTTTCAATTATTTTTTGACATTTTCAACGAATTGATTCAATTGGTTTCTTCAATTTTGAAATATTATTGCCATTTTAATTATTTTTCCCAATCTTAAATTCAAAACAAAATTAAAAAAAAAAGAAAATAGTGAATTTTGGATGACAAAAACTTCAGCAACTGTACGGTAAAATTATCTCAGATTTAACAATAATGTGCATTAATGTTTTATTTATTTTTGCAGAAAATTTCAAACTTGTACCGACGATTAGTGATTTTCAACTAACTTCCTTAAGATTTTCTTAATTTTGTCGTTTTTTAGTTAATGACTTCGATTTGTATGATATTTCTTTAAATTTAAATTATTATTTCCATTTTAATTATTTTTCTCATTCCTAAATTCAAAAATAATTTGTTTTAACGATTTTCTTTCATTTTTTGTTATTTTGTTAATTATTATTTTCGTATATTTTAACTTATAAACTTTAATTTTTGATTATTGTTCAAGGAATTTCTTCAATTTTTAATTTAAATTCTTGTTATTTTAAAATTAATTTTTTCGTTTCTCAATTATTTTCTTTAATTTTTACTTTTATTTTCTTCAATCTAAAATTGTCGCCTTGACTATAGGACCGCTTAAAATTTTATTAGAAATTTTCTAAGAAAGGGGAGGTCCTCAAATCCAAGTTACGCTACTGTTTTGGAGGTTACTATTGACATCAGAAGATGAGATTTCGAAATTTAAATATATATAAAGAGTGCCAAAAAGTCAATTAATCTTTTTTTTAACTTAGTAAAGTTGCTAAGATCTTATTGTGCGCAAAAATAACCTTCATTTAATATATTTACAAATATCCTTATTATCTTAAATACATTTTAAATCCTATTTTTTTCTAGGGTGGGCCAAAGAGGTTTTTAGGTGGGTGGGTCCACCCTGGTCCCCATGTAGTTACGCCTATGTCGGTAACAATCAACAAAGTGTTTTGCAAGTGCTATATCAAGAAGCTTCCTCAGTTACTTTGAATAAAAATTGGTTACATTTAGTCATTTTACTTTCTCAATGTTCCTCAGAGCAATAGAGTATTTTCTCTTGGGAATTCATATTAAAAGAGAAATCTAATTTTGAATAGAAAATTCCTCTAATTTAGTTTAGTAGATTGTTTCATGAGTACACCAATGATCAAATGACAAACTATTGGTATACGGCAAACAATTTGTCTTTGACAAATTATTGATACATGACAAACCAGCCCTTGATAACTATTTGTATTTGACAAACAATTTGTAGACAATTTGTATTTGACCTACAATAAGCACTTTACAAATAATTTATATTTTACAGACAAAATAAGCGTTGAAAGATCGATCATGCGTTTTATCAATTTCGAAATTGATTTTAAAAGATTTATGTTACAAATATAATACACTTGTAATGTTATTAAAATCGCATTTGACAAAAAAAAATTGATTTCTGGTTTTAAACACCGAGAAAAACAAATACTTTAGGAAGCAATTAATAATAAGATAAACAAGCTGAAGAAAAGTGAAGACTTAAAGTGATCACAGGTCAGTATTCTCAAGAGTAATTAAATTGTCCCACTGCTTGTCATTTTCACTGACGCGAGTAGGAGGTAAAGGTGCCTGAAGCTCCTCCTCCTCATTAAGATAGAAATGTATGCCTCGATAAAGTGTACGTATAATTATCATGTTAAGACATAAGGAAGCTTTTCGATGACACTTAACAACCCTCTTTATAGTTTTAGCAGATATAACACGATACTTCTTCTTTTCTTGCATTTAAATTAACTTCTTGTCTAGCAATAATTATTTCTCAAAATATAAACAGTATGTCATAATCCATTGTTTTATTTTTCTCAATGAATTTCAGTGCATTTTTTAATTTTCAATTCATACCCTATTAGTGCCCGACATTTAACCAACTTTATTAGCTTCATTTGCTGGTGCAAAAATGTTCACCATTCTCATCACTTTCGTCGTCAAGATTATCAGGAAAGTTATCCAAAGAAAAGTGATGAAAGAGAATTTTTAAAGACAACGTTACGCACAACTTGGATCCAATCTAAATAATATCAGTACTTGAATTTAAAAAAGGGAAATTTGTGAATAAGAAAATTATACCTATTTAGCTAAAATGTTACTATATAATTTTTTTCGATTACATATAATGATTATAATATTAGCTATGTACAGAAAATTGCTCGTTTGATTGAATACATAAGTAGATCAAACAATAAATTCCTTTAAATTAAGTTCATTCTCTAGAAAATTACAGACTTTCCAGAAATCAGTAGAAAACAGGTTATTTTAGGATTTCATTGACGAATAAAACAAGAAATTCCATAAAATGAAAGAACTGACTGACAAATTGTCTTCATTAAAGAATTTCTCTGTCAATTAATTATTCCTGCACTTCCATCGATTGAGTGGGCTAGTCATTAAAAAAAAAATTCTCGCAAAAACGCCACCTGATGAATGAGACACCTGAGCCTCATTAATCTGACCTGGTCTAAAGAAGATAGAAGACTCAAGCACAAAAAATTGTTTATGTATTACACGTGAATTAGCTAGCTTTAAATCACTAGTTTAAAATACCTACTGCTTTATAATTCCTAAACTTCATATGGGCTTTTTATGCCTGTGTCAAGCCACATTAAATATCATATCATATATTTTAAATGCAGTACCAATCAGTGGGAATTAAAAATTCATATTCTATTTCTAATGTTTTCTTCTCTTTCCACAACTATTTCCTGTAATATATACATTGCAAAAGGAACAGTAATATTGTGAAGTAATAGACAATAGATTGTAAAAAATATATTGCAAACGGAACAGTACTATTGTGAACTAATAAACAAAGGAAAACAAACGATAAAAATGGAACAAAGAAAACAGAAAAAACATGTAAGAATGAAAAAAAGAAAGCATAAAAGTAGTGAAATAGGGATTAAAAGTTAAAACTTTTCATTATGAGACTCTTCGACTGAACGTTTTCTCATGCGTTTCAAAAAACCTAATAACATAATTCCTCGGTAATAGAACATCCTATTTTTCCAAACAGTTTTACGATCTCCCGCACGGACATTGATGTGAATATTTCTTGAGTTCCTCATGCCGCACAAGTGCATAACCGGGTTAATCAAGAAGGAAGCATTATAACACATGTTAGTCGTAATATTATACATCTTACCTTCTTAGAACACGTGCGTAATTATCCAAGGAATGTCTTCATATGAAAGAATATTACACTGAATCTAAGCATGAAAGATTGCTACGATAGGTATCGCCATAATCACCAATTGGCAGCAACTAATAGCCATCAACCGCTCGACATTGTAAATTGTAACTATACAAGTTATTCAATTTCATATTCTTCTTATAAAATGTGTAAGCAGTACATACCACCCTATAAACTATGATTAATAATTATAATTTATTTATCAACGATTAATGATACTAAGTACTGTAATCCTGGTCAACGTTGTCAGCTTTTATGACTTGTTATAAACGTTCTTAGAATTATTAAAAATTTATTTTTTTATTCTTTTATTGTCTTCATTAGGTAATGTATTTAGCGGGTAGAAAGTATATTTTTAGTGCCTTCAGTGGCCTTGGAAAAAAGTATGATTATACGTTTAGTACAGTTTGGATAATTTTTCCTTGAAATATTAATTTGATACCAAGTTTAGTATATATATCAATTCACTGATATCAGTAAAATTTTATAAATTCTCTTATTGCAAATGCGCTTATTGAAATCAGTGGGAAACTTTTCACTTATTCAGATTTAGAGAGCTTGATGTATTCTTATTACTTTTGAATTAACAGTTACATTGTAGCAGGAACATTAATCATTGGAAATAAAAGAAAAGAATCAATTTCGTCAAATAAATGTCTTACATATCTTACAGCTTCCAGAAAATTGAGCTTAGCAGTATCCAGACAGGTCGTAATAAGGCGTTGGCTCTGAACCAATTACCTAACAAACGATGATCATTAAAACGGAATCATCTAATGCAAATGAGTAGCTTTTTGTGCAATTTAGTTGTTAGAAATTTCGAACTATTTATTCCAGAAGAGAAGTTTATAATTATATAATCTTAACCTCACTCCTTCGTTGAATAAAAAACAAAACTTGGTAATTATCTTTCATCAATATTAAGTATTGATGTCAAAAATTATTCCCCATCGCAAAATTAACTAAAAGTAAAGGATAAAATAAAATTACAAAACTAGCTGAAATAAAAAATTCAGTCTAATAGTAACCATTAAATTAAGCGCATAAAACTGAAGCAATATTTTCGAAAATGACCGCGAATATCACATTTCACATCATAAATTGTTGACATATTTCTTGAAGTGAATAATGTACGTTTTTATATTCGGTAATAATTTTCTGTGTAAGAGAAAAATATCATTGGTTCCAATCGGGCAGTTTTTACGAGACTGTAGCCCTTCATATTTTTCTGAACAACTCTTTGAAATCAGTGCTTTGTAACACACGTGCTTCAGGGCCCGGCGATCAATGTCATTGCAAATGGCTGAGCAATGATGCATTGAATGCGGTAAAAACAGAGCCGACCTAACGAGCCGCGAACAAGCTTGAAATCAGGATTGAGCCGGCTCCTGCGGCTGCAACACGTTACGATTCGATAACTTTCGAACGTAACCCACGCCTCAACAGCATCTGTTAACCGTATTTGTATATCTTTCAGCCACTCCATGTATACTTCTACGCAACTTACCCACTTCAAGCTGATAAGGCTAATGAACATTTTTGTTCTTATACCAATTCCACTTATCGTTTTGTTCTTCTTTACATTCAGTTCATTGAAGACTAAGCATTCTCTAATTCTATTTATTATTAAATATTTTCTTATGTATTTTATTTCATGAATGAATATATGTGACGCGTTATCATGAATGTATTACATAATAATATAATAATTGAATAATCTGACAAATTACTGAAAAACCTTGGATTCATATGAGAGAGAAAGAGATAACACTATATTGTTATCTCTTTCTATCTCATTTATCGCCCCCTCCAAAACCCTCGTCAGGATCCGTGATTGGTTTTCGTCTGCTGAGCTAGTCACGTGACTCACGTGATCACTCAGCTGTTCGAAAGTCTGCCATTTGCAACAAGAATTTCACGTGTGTTGGTAACTGCATGTACACAAAAACGACATAATATTAGTTCTAAGCTTTTCCACTACGCAGGTTCTCCACTTTCGCTAATTTTTAAGAGAAACGGGGAAACAAGATTCAATTTTTTTCCAGATTAGTTAAAGCAGAGGGGCCTCCTTGTACTACTTCATGTGCGTTATCGCGTTATTAAGAAAGTGACATAAGCAGCACAAAATTTTAGGTTATTATGTTTGTGATTTTTGGAATGAAAATACAAAAAGTGGATTAACTCTCAATACAAACCATTGATGTTTTCAACAATATGGTTTGTTTGGATTTATTTAATCCAAAATATTCAATAAAAAAATATTTCAGTTTCACAAAATTTACTTTTAATCACCCAAGCAGCACGTAGTATTACATGAATATCACAGTGACATCATATTGTAATATTCGTAATATTACAGGGTGATATTACAGTGATATTGACGTGATATTGAAATGTCCGTCTCAAGGTAATATTACAAGTAATATTACAGTGACATTGATGTAATATTACAAGTAATATTACGGTAATATTACAGTGCTATTATGATAATATTACGATGATATTGAGGTAATATTACAAATATTTATTTATTTCAATATATATTTAACATTAAATAAAATATTTTAAAAAATTTTGGCTCACTCGGGGTTCGAACACGCAACGTTCGACACGACGTGAATACGCCTTATACCTCTCGGCCATCTAGCTCTTGAAATATACTTCAGAAAGTGTTCTTCATATAGTACCTTAAATTCTCTTTGGTACAATATGAAGAACAATTTCTGAACTATATTCCAAGAGCTAGATGGCCGAGAGGTACAAGGCGTATTCACGTTGTGTCGAACGTTGCGTGTTCGAACCCCATGTGCGTCGAATTTTTTTTAAATATTTTATTTAATGTAAAATAAATATTGAAATAAATAAATACTTGTAATATTACCTCAATATCATCGTAATATTACTTGTAATATTACATCAATATCACTGTAATATTACTTGTAATATTACCTTGAGGCGGACATTTCAATATCACGTCAATATCACTGTGATATCACCCCGTAATATTACGAATATTACAATATGATGTCACTGTGATACTCATGTAATATTACGTGCTGCTTGGGCAAGGCAAAACTATCATGGAACATAACCTAAAATTTATAGCTACATAGGACTCCTAGGACTCTTTCTTCATATCGCGTCACGTTTAATTGGCCACAAATTGAAAAAAAATAAATACGTATTTTTTTCATTATTTTTTAAATCAGGGTGGCCACGTGTCAGTAAAGTCAGTAAATTCAGGGAAATGACAGGAAAAAAATTTTTGTCAGTAATGTCAGGGATATGACAGGGCAAAAAGTTTTTTATCAGGGAAATTAAAGAAATTGAGACGAACCATCGTGCGGTCAAAGTTACTATTTTTTTGACAAAAATCTTTAGACAACTCAAAAATGCATCAATTCTCTCTTTTTGAAAATACTCATAAATGTTTGTACAATAATGCTTAACTACTAAAAAGTCAAGATACTTTTATTAGTAACTAAAAAAACGTTAATAACTTTTAAAAATGTAAAAAAATATTTTTTGAGAAAGTAATTTTAAGATTTTTTGATATCAGAAACTAATTACACCAAAGTAAATTATATATTTTGTACACAAAACTTATCTAAACTATTTTTAAATAGTTCTAGTTACTAACCAACAATTTTGACTTGTTTAAACAATCTAAGTTAAACAAATTCATAACTCCAAAAGCTTTCTTTACTTAGATTTCGTTTCTTTTTTTAAATTAATTAATTAATTAATTAATTAATTACTGTAATAATTAAGAAATCTTTTGAGGTTATTTATTTGTTAACTAAAACTGTTTAAATGATTTAAAAATCGTTGGTAAGTATTCAAAACTACCATGAAACCTTATGCCAATAATAATCAAATTATTTTACAAAAGAAAAAAAATCTAAGTAATAAAAATTTTCGAAGTGATTTATTTATTAATGAAGATTGTTTAGACAATCTAAAAATTATTTGTAAACATTCTAAATTGTAATAGGACTCTAGGCCAATAGTGACGAATTAATTTTACTTTTGAAGTGATTATATTGAAATACCTTGAAATCACTCTAAAAAAATGATTATTTATATTTGTGAAAGTTACCCTACTGAAAAATCCTATATAGGATCCTACATAGGATCCTATATAGAATCCATATGGATTCCTATGAGAATCCACGTAGGATCCTATATAGGATCCTATATAGGTATTGTCCTATAGGAATCCACGTGGATTCTCATAGGAATCTATGTGGATTCCTATAGGTCGCCTATAGGACAAGTCCTATATAGGATCCTATGTGGACTCTCCTATAGGAATACATGTAGGATCTCATATAGGATCCTGCATAGGCGTCCCAAAAAATTTTTGTACACCCTCCTACATATGGTCCTACGTAGGTTCCCATATAGGATCCTATATGGGAACCCATGTAAGATCCTACATGGGTATCCCCAAAAAAATTTTTTGTACCCCTTCCTCATGCGCAGTCGTCTTTTACGTATTCTACAATACTTACGCCTGCGCAGTAAATATTTTTCGTCCTTATAATGGTACTTAATGTATATTTGAATAAAGTTGTTTAAAAAAAAACAATTAATTCTGTGTACATAATTTTTTTTGGGCGCCCATAAAAGATCCTATATAGGATCCTATATGGGAACCTACGTAGGATCCTATGTAGGGGGGTTTACAAAAATTTTTTTGGGACGCCTATGTAGGATCCTATATGAGATCCTACATGTATTCCTATAGGAGAGTCCACATAGGATCCTATATAGGACGTGTCCTATAGGCGACCTATAGGAATCCACATAGATTCCTATGAGAATCCACATGGATTCCTATAGGACAACACCTATATAGGATCCTATATAGGATCCTACGTGGATTCTCATAGGAATCCATATGGATTCTATATAGGATCCTATGTAGGATCCTATATAGGATCCTATATAGGATTTTTCAGTAGGGTATTAACATTTCTTTTAGTTAATATTAAAAGTCTTGATTTTTTAGTACCAACTTAAGTGTTATAGTACAAACATTTATGAGTATTTTTAAAAAAATAACATTTAAATTGGTAAATTTTGCTCTGAATAAAAAAATTTTTGTCAGGGAATTTCGTTGTAATGTCAGTAAAATGTCAGAGAAATGACAGGGAAATTGATAAACTGGAGCTTGTGGCCATGTAAATTAATATTTAGTTGTGCCTGAAGGCTATTGAAATATTGCATGTATTTTGCAGAGGAAAAAACTTTTTTTCTCAGATTTCCTGTAAAATCGTTGAAAATTAATATTTTTTTTACCGGACTACCCTGTATCTCTTCATAAATGTTCAAAGAATAATATAAAATTTTTAACATATGAAATTTGTCAAGTTAACTATTTTTTGAAAGGACCTAAAGTTGACCAAAAAAAACCAAAATAGGTTATTATTGGCAAAAAATATTAATTCTGAAAAAAAGAGAAATTTAAACTGCTAATCGTGGTTTCTAATGTTTATGAGGTCGCTGATTACAAATCTGAAGTCAAATTTTAAAAATTCAAAATGGCGGATCCAATATAGCGGCCATGAAAAATTTAAAATTAATCAATTTATAGGAAACTTTATATCAGGGGGTTTTTGGTGTCCCTGATTACAACTTTGAAGTCAGATTTCAAAAATTCAAAATGACGGATCCAATATGGTAGCCATGAAAAATGTTAAATTAATCAATTTTTGTGAAACTTGGTATCAAGGGGTTTTTGGGGTCCTGAGTTACAAATCTGGAGTCAGATTTCAAAAATTCAATGTGCCGGTTCCAATATGGCGGGCATAATGTTTAAAAAATTAATAATTTTTTATGAAACTTGGTATCAAGGGGTTTTGAGGTCTATAGTTACAAATCTGAAATTAAACATTCAAACGGGACCTCGCTTCTAGTTAGAAATGGGAAGGTTAGTATTTATTAACAACGTATCCATTTTTTTTCAATTTGTGACAAAATGAGACCCGGAAATGGACAAAAATCCAAAATGTCATTTTTAACTGCCACCCTAATATATATATTTAAAAATTACGCATAATTGATTGCATTATCTTTGATATTGGAAAATTTTAAATTCTAAAATTTGTAATTTTAATAATGTAAAAAATGTGTCAAAAAGGTAGGTAGGTAGGTAAGTTTTTTTATTTAGTATATATCTTATTATAAGATATGGTTATCTTATCTTATTAGTTTTTTTATTTAGTATATATCTTATTAAGGGGGTCACCCCATGTGACGGGCCGTTTTTAAGAGTTTTTTCTTACATTTTTTCAATTAAAAATATTTCAATATTTACGACTTATAACACTGTAAAGTGTCTTTGGTGATAAAAAAGTGGTCCAGCGGCGACCACGATTCCAAATGATTGGCTGAACAGAAATCAAAAACTGAAATAGCATTTTAATCTGTGGTTATGTGGCTATCGCCGGAACCAGGATATTTTGAAAATATTAAAAATTGAATTTTTTACGCGGGTTTAAATTTTTTTTAAAAAAAAACGCGATTTTTTGCGTCTATTTTCTTGTATATAAAAAAAACGACTTGACCTTTTTCAATTATCCTGGTTCGGGTGATAGCTACACATGAGCTGAATATATTCTATAAATTTGAACGAAATCGGTTAAGTCGTTTTTGAGAAATCATGGTCGCCAGTTCGAAAAATGTGGTTTCGAGAAAAACGCGTTTCAAAGTTCAAGTACGAATAAAGCCATGAATTCCAAACTATTACTAAAACAGCCGTTATATTCGAAAATATAGTTTAGGAAACTAAAGTTTTTCTAAATGTATTTATTTTTTACTTATATATATGTGTATGTAATAATAAAATTCGCGGATAAAAAACAGAAGCGACACAAAAGGTTCAGTGACACACTTCGTTGAAAGCTTGACCGCGCGCTTGAACATCTTACCTTCTCACTGTAAAAAATTTTTAACAGCGACGAATATGTTTCCACATATTCTGCATATGTTATAGGTGCGATATATGACGAAAAAAAAAATTCGATTTTTCGAACCTATCACATGGGGTGACCCCCTTAACTACATCATCATCTCTATAAACCTTTAATCTCTATAAACAAAATCTAAACTGGTTACGAAACTCATTTTAACCATCGTGTTATCAGCTATAAAGATCAGCTATATTTTTAAAAATTTTAGAGTTTGATTTGGTTGTCGGCTTTGCAATGGGATTCTTCATCAATTTAGTCTACCACTAGAATACCTCCACAATAGACAATTAGTAATGGCTTCAAAACAATTCCTTTTTCGCCTCTACAATCGTCCAGCATAAGGTATCGTAACCTGAAACGTCAGGTCGAAAATCATCTATCAAGACGAGAAAATAAGTTTCAAGTTTCTGTTGAAAGGCATAAACAATACGGTGACATCAAAATTGGGGTAAAAGGTTGGCTAGAACAGTCTTAGAAATTGGATTACAGCGTAATCCTTAGACGAAGATCATTTGAAAAATGACCCAGCCAACGTCCTCCTATTCCTAAAAAGGTACAACCTGCTAAATTGTTTCATCAGCTCATAAGGGAACCATTTTCGAAATTTTCAAGTTGCGATCATTTTTATTTTAAATACTTGAAGGCGATTTAAAGGTTCCCAAAAAAGACTTAGCTAAGGTCCTCCTATTTCTAAAAAAGTCCAAAATCCAATTAACCGAAAATTTAATTGTCCGAATTTGTAACTTTCCGAACTTACATTTGTCCGAACTTTGAAATCACCGAACTTCCAAATCTCCGAACTTGCATTTGCCCGAAATTTAAAATCACCAAACTCTCAATTGCCAGAACATCAAAAACCCCGAACTTGCATTTGTCAACGCATCGACTACGCAAGTATCCGAACTTGCATTTTTCCGACCTTCGGAAGGTAGAATTTCTAAACAAGTCTTAAGATTAGCTGCACTGAGAAAAATGGATGTTTACCCTTAAGGGGTCAGTATGGGTTTATTGCACAAATTTTTAAGGATTTATTTTTTATATTAGAATAAATTTTTATAACCTAGTCTTTTTATACATGAAAATTGACATTTAAAAGTGACAAAAAATATTTTTCATTTTTATTTTTGATTGTTTATTTCTGCGTAAGAGCTGCTTGAAGTTAACCTTAAATTTTACTGGCCGACACGATATCTGGAGTTTAGATTATCTAAAATCAAAAAATTAAGTATTTTCTTAAAATTTGGATCTGTAGTTATCGCATGAACTAGGATCTTTTAATTCCGATGAAAGAAAACAAAATGGCGGAAGTTTAAATTTTTTAACCCTTTTTTTACAACTCAATTTGTTTAAAAAAAGGGTTAAATATCAATGGATTTTTATTATCCTAGTTCATGCCAAAGCAGCACGTGCATAGAAGAACCCCTGAAAATTTGAGCTTAATCGGTTAAATAGTTTTTTTTAAATCGTGTCGGCCAGGACGAAAAACGTTGTTTTGAGAAAAAGGCGTTAAACATTCGCGCAACCAAGGGCTGCTCGCGCTGATCACGCAATATAAATATTCTATTGTACTTTTAATTTTTAAGGTAAAAAGTACTTAAATACATAAATACTTTTCTCTAACATTGCTATGTATTATCAAATAATGAATTTGACCAATAATGCTATAATGACATTTGTTTAAACAATGTTTTACTGCTATGCTATGCGTCTTATGCTTCTGCAGTATCGCGTTTTTTAGCATGTTTTTGAACTCGACTACCTATATATTAGTTTTTATCTTATTTCTATAGGTATATAGTATACGAAATTTATGTTTATGAAAAATAAATTTTTTAAAAAAATAAATCCATACTGACCCCTTAACATCTGGATGTTAACGCTTAACATATTTATCACTTAACATAGGGACAGCTATCTAGATGTTCAGGGTTAACATCTACATATTTAACTTTAATATCTATATGTTAAAATTTAATATCTTAGATGTTAACCTTCTATATTTAGAGGTTAAGCGTTACTATCTTGTTTTAAACATCTAATTCTGAACATCCATTTTTCTCAGTGTGGTAATGTTTCCTGGTAACATTACCAGCCAATTAGAATGCTCGTTGAAAAATTCTACATTCCGAAGGTCGGGCAAATGCACGTTCGGGGGTTTACAAATTCTGAAAAATGCAACTTTGGAGAGTTACAAATTTGAAAAATTTAATTTTAGACAATTGCAAGTTCCGTCAATTGGGTTTTGAAGGAAATGCAGGCGACCCAAACAAAGTTTATTTACATTTTTTAATTTCTTTTCGAAAACAATAAAACATAAATATTCAATGATTTGTGTTCTATTTAGTTTAAAATAAATATTTTGTTTATATCCGGAGCACTTAAGGACAATCAGGCCGAGCTCTAGCACAGGGATTTAACACTTTTTTTGTTTTTAATTTTTTAATTGTTTTTTTTTCAACCTTATAATAATCAATTCCAATTTTAAAAATTATATATATTCGTCATGATTTGTATGTAAAAATACACAAGCAGTATGAGACAGGGTTGCTATTGAAATTTAAAAGGATTTAGTGTCACTCGTTTGTATCTCCTGGAATTTTCGTTAAAATTTCTGGAATATTCAGGCCGAAAATTAAAGGAATATTAGTGAAAGCATCAAAATATCCACATATAAAGAATATTTGACTGAAATATTTCCTAAAAATTCAGATCATATTTTCGTGGAATTTTCGAAAGTATAATTCTACAAATGGTTTCCGTGAAAAATATCATATTTACCTCAGAAATGATTATAAATTTCCTAAAGTGCCCTAAATTATTTATTCTTGCCCTGTGGAAATAATAACTAAAATATTTAAGCTCTTTTTTTTAAATAGAATTAATCAAAATCCGAAACATCATGTTTTGAGATATTTGAAAGGTTAACATTAAAACTGAATTTTGTATAAAAATTATACAATATTTTTTTTTTTAATCTTCAGTTTATAATTAGCAATTGTTTCTGAGTAGGGTTGTTTAGAAATAAAATGCCCCGGAAATATAGTTCTTTTTATTAATTTTTAGGGTTCCGTACACAAAGTGTCCAAACGGAACCCTTATATTTTCACTCGTTTGTCCGTCGCCCAAAACCATTACCCCCCCCCCCCCCTAGCGGCCAAACTATTTGAGATAGAGAGTTGAAATTTGGTACACTTATGTATTTTCACGTGTAGATTACAGGAAAAATATAGCGAACATGATTGAACGTGATGTTCATAGCGTTGTCAAGGAAATAACAAGATTTTTTTCAAAAAATGCATTAAAATGCCTATTTACCCCCCCCCCCCCTTATCTCCTAAACTATTTGACCTAGAGTATTGAAATTTGGTACACTTATGTATTTTCACGTGTAGATTACAGGAAAAATATAGCGAACATGATTGAACGTGATGTTCATAGCGTTGTCAAGGAAATAACAAGATTTTTTTCAAAAAATGCATTAAAATGCCTATTTACCCCCCCCCCCCTTATCTCCTAAACTATTTGACCTAGAGTATTGAAATTTGGTACACATATGTGTTTTCGCGAGTAGAGTTCAGGAAAAATATAGAGAACATGATTGGAGGTGATGGTCATAACGTTGTCAAGGAAAAACTTTTTTTTTAAAAAAAACGTGTCCCCCCCCCCCTTATCTTCCAAACCATTTGACCTAGAGGTTTGAAATTTGGTATATCTAGGTATTTTTACGTGTAGTTTACAGGAAAAATATAGCGAACGTTGCTGGACTTAATTTTAGTGGTGCATAACGATACGAGATGATCGTCTGCTCGTAAGATTTTTTTTACAATTACGAGAAGTTTTCAACACAAGAATCTAGCGAATTTCTTTGTTTGCTTGTTTTTTTATTCTTTAACATTGCGATCAACTTCTCGTTATAAGAAAATATTAATATTACTTTTCTGTCAAATGTGTCAACAAAGTTTTCATATCTATTTTAAAATGAAAAATTCTTTGAAAAGGTCATTGGAAGAAGAACAAGGCGTTAGTAAGAAAACTACTAAGTATGTCTGTTTTTCATTTAATAACAAAATATAAATTACTATATGAATAAATAATATAACTAATGTTTATTTTGCACATTCAGCGATAATGTTGAAGAGTCTACGAATATCACAATTACTTGTAACACAAAAAGGCGGAAAAGCAACGGAAAACCTTTGGAATGTTCTTTTGATTACTTTCTTGATAACAATAAAGTAAAATGGGGAAAATGTAAGATTTGCCTCAACGAAAATCCTCAAAACGTCAAAACAATTAAAATGACAGGAAATAATACTACAGGACTCAAGCGTCACTTGAAAAAGTATCACTTAGCAGAATTTAAAGAAACTTATCCCTTCGAAAATGAACTGGTATATTTAAAGAATATTTTACTGATTGATGTTATATCATGATAATATTATACTATATATTTTAATTTATATATATTAAGAAAAATATAATTTTTATAATTGGAATCAATTATTATTATGAGGTTACAAAAAATCAACGATAATAATAACCATAATATTATTATTAATTAATGTTATTATTTTTATTATCTATGATAATAACCACCTTACTGAAATTAAATGTTTATGTAAATAAATGTTTTCTTTTAAATTTTTAACAATTTATATCTATTTTTCTACATTAAGACCTCATGAAAACTAAAATTCTCACCAGATTTAAGATCACATGCCTTTAAAAGAATAGAATAAATGATCAAAGTTCGATTTATTAACAATAAAAAGTATCAGCAGCAGTGCTTTTTTAATTATTTTGTTTAAAAGAAATACTAATTCTTATTTTGCAAAGGAAAAATTATTAATGAATACAATTTAACATTTTTTTAAGAAAAAAATTAAGGCATCGCTACTTCTATTACTTTTTACTGTCGAATAAATCGTAATTCGAGGATCTATTTTGCTGTTTAGAATCGAGAATATTGTATTTAGGGAGAATTTTTGTTCCCAGGCTCGATCAACCTTAAAATCTTGCTCACAACAGTAAAAAATATTTATTTTTAGCTATAAAATATTTGATTGACACTTATATGCTAAGGGCGAATTTTTTTGATAAATTGTTGAGAGAAAAATTTGTCGCTAAACGTTATTATAAAATTCTGAATATTCGTTTTAAAACTGGTTAGAATTACATAAAACATCGATAAGAGAAACTGCGCCTGGCCCGAGTTTTATCGAATTTTGTCTTAAAATTAATTTTTAAATAATGTTCGAATTATCGAAAAAATTTTTTAATTAATTTGAAGCCAAAAATAAAACAAACTCAGGTCTGAGAGACCTTACTAATGGTATTCCAGATGATTCTGCCATGTTTTGTGACAAAATATTTAATATTTTATAAGAAAGTTTACGGACAAAAGTTATTCTCCATGACATGCTCTTAAGGGCATTTAATGCAGAATAGCCTCATAGGAATTGGCAAAATTTGTTTATAAACTTTCTTTTAAAATTAGAAATTATCAAGAAAAAATATTACTAAAAAATTAAAATTACCAAAATCAAATAAACCATCCTAATGATTACTATCAACCAACTATTTTGTAACCAAAGTAAAATTTTAGTTAATGACATTATTAAGCAAATCTTATATTACAAATATATTCACAGATTTTTGAGCAAACAGTATTCAATGAGAAAATAGTAGATTGGTTGGCGTTGAAGTATCTACCTTTTAAATTTTTTGATGATCCGCAAACTCAAGATTTATTTCACTACCTAAATCCCAATGCGCAGATTCCTATGCGAAATAAAATGAGATCTTTGGTTCTTACTCGCTTTGAAAAAATGCAAAAAATTGTCAAGTCACTGTTACAAAACAATGATTCAAAAATATCGTTCTCAGTGGATGGATGGTCCTCAGTTGCACACAAGGGATATAATGGTATTATGGCTCATTTTATAGACAATGAATGGGTACTGCATTCCCTTGAACTTGATTTTGTTCCTTCAAATGGTCAGCATTCCGGCGAAGATATTGCCAATTTCTTCTTTAAAGCGATTGAGAATTACGAAATAGTAGAAAAATTGCTGGGAATAACTTTAGATAATACGTCTGCTAATACAAGTTTTATGATCAAATTATCTCATCTGACAGACTTTGATTTCATAAATCAGCATTTTCGTTGCTTTGCACATATCCTCAACATTGCAGTTCAAACAATGTTAAAGGAATTAAGGCTTGATTGCATCTTAAACGAGAGTGATGAAGTAGATCTTGAAGAAAATGATGAAGATGAAGAAAATGATGAAGATGAAGAAAATGATGAAGATGAAAAAAATGACGAAGAAGAAGAAAATGATGAAGTCAAACAGAAAGCCAATCAAGAAGATGATGTCGACACAGTTTTAAAAAACATCACAATTGATTCTACTCAATCTCCATTGTCAAAACTTCGAAATATTTTTAAGATTTTAAAGAGATCAGAGCAGTGGACCAATAAATTAAAAAATTGCTGTGATGTTTGTGGTATTAAATTATTATCACCAAAAATTGATGTGTCCACAAGGTGGAACTCTACCTGTGATATGATTGATCGTGGACTTGAAATGGAAAAAGCGATTGACTTGCTTTGCAAGAATAATAAATCTATAAATGGTTTAATAATTTCCAATCAGGAGTGGATTCTCTTAAGAGAAATATACAAACATTTGCGCCATTTCAAGACGTTATCCGTTGCTTTTTGTGGAGAGAAATATCCAACTCTTAATTTAGTAATTGTCGGGTTTAATATGATTCTGGATAAAATGGAACAGTCCATCAAAATACTGCAGAATAAAGTAAAAAATGCTGTTGAAAAAAACATCTTGATATCATTACAAGCTGGATTAGCGAAGCTTGATAAACATTACAGTAAAAGTAACTGGATTTATTGTGCCGTCTTGATATTAGATCCAAGATTCAAATTAGAAACATTCAACATGACTGAGTGGGGTCGAGAAATGAAAAAAGATTCTCTGAAAACTTTCAAATCAATTTTTAAAAATCGCTATTTTACGACTGAAAACAAGGTAAAAACTTACAAATTATTAATAAAATAATAATCAATTTTAATGTTTGATTTATATATAAATATAAATAATAAATATATATAAATATTTAATTTTTGGAGTCTGAAAGTTGCCTTCGAAACTTCCTAAAAAATTCCTAGATATTTACCTTGGAAATTTGTTGGAAATTTCTGTTGGAAATTTTGGGGAAACTTTAGTTGCAAACTTCCTGTCAATTTTCGTTAGAAACATTCTTGCAACTTCCGATTGGGAAAATCCTGGAAAATTTCATTGGAAGCTTCCGTTGGAAACTTTCTGGAAAGCTTATGAAAACTTTCGTTAAAAAATTTCTAGAATTTTCCTGGTACATTCTTTTAAAAACCTCCTAGAAACTGTATTTAGAAACTTCCGTTGGAAACGTTCTGGAAACTTTTATTGGAAACTTCCTGAAAAACTTTCTCAAATCTTCATGAAAACTTTCATCGGAAACTTTCATTGAAAACTTTAATTGGTCACTTTCTGGAAACTTCCTGTAAACTTTCGTTGAAAACTTGTTAGTATTTTTCTGAAAACTTCTGTTGAAAACATTCATGAACTTTTGTTGAGAACTTTCTAGAAACTTTCTTTGAAAACTTCCTAGAAACTTCCGCTGGTAACATCCTGTAAACTTCCATTGGAAACTTCCTAGAAAGTTTCGTTGGAAATCTTCTGGAAACTTTCGTTGAAAACTTTCTGGAAACATTCGTTGAGAACAACTTTGAAATGTCAATTAATTTTTAATTTTAAATTTGGGTACTATCAGGATAATAGAATTAAAACCTTAGATTTGTTAAATTGACTTTAATTTTAATATAGGAAATCAGAAGCGTAGAAGATAATCAGGACAAGAATGTTTCTATGAACTTGGATAACGATCTTGATATATTTTCATTATATAGAAATGAAGAATCAAAATCAGACTCCGCTACGGCTTCCGCTTCAGCCGTTGATTGGGAATATGAATTAAATGCATACTTTAATGAAGAAAGAGCAGTAAGAACTGTCAATGTTTTACAGTGGTGGAAAGATCATCAAAAACAGTTCCCAAATCTCTCCAGAATGGCAAGAGACTATCTTGCAATACCAGCAACATCTGTGGCAGTAGAACGATTATTTTCTAGAAGCTCCTTGGTTGTGCGAAAACATCGGAATAAATTAAATAATGATTCTATCAGATGTTTAATGGCTCTTAATTCCTGGGTATCTTGTTCATTAACTAATAGAATTAAGGAGCACATGGAAAAATAAATTTTAAAAATTTCTTGAGCTCATAAAAAATCCTGCTCTTATTTGATTTACATAAATGTTATAAAATAAATTTTGTCAATAAATATTTCTACAAATTCTTGTAAATAATTTATAACGCTAATTGAGTCTCTTTATTTCATAAGGACATGTGATGGATAATTAATTTTGTAAAATTCTTGAAAATCAGCACAGCATATTTTTACAAAATTAATTTTTAGGCAGAATCGAAAAAAATTCTGACGAGGAAGATCTTCTAGCGGTCCTTTTAGATAAAATCTTAGTAGGTAATTCTACATAGTTTAACTAGAAGATATTTCATTTCTTAAGAGAAGAAAAGTAAACAAAAAATTTGCCTTTTCATACCGTGTCATTCTCCATCAATTAACCTTAAACAATATTTCTTCAAATAAGAATAAATTAAAAATTTTGTATTTTTTATAAATGTATAAAGTGCACAATTCAGTAAATCGAGATTTTATTATATTATTCTAATATTATAATAATAATATTAATACTAATATTAATATTAACTTAAATAAAAAAGTCTATTCTGAAAAAACTCAATTTTATACTCAAAAACTTAATTACTTTAATTCTTTATTGATATTTTTTGACCTTTTGCAATTTGTACTTGCATTTATTATTTTGATATAATAGTTATAAAAATTATTTATTTAATAAACATTCTCTAGAGTGTCAGCTCTGCATGCATACATGCATATTATACATACGAGCAAACTGACTTAATTTGCTCGATCAGTTTTCTCAAATACCAGATTCTCGTTAGAACGATATAAAACAATACGAGATTGCATTTGACAAAAAACGAGCGACTTTCCTGTCAACGTATATTTCTCGTAATTTTGATCGTTATGCATCACTACTTAATTTTCAAAAGTTATTAATGAAAAGTTGAAAAATAACAAAAAACCCCTATGCTAGCGCTCAGCGTATTTATCCAAGCACAATTTTTTTTTTAAATTTAAGAAATTATTTTTTTTAGTGTACTTTAAAAGCAACGGAGATCTTTCAGACCTTTTAAAAATCTAAAACATAATTCGTTGAATTTTCTAAAGACCGTTCGTTTCACTAGTGACGTTACTTTGCCTAGACCCCCACCTTCCCCTCTACGTAGAAAATCGTAGGTTTATGCAAGACCCCCGCACCTCCCTAGTTTATGGACGAGCCCTAAGTAGATCAGATGTTTTCAGGATTTCAACCAAACAAGCGCGCTACGAAGTAGAAGGGATAAAATAATCTAAGATAACCCCCCTGTACTTCGTTGTTGCAAAGATTATAATATCTTTGGTTGTTGTTAAATTGCAATCCTCAAAACATCTGATTTACTTACAACCAACTTAATGATAGGACGTCAAACGTCCTTCCGGCAGGACAAAAAATTCTTCCACGAGTACGTTCTAGATCGCGTTATAAAATGAATATGAATTAAAATAGAAACAAAGGTAATTACATGGTTAGAAAGGTAAAGAAATAAGCTATTAGTGCATGCAAAGTTCAAATTTCTAAATTTAAATGACGTGGAACTTGCAATGGAAGACGATCAGTAAGCTGTCCTGTCGGAAGATTCGCGCTTGGACGTTCTATCATTAAAGGCTCACGTTCCTAAACTACAGTTAAACCGGGCCTGTTTAAATCTTATGTTTATTTACTGCTTTGGCAAGTAATTTATAATAAAATCGTTTAAACGTAACCTCTGCTGTGAATCAGGTGACGAAGCACCTGACTATGCTCCGCGGTCAGATAGGTTCAGCAACATTTAGCTCGGTTAGTACTTTAACTGGCTACCACCTCTGCAACGTTAGACTGGTGCTTTTTGTTGATATTGACTGTTTACTATGCGAGAAGATAAATATCCTAACTCGACTGTTGATAAATTGGCTGTACTTAGTAGAGGTTGTCCGCACTTTTTCTCTAGTCTTATCAGAGAGGGTCAGGCAAATGCGACTACTTCTAATAAAATGTCGTCTTGAGAACACAGGAGGGGGGTAACATTGAGATTATTATAGGGAATGGAAAGCTCGAGACTATATTAAGGTTATAGGTAGATGGGAATCAGACTGAAAGTAAGAGAAAATGGGACAGTTGGAAAATACCAATAAATAAAAAATCTCATGGTGGATACGTATGAAATGAATACTAATATTAATAATAAACAAGAATTTATAATAATAATTTGGTAATTCTAATATTACCAACGCCCTGAAAACTAACAAATTTAACTATCAAAATATTGTCAAAAATTTAAAATCGTTATTAGAATAATAGTAATTATTATTATTTATTTGTTATTTTTAATTTTACAATTTTTTTACAATTTTGTTTATTCAGAAATACTTCGGATAGTTTAGTATTCTATTACCGCAGTATAGGTACCTTCCAAAGTTAATTAATGAAATACATACTTTATTTTTATGGCACTTATGGTTCTTTCTTCTTTTATATCCTTCCTATGATTACAACTTTTTCCATATAATCATTAATTTTAAAACGACTATACCCTGTACAATATTTTTACTGCCGTATTTGCAGTAATACAGATCCTTTGTTGTCAATATTTTTTATACCGTTGAACCGCATCAGTTTTACATTATTTCGGTTCCACAATGCTTTTAGCTTCTCTGAGAGAACAATATTTAAAATTCACAATGAAACACAAGTGAAATTTGTAAAGGTGTATGAAAACCTTTGGGCCGAAGCTGTAAAAAATATTATTGTTGATTAAAATGTATTGACAGCGGCGCCAATTCCCAGGGTACATACAAAAGAAAATGCTTATTGCACACGTACGATGGCACATTAATTAAGTCGATTCAATGGTCTAATAAGCGTACCTTTCTTCCGCCTCAAACTCACCTCTCGATTATTCCATCGTGTGAACCATTCTCTTTAGGATACAGTTCAACCAAACATGTGAGTTTTTAAAATTGACATTTTCCTAAATATATGTTTTTAAAAATACATTGTTTAAAATCACATACCGCAAACTTATGTAAAATAATTTTTTCTCTTCTGATGAACAATTGCAGTTTTGGACCGAGAAAACCTTAATATAATAAAGGGCTTTTAAAAAACTAACCAAAAGCATTTAAACACGTGGAAACACTTTTTCTACTTGTTAATTTTTCTACTAATAGAATCTTGATATGCTACCTTCTGCAAAAATAAAATTTCCATTATCACTCACTTCAAATTTAATTCACTAAGCTGTCAAAATACCTTTTAGAACAAGCAGATTCAGCTCTTAAGGATGTAATTTTATCTCATATTATCTCAAATTATCCTGAATGTGATGCTAATTAATCGCATTTTACTGCTTTATTTCATGAATCTTGAGAAATTAAAAGATAAGCCAAACTGGTCTTGAATCTAATATAATTCTCGTCATTAACGATTTTTAGTTAGTTTATGACCATCTTGTGATTTTAAGATTTGGTTACAAAAGAGGAAAAAATTCAATTGCATTAGCTTTATAAAATTATTCTTGCAAACACTTGTATCAGTTAATTAAATATAGTAATCATTCAATTATTAAAGAATAAAAAGTGTAATAGTTATAGATTAAAATTTAAATTCAGAAATAAAAACTAACATTTAATAACTATGTATATGTATTACTAAATATATATGTAAATAACTAAGTAATTTTTTTTGTACAACAATAAACTAGTAAACTACAATACTTGTTTAACAGATAAAAATAAATTAAAAGTGTCAATAGATAAGAATATGATTTATGTGGGAGTTTGTAAGAGATCATAACAGATGAAATAAGATCGATACTCAAAAGATTGAATAGTCCTGTTTGATAATAATCAAAAGTTGTCCAGTCAGGTTCTTTCGAAGAGAACTCGTCAGTCCTCTATGTTTCGATCTTATTGCATCCATTATGCTTTATGATTAGCGCACTCGGTCTCACATAAATTAGAAAAATAAAAATCATTAACTGTATACATATAAATCTATACCACAATTCTAAAAACTGCTTTTAACGTCGCTAATAAAACGTTATCCATGTAAAAATTTGAACTTCGCATTCTTCAAATTCCAATCGTAATGCCGCAAATAATTTCCGATATTATTGAAACTTTCGATTTTATTTTCTCATTCAGGAAAAACAGGTTCATGCAGATATTGAAAAGAACAAACCGTATCTTGAGTTAAACCAATTATGTTTTAAAACAGATTATATATATATTAAAGTTAATTAATTATATATTTTTTAAAATTATGAAGCTGTTTATCTTTTTTGATTGTTTTTTTTTAACAATTTAAATAATAAATAACATTTTAAATTACACAAATTATATTTTCAAAGAGATAAGTTATAAATGACATTTAAAAATAGACCAGCAATCACATCTTGAAAAAGACAAATCAGCATAAAATGACAATTCATTTTTAAATCTATAATTGACTCCAATCAATTTCTCCTGTTTTCACGACGTCATGCTCACTTCAATTCTAGATATAACCGAGATTCTCTAGGTGAATCAATTTTATTCCGTGCTCAAGACCTCCTTAGGATTTGAACCGTGTCCTTCGGTAGTGAAGTGAGCTTGGTTAATTTGCTCTCTAGACCATGATTGTTGGATAAATTAAAATAGATCCGGCTTCGACTGATCGCAAAAAAATCACTCATGTGTATTTATTTGTCTTTCAGGAAAGCTGTTTCAGCGTGAGAGGCTGGGACATCCAGGATGCTAGGGGTGCGGAAGCTGCTACGTTTGCTGATCTATATGGTAAGATATACTTTAAATTCCAATCATTATTCTTCCAAAAGGATCTCTTACTTTTTTGTTTTTTCATAGAGGAAGTAAAGTTTTCACTTTCCAAGAATCAATTATATTGACTTTTTTTATATATCGATCACAAAATAACAAGATGCTCAGCGTTGCATCGAAAATTGATTCCAGTATCTGATTGGCTAAACATATTATGGTAGAGGTTAATAAAAAACCTACTGTCTCCACACTAATTTTGTTCGTCAAACACGAGGTAATAATAGCAAGACTTAACTCTAAAAGGATTCTTGAGAAAATTTAATTCCCACTTTAAGGAACCAACGGCCAGGGGCGGCTTTAGGCAAAATGTTAGGGAGAGGCGATATATGGGATAGAAAGAGATAGCACCATAGTGCCATCTCTCTCTCTCTCTTATACAAATATAAGATTCTCGGGGGGGGGGGGGGGGGGGGGGGGTGTGGTCGACCCAATCGCCCCCACGTAAAACCGCCACTGCTGACGGCTGAGAAATTAGAATTTAGCGAATGTGTCTGTTTTCCGGTAAAAACTAGAAATTGCAGATTTTCGAGTGCAGAAGGACGTCTCTAATTTCAAGGTCCTATAATTGCCTATAATTTCAACATTCCCCGATTTTTCCTCCCAACTACTTAGCTGAACCGTAACACGTGACACATGACGTCTCTAGATATCTGAGATGGCGCACCGATATAGCAATGTAAACATTGGATCATGAATGTAAACATAACCTGTACTGAAAGTTTAAATACGTTGAATTTAGTCGAGTTTGAGTTAGTTTTGTTGCTAAGGTGCTACTAAAGTGTGCAATGTTTTTCGGAAAAAACATGTGTTCCTTTCTCTTTATGATAAAATTCATATTGTTGAAGCTATCGAAGGAGATGCAAAGATGACGGCTCTTGCTGAGAAAAATAATATTTTGTTAGCCGCAGTCAGTCAAATGATAAAAAATAAACAAATTTAAGGGAATTTCTTGATGATAATGAAAAAGTTTTTTTTTTTTTTAAAAAAAAGGTTATATGAGAGCTGTCTATAACGACAAATTAGAGAAATCTGTGTACAAGTGGTTCAAAGAAAGATTTTAATTGAAAAGTGCTTAACATTAAAATTTTGTTTAATTTAAATTTATTTAGACATCTGTATATTTTCTCAAAATCTCAATCTTTAACATTAATTTGAAATTGACCGCCTATTTACGTCATGCGTAAAAACCTTTTGCGCATTAATTAGTGATGCATTCGAGAATCGGTCCTTTCATTTAAAAAAAAAGATACAAATAGTATCTTCATTTGTTTTCAATGTATTTTTCACGAGATTCTCGTTTTTTTCGAGCGATAGCTCGCTCGAATGCAACACTAGCATTAATGACCCATAACGGCCCTCGAGTCTATAATTTCAAGCCCCCCACCCATTAAAATTTTGAAATTAGAGACGTCCTACTGTATATGTATAACAATACATACGTATTGTTGGTCAAAATGAGCGGGCTTGTTTAAAATCGTTTTATTAAAAGCGTTTCAAATCATTCCGCACATTTTGGCCAATGATACACTGGAAAATTTTTTGTTTCTATTATTTCCCGCAAGGACATATAGTTATTTTTTCTGTCATTTTTTCTGTCATAAGTGTCGGTTTTTATTTCCTATGGTTAATGTGGTCACGAAAAAAATAAGAGCTAGGTGTGTCATTTTTCGCTTGTCAATAAACATTTGCCAACCAACATAACTCAAGAATCATTTTTTCACTATAATACATAATATAACCTTCAATTCTTAGCTAACAATATATTTTTTATTGCAAAATAAACTGTGTTGTAAAAAATGTACTTTATTTGTTAAAAAGTTTGACACCAAAGTAGTGTAAAATTTTAGTTAATAATTTGAGGTTATGTCATGACGCAGTTTGTGGAAAACCGAAAAATATTTCATGTATATCATGTATGTATTTGACCAAAAATTTAAAGTAAAGGCGGATCCAGAATATATATGAGATAGAAAGAGACAACAATATAGTGTTTATAGTCAAAAACGTTTATTTTGGTCATACGATCACTTAACATAATAAAAAACTGACTGAATATCAGTCATTCTCAAAATACTGACGTTTCGGCAACCATTTTCACTGGTTTAATATAGTGTTATCTCCTTCTCTCTCACAGGATAATCTAAGGTTTTGTTTGAGGGGGGGGGGGGGGCCGCTGAATTCGCCCTTGATTTAAACAATATTTCGCGATTTTACACCTCATATGACATTAAAAATTATACATTCTTTTTTTGCAATTTCTCCAATTTTAATTCTTTTATTATGGTTCAGAGAACGCAGTTAATTTTTACTTATAAAATAGATAAAAATATTAATTATTTTTCGAAAATAGATAACATGAAGGTAAAAAGTATATTACACAAAATAAATTAACGTGTGAATTTTAAAATAAATAAATCATTTATGTCTATATTAAAATTTTGATGAATTAAGGTATTTCTCTTCTGGATGACAGGGTCAAATCGATACTATTATGAAAACACGTTTTACGTAATAAATATGCAATATTTATTTCTTATGCATATTATTTAGTGTTCTTTAGTGTTTTCTCTAAACAATAAGCTTACTCAAGGCTGTAGCCGGGGGGGGGGGGGGGGTGATAGGGGTGTTTGAACCCCCCCCCCCCCCCCCCCCCTCCCGAAAATTTTTTGACAGCTGTTCAAGTTTTCAAAAAAATAAAAAAAAAAAAGGTTATCACTTTGACTGTTTGTTGACAAACCCCCCCCCAAATTTTTTTCTGGCTACGGCCTTGAGCTTACTTTTGAATATTATTGTCTGATTTAAGGGGTAAATATAGAAACATTAAACTTTCCTTATTTTTCAAAAACTCTTTTTCTAGGCGATTATTTAAAAATGTTTCAATTTTAATTATTAATGGCTTATTTTATTAAGAAAAATGTTCTCTACAAATTCACCGTTTAAAATTTTTAAAAAAGTTTAAACTTTTTGAACTATAAATATTTGTTTACAAAAAACTATGTAAAAAAAAGTTCTTTTTTTATAAACAATTATTTATATTTAAAAAACTATTAACTTTTCTGAAAATTTTAAACGGTGAATTTGTAGGGAACCTTTTTCTTAATAAAATAAGTAATTAGTAATTAAAATTGAAACATTTTTAAAAAATCGCCTATAAAAAGAGTTTTTGAAAAAATAAGGAATGTTAAATGTTACTATATTTATCCCTTTAATCAGACAATAATAATCAAGAGTAAGCTTATTGTTTAGAGAAAACACTAAAGAACACTAAATAATATGCATAAGAAATAAATGTTGCATATTTATTACGTAAAACGTGTTTTCATAATAGTATCGATTTGACCCTGTCATCCAGAAGAGAAATACCTTAAAACTTACATGTTCATATCCGTAAACAGTTTTAAATGATTGCAATCTTTGTAATCAGTAAAATTGAAATCGACTGTATTTAGATTAAGGGGATGTGGTATTATGACGTCACTGGTATAGACAAAAGTTGTATAAAATATTGAATATTTTGGCACAAAAATTGGTCCATCAATATAAATTGATTTAAAATGTATTGTCAATCAGTATTGTTTGAAAATAGTGTCGTTTGAAATTTGAATTTATTAGAATTTGGATCAATTATAATGTAAATAAAAAACACTTTTTCCTTTCTGCATAAATCGAAAATGATTTATTTTTACTTGTTATTAGCCAACTTTTTTTCTCTCTGGAAAATTGTTACTAAGAAAAACTTGTTAAAATTTCACTCTTGCAATTTACCAGTAAGAAAAAAATATTTAAAAAAAAGTTTTCAAAAAGATTGCACTTCCGGGAAAGTTTTGTCTTCTTTTTTTAAATTACAATGCTAGATCAGAAGAGCGACAGCTTGCTAGCGAATATTTCCATCTACTCTGAAAACCGTTATGTGTGTCTTATATTCGTATTAGGTTTCATGTCATTATTTAGGTCTATCGTAAATTACCTCATCAAGTGACCATAATTTCTACCACAAACTCTATAACCGACCTCTCGATTACTAAAATCGATAAATAGTTTCTAATTTCATTTATTTTATCTTTAAGAATTAAAATATAACACACAAATAGATTAAGTTAAAACTAATACTGGATTAAGAAACAGCAAAGAAATAGTAAACAGTAAAATTAATTTGTTAAATCCGCTTAAATTTACCAATATTTTAGTTACTTTAACTATCGAATTCTCGTTACAATTGCCAGAAATCTGCTTAATTTTATTGTAAATATCATTATATCATTTTGATGAAAATAAAAAATACCCTAACCAGAACTACTTACCTATCAAGTGTATGCAATAGTTAAATGTATAGGTATATTTTAGTGTATCATTACTCCTTGTTCTGTTCTACTTCCCTTTTGAACTTTCCGTATTTTCTTTTTTCCACTATATGCTGTCGATTTCACTATTATTATTCTCGATATGAATATTAAAACATAATGTATTATTCATATAAGATAAAAGAATATTTTAAGTTCATTTGTTATTACTCATCTTTTAAATCAAATTTTATTTGTCAATTTTAGGAGCTTTTTCAAGAAGACATTTCCATTGAAATTTGAGTAATTTTTTTCAACGTGAAAGTCGAGCGACAGAATTTATGAAATGGACTTTAGTTAGTTCGTAAAATAAAACCGGTTAATATTCGCCAAAGGCCAATGGATATTGGCAGTGTAATTATTTTAATTGAGATGCATCCAGGCGTGTTACATGAGTTTTAGGGTTCTTATGCCAGTAATTTTCTTGGTATGCAGGCTATATGGAAAATTAAGTAAACTATTTTTTAACCACTTTCAAAGCCATCGAACTTAGAAGTCTGGTAATAATTCACTTCAATTTTATTATTAATTATTAAAACAAACAATCATTCCTATCACTTTTTACATCAAATAAAAAGTATTAAACATGTCGTTCTGTAATTAATACTTCAAACTTTTTATTCATCAGAACATTAATTCATAATTAAATGAAAAATGTTTTTAATTATTTTACAATTAGTGAAACAAGTTATTTCTATCAGTTTTCATGTGGGGTAAAAATGAATAAGCGTATGGTTTCACAATTAATTAAAAACATTTTTAATTTTGTATAATATTAAAATTCATATGGATTTATGAATAAATTAAAAATTCTTTGTCGTAATTGAACGAAAAATGCAGTAAAGACACAATTGCATAAAAACTGTTCTAAAGTTCTAATTGAATGGAAAATATTCCAAATTTTTGATTCAGCACAAAACGTTGAGAATTTATTATGTACTGTCATCAGGGGCTATTTTGTGCAAACTAGCTATTTTTAATCAATAAAATCTTTAGATTGAAATGTTTAAATTTGCCCTGGGTGTAAATATTATTTGATGTCTAGACTTCAAAGGTACTAAATGTAATTATTTAATTCAATTTTTTCCTATTTTTTGTATATTTTAGAATAAATATATAGAAAAGATTTGTATAACACAAACGATTAAAACAATTTTTTACATAACTTTATGAAACAACGTTATCGTCTGCTAATTTTTAGGACACCTTTAAGGGTATGTAATGGAGTATGACGTCACTAGTATTGGCAAAACTTTTCTGTAAACTTTCTCTTAAAATAATAAATATGTTGATACCAAACTTTGTAGAATTACTAAAAATAGTATTAAAAAGGTCTATCCGTCCCAAATTTGTTTGAACTTTGTCTCCAAACTATTTTTTTTAAATTTTCGAAAATCAAGGAATTTTTTAAAAAATTAATTCTAAAGCAAAATTTAAACAAATTTGAGTCAGAGAGACCATATTAATGATATTTTAAGTCATTCTATAAAGTTTAGTGTCGAAATATTTATTATTTTTTAAGAAAGTTGACTGACATTTTTTGCCTATACCAATAATGTCATACTTCATCACATGCCCTTAAATGAATGTACAACATAACTCAATAATTAAATTTATTATTGCTTTAAATTCTGAAATTTAATGAAGAATAAAGAAGAGATGTTGTTTGCACAAAATAGCCCTGATTGACGGTAATGAAAATTTTAAATTATAATAGAGAATCTTCTCAATATGTAAATTAATTAAATATAGAATTCCTCATTTAACAAGAAATTCATAATTTAACAAAATATAATGTAGATCAAATATTTTACACAAAAATTATAATTTTTTAAAATTCCTTTTGAAAAACTGATTTAATCAAGTGAATCATTAGCCGATATATTAAATTGTTTCCTGACACCAGAACGACAAATTCTCTTGCGAGTACTAAGCCTGAAGCTATTAGGAACGATAAGATAATATTGAAAGTAACTTTCTTGATACGACTCTCTCTCTACTTTTTATGAATACTTTAATATTCTCTGAATAGACCTTTATCATAACTGCGATCCAAGAGCTAGTCTTGTAAATGCAAATTTATGAGATCTTGAAATACTTTATTTAAATGGTTTTTCTACTTCAATGGTCTTCACCTATATCTGTTTCTTACCTTATTCCGAATTAAAACTTAATTTTCATAACTAACAGCCTCTAACTTTAAAAGAGTTTTAGTTAAAGAAATTTTCAAATGACGAAAATTTTTTTTATTGCAGAAGTTTAACTTTAGAGAATGTTTTACGAAGTAAAAAGTTTTAGAAGGTTCTTACATTGGTTTTTACTACAATTCTAAATTTTTTTCTTTTATTTCCTTTTTTTTTTATTTATCTGCTGCATTTGAACATTTCTGATTGAACAGTTTCCAAAACTTAGTTTCAATAATAGAGACACTAGAAACAGGACAAAAAAACTTGAATTAAGTTTTTTACAGTTTTTGTAAAACACAATTTTTAGATCAAGATTTTAGTTTTAATTCCTGTACAGTTCATAATGAAGAAGTAATTTAAAGATGTAATCAAAAGAGATAAAAAGCTTTTAGACATGAATTTAGAAAGGGGCAGAATAAATCATCATAGTCTTCTGAAGACTCTAATCATAGTGATTTACTTCAATTTTATTCAAAGAAAAACAGTAGTCGTCGCAAATTACCTTCAGATGCACATTCATCAAGATCTGTTTCATAACAACCTTCATTGCATAATTGTAATTTATAATATATTATAGAACATAATCGATTTACATACTTAAGGGGAGGAACCAATAAAATTTTATAACATTTCATAAATCGCGTTATTTAGAGGTACCAAATTTTCTTCTAGTAACATTTTGGATTTAAAATTAACCTATAGTGAACTAAAAAAAACATTCTGGCGTAATTTTTTTTTTATTAAATTTTTATTTTTTAAAAATAAGGCGTCATAAATTTGGATGAGTTAAAATTTTAATAGATAAGACAATAAATTCCTCAAGTTTTAATTTTTTTTAATGAGATGAATTTTGAACTTGGTATGTTACACGTAAAATTTCTCATATAGGGGAGACCGAGGCTACTTGGCGCACTTTTCACTCTTTGTTCATTGTCTCTGCCAATTTTGAATACATGAAAACTATATTGTACAGAAACTTTGCTTAACATCTCAGCTTTGATTAAAAAAAACAACAAAACTTCCAAAAAAAGTTGTACTTCTTTTTTAGAACAGACTATTTGGAGAAAACCAAAGTGAGCCAACTAGCCCCAGCCCGGGGCTGCTTGGCGCATGAATTCAAATGTGTGATTACAGATCAAGCAATATGTTTCATCGTAAAAATCTGAAAACGTAAAATTACGAGATTACACTAATAATAATAATATATAATAAACACTTTTTTATATTAAAGGGTTATTCTTGGTATTTATAATAAAATAAAAGTGTTACCACATTGAATTTAATAAATTTTTAGTAGTCAACCCCGGCCCTACTGCGCCAAGTAGCCCCGGAGAGACTATTTATACATTTTCTTTATTTTTATGAAAACTATAAATGTAAATAAAAATTTTTTTATTGTTTCTTAAAAGCAACTGTTCCGAACACAGAACCTTATTTTTGATTTTTTCTGATTTAATTTTGTAAAAAGATATAACAAAAAAATGAAGACGTTAAAATTTACTTTTGAGTACCAAAATTGGTTTTTTGAATTTATAGTCCAAAATAATTAATGAATAATAATGAAATTATGTGCGAAGTTACAGTTCATCAAGTACATTAATTTGAACGAAGAGAAAAATTAATTAAACTTTTCACTTTTGAATAAACTTAAGTGCGTCAACTAGCCCCTGCGCCAAACAGCCCCGGTCTCCCCTATTCTTTAACCATCATTGACAAATTATTGGTTCAAACTTGTCGATCCAATGTGTACTGACGAGTAGAAGTAGAGTATAATCAATAGCTCAACTCACTTGTGAGAAAGGCAAGTGAAGCCATACGTGGTAAACTATTAAGTCAATATTAACCAAAATTGGAACCTTTGCTTCCAATATTGATCCAACAATTTGCCAATCATTAACATTGATAATTTCTCATTGGAAAGTTTGACAGTCACACTTTTCTCTAAAATTCAATTTTCGTGCGTACAGTAAGGCAAAAATGAAGTTGTTAATGGTTAAGTCATGCTTATAAAAATTGTGTAAATACTTTTTTATAATAATAAAAATAACCAATAGAAAGCCATTTTCTGATATTCAAGCAAGCTATAAATTAAAAAGATATTATTAAAACATTCATTTAAACTCGTTAAATTAATGTTTAGTAGAAATAACAGAAACCGGAATCTAATAGTCGGTGTTTCTCGGGAAATGACAAAATACTACTGGATACACCTACGTAGTAAATTTAGAAATAACATTTCTTGTACTAATTTTATTTCATTCTATCTTGTTGTCTGAATTAGAATTTAAATTGCAAACTTTAAGCAATATAAGAAATCACGTATATTTTGATTTGTAACATAATTTATTTACTAAATCAAGAATCATAAAATGATAATAAAGTTATTTATAATCAAGAAACTAACAATCCAATTCTACACAGAAGTAGTGCAAACATATTATAAATATGATGTGGTTGTCGTCGTACACTATAAAATCCATTACTTTGTCTTATAGGTCAGATACAAAATTGTAAATTATTACTAATTATTGACAAGCGCAGTAGAGCATAATGACAATTGTGATACAAGCCTGGTAGTGCATTTTAAAAATGTCACCTGCTTATTGTGAATAATTCATTATGATAGGATTACGCGGTAGCTCTGCACGTTTTTGGATTCTTTTTTATAGAACTACTAAATTAAAACAGCACAGTTTAATATCCAGAGATTAAAATCCGGAAGTTTAGGATGTCTAGGGTTAATGAAAGCTTATTATTCCCTTCAAACATTTTTTCCATTTTGATAGAAACCTTTAGTTATACTTTGCTCTCTAGATCTCATGTTCCCTTCTTCGATCGTTGGTGTAGATGTTACTGTTAGAAGTTTCGTGCTCTCTAAGGATTCTTTCCAGTTAAAAATTCATTTAAAGGAACTTTTAAGGAACGCGTCATGAACCTTTAAGGAATTTTAAATGTTCCTTTAAGGATCCTCAAAGGTCCTGCAATAATTCCTTGGAGGATCCTGACACGATCTCTTGACTGAATTTGGGACAACGATCTTTCACAGGTTCCCGCGAAGGAACGCATATAATGTAAATGTTCTCATGCAGGTTCCCACCTAGTATCCTTTAATAGAAATTTTTTGGATAATTTGTTTTTCGGTTCTGGTAATTGATCAAAATTATTTTGACGTAGGATTCTAGAAAATTAAAAACTACTGCGCAGCCGTAAGTATCATAGAAACCAAGTTCTACCAGTGCGCATCTTGTATTCAGTTCTTTGAAAAACTACACATTTTCCTACATAGAAACTTAATTATGTTCCTTTACCGAGTCCCTCGTAGGACCATAATACAGCTTAGGATTCTGTACAGGTACACGCAGGGAACCTGTGAAGGATCGTTGTTTCAAAGTCCGTCAAAGGACCTCGTCAGGTTCCTCTAAGGAATTATTGCAGGACTATTGAAGATCCTTAAAGGACCTGTCAGGATCCTTAAAGGAACATTTTTAAAGTTCCTTAAAGGTTCATGACATGATCCTTAAAAGTTCCTGTAAAGGATTTTTTAACTGGGTTCTTCCTGTAGAAAAGGTTCATATCCTTTTTTCCGCAGAGAGGATACCTGGGCCGATATTCTGATAAGTGACTAACATTAAAAAGTGTAACTCCTTATTTACTACAATATATAATATATGTTGTGTCCGAAGTTGGTCAGTACATTTAAAACGAGCTCGACCTTGTCACCGGTCCAAGCCTAGTCGTTGCTTGGGTTCTATCTTATTGATACTCCCATCAGCTCCATACTTAATCTCCATTCGAATAATATCGTAACCGCAAATACTTTGTGAGGAAGGTTATCCCAACACAGAGTGGACATATATATATCGGGTACCCACCCCTATCTAATTTCAGTCTACCCCGGGAATTTTAGTTTTCTCAGTGTCTTTCATATCTGGGTGGTTTTCATCTATCCGTTACCTGGAGTTGCGCTCAATTGGGGTGTTAGAAACTCCACATCAAATTCTATACAAGTACTTGACCAAGTCGGCTGCTGTGGTGTCCCGTAACGAGACAACTAAGTCTTTTAACAACCCGATCTCTTGAAAATCACGATATTCTGATATGGTCATCTAAGTACTTAACTAAGTAGGCCCAATATATACAAACTGTTTAGTCACGGATGCCACTAAACAATCCAAACCTGTAATATAATTATTTTTTTTTTTTTTCTCCAAAAAAGTTTAGCATTTGCGCACTTGTTCGTGTGGGATTCGACGACGTCCCGTGGTAATACCTCACTAAAACGACCTCTCCTATTCTTGCTTTTCTTACCGTTGACCGGTTTTGTTCCATCCGTTCTGGAAGGCGAGCAAAAGTGTGATTCATTTGCTAAAGACAATATTTTTGCATAATTGTCTTCATCCACAACCGCCGATGTTCTTACGCGGTGCCAAGAATGTTGTCGTATGCTTTTTAAAGCTACCAAATAAGATCTTATAATGAACAGTACTGACGAACCAGATTGAGGAAGTTCAGTTTAACAGCTTCATGACACTTTTAACTGAACCCTGATCTCCATCTAAGAGTCTTATTGTGAGTATCGCTGCGCATTACGCAGTCGACATAACCGCAAATAATCTTTGTAGATGTTTTTCTCAACACAGAGTGGACAATTATATCTGGTGCTAACCCTTATCTGACTTTGGTCCGCCCGCTGGGTATTTTAATTTCCTTGGTACCTCTGAAAGAAGAACCTCTCATATGTGAGAGGTCTTCCTCTATCGGACACCTGGGAAGACGTCCTATTGGGATGTCAGAAACTCCACCTCAAATATAATAAACCTCCACTAAATCCTTTACCAATTGCACCTACGCAATGTTCTGTAATGGTTATCCGAGTACTGAGTCAAGTAGTACCACTGAGTACCACTATCTTTAAGCTGTTTAGTAGCGGATGCTACCAAGAATTGTTATTGTTACTATTATTATTATTACTATCCCCCTCAGTTATATATGTAAAGTATGGTATAATTGTTACTCATGCGGGGTCGTGTTCTATGATAGTAACGCATGTGTATTTGTATAATACGATGGTAACGCCTACGAAGTTGTATACTATGACAGTAACGCATGCGCAGTTGAACAGTAAGCAATACATGAGTCATAGTATTCGGCTTCCAGTGCTCACGTTTTGCATACAGGTTTATTTTTCATCCTTAATTATATAAAAATATGAAGCACAAATGTACATAATACATCTGATACCATACAAATACATTTGTTATATATACAACCATGTAAACGTTTATATAACAAATAATTTTAAGTTAAGACAGAGGTAAATCCTTCAACATTATTTTAGTTGAGAAATCAGGAAATGATCTGGGGCAGGTGAGATAGAATAAAAAATTCAAAAATTATGCCAAATGAACGTCGCTATGTTAATGTGACGTAATTTTTTAATTTTGTATTCAATATCACCTTCCCAAGATCATTTACTGGTTTCTCAACTAAAACAAATAATTTTGTTTGGTGTACAGAAACCTAGGTTTTACTACCAGTTAACTATCAATCCTCCGATTTTTCAAATTTGATGGCTTTAATAATTCTGCTCTTCATATTTCATCAATTTTAAACTCCTATCTAAACCAACAAGTCCGAACTTGACTTCCTTTTTTTTATTTCTCATAACCCCTAAGTTTCTGGTCCAATCGTCTTCTAGTATGCAATAGACAGCTCCCCTCTTAAACTTTTATTTTCCAACTTCATTATTTGGAATTATTTCTCAAATTAGAATTTTTATTTATTTACTTATTAGGAAAGAAAAGTTCATAGGGCTGAAGAGCTCTCAAAAAAAGAAATTAAAGGAAAATAAAATAAAAAATTTTTTTGATATAAAAATTATTATTATAATATAGCACTTGGTAGCTTAGATTAATTGGTCTAACAAAAATTTAGATATTTTAAAGTAAGTAAGAAATTGAGAAAGTCCAGCTCTCTTTTTTTAAGAAACTTTTAGCACTACCAATTAACACTCCAAACCTCGCTGTTAGATTAAAAACCGGGTCTCTTTATGTGGCTCACAGAATCTTTTCAATTGTACTAAACTGGATTTACAAAATTTCGTTAATGTCTAATTCAAGGTACCCCAGGTTATGCTTGGATAGACTGAGAGAAATAGCATTAAAGAGGCCTCAAGTTAAGTTCAATTAGTTTTCTCAATTAAGATTCTTTTTCGTGGAAGGTAACTTGAGCGAAGCATGGACCTCACTTTCTTTGGACTCTGTGGGTGCTATGAGGGAGTCAGTCCTGGTGAATTATGGTCGATTTCTCATGATTCGTGATCGCGAACAATTATCTCTATCAAAAAGCCTCTTAATCTATCCATATCTTTCGCTTTTACATTGAACACGGAGCTACTTGATTTCAAGAATGCCGTTATTTTTTAAGAGAGGTTTTGCTTAAGTCAGACTGTTAAATGTTCACTGTTGTCGCATTTATTTGGGACGTTCCTCTTACACATTTCAAAACTGTGAACTTTGCCCTTTATGTACCCGAGAGGAAGGAGATCTTTTTCACATATTAGTGAATTGCCCAGCGTGTTCTTTTTGTGAGAACAATTTTTTAATATTTTAAATCACCCGTCGGTCGACTCTTTCTAGTTAGATTTTCTATCAAGAAGAAAATCTAAAGATATTAAGCGATTCGTAAACGTTTTATCCTCTATTTTGTTAAATCAAAACCGTACCAGTGAAATTGTTAGCTAATGGCTTATGGTTTTTATATAAAATTATGTCAAATAATTTTACACGAACCTCCGCTTGTTTTTAAACATTTTTCTGTTTCTTATAACAAGTGTATTTATAATAATAATAATAATAATGATAATAATAATAATAATAAACTATTTAATTTAAGTAAGTAAGAAATTTTATCCTCTACAATGATTCAAATGTTAATGATTTAGAACGTTTGACAATCAGTGTTCAAGTTTAAATTAATTTTGAAGTACAACTTCTTTTACGAATGAACAAAATTAATTTTAAACTAAAAATTTATTTTTGCCTCAAATTGACATAAATAAAAATTTTCTAATAACAATTACTAATAAAGGTTATTTTTGTGAGATTTTACGACAGAATTTGCATACGCTCAGGTGGTCAAATGTAAATGAACGACCTTTTTCTCTTGTCTTCCTCAATCCGATTCCCCAGCCAGACCTTTCCCAGTTTATTCAACTGCGTGAAATGCTCGTCACGTTCGAGACAAGACACTCGGAAGATTTGAACATGTGCAGCTTTTTGTAAACGTATGTTTCTCACATACAATATTAAATGAAAGGAGATTCACTTATTAATTACTTAACACACTTACCTCACTAGAGAGATCGAATAATTTCCATTAATAACCACGTGATTACGTAAATACAAAAATTATTCAAGTCTCTCCACCCTTATTCAGACTTTCTGTCTAATAGAATTACCGATTTACTTGTTTATACTTTTTACTTTTACACAAAATACTTTCTGTGACAGTATTAAAATCTTTCGAAATTATTTCCTTAATGTCAAATAAATATGTAAGTGTTAAATTAACATCTTATTAATTATACACATTTTCTTTTTAAAAAATATGTCCTTCTTATCAGTATTCAAAACTTTTCTATTTGCTATTCCCTTTTTCAGTTTAAAGAAAGAAAGCAAATTTATTAGTTTTGTTAAAAGGCAGTTAGGCTAACAAATGTTAATTGATGCTTATGATATCTTCGAAGTGAGTCACGAAATGACCCCCGAGGCCGGTAATTAATTCCAGCGCTGGGATTCTTCAAGTACCAAATGCTGACCATGAAACTTGCCAGACAGGAAAATTAAAACGTGATTCAAGCTCATGACGACTAATTTGATTCGCACCAGAATCTCATCAGGATTCACTTCTTATATCTTGTTACTTTAAACCATTAAGAATTGGGAAATTGAAATTTGAGAAAAATTGGAAATTCGAACCCCTAAGAAAATCGAATTAAAATTGCAAAAATTAATTATTCTGCATAATGTTTTTCTAAAAATCTAAAATATTTATCGCTTATTTATTTAATTATTCTTGTGTGAATTAAATCATTAAACCATCAAATTTTTTCCAGTATTAACAAATGTTGTTTTTTTATTATTTCTAGACCTTCTTCTGAGACATATTAGATAATATGCTACAACAAATTGTTGGTTTTCAACTATTTATTATAAAACTAGTAAAAAATTAATGCGTAAAATATAGAGGACCTAAAATTAAGTTATAATTTAATTCATTATCAATTGCGACAATTTTTATACAATGTAAAAAGCATAATTAAGTTCTAAAATTCATAATTTAGTATTTTCATTTGATAGAATTCCATTATTAAATATAATTTTGTTTTGCGCCCTCCAAATATTACAAATTATTAAGTTTTGCATAAAATAAATTAATGTTTTTTAATTATAGAAAATATTTATAATTTTAAACTAAACCAGATAATCAGTAGTGTTGAGAAGATACAAACGGCTTATTGTTCGAATTCAAATGTTTATTTTATAAAAATTATTTCTTTGCCTGCTTTTAAAACTGGCACCAATTCATCTTTAGAGCTACAAGTAAATTTTAATAATTAAACAACTTATAAACTAATTAGGTAGGTACTATGTAAATAATTCTTTGGTTGTTAAAATTGTTTAGATATAAAATTCCTTACAAACTAATAAATAATTGAAAAATTGTAGTTTGGTTCCACGTAGAATCAAACATTTTTTAAACAATTTTAATAACAATAAATGATTTATATACCACCTAATTAGTTTAAAAGTTGCTTAATTATTGATTAATGTGTTACTAGAAAGTAATATGCAATTATTATAATTTTTATTAAATTATTTTACGCTGATGAATGAAAATTGCTATTTTGTATTAATTTAATAAATAAACTCAAGCTGATATAAAGTTCACTATATCAAAGTAATTATAAACAATTAGGTATGTATGAATGATTTTAAACAAAAAGCTACAAATGAGATACAAGATAAGCTGAATAATGTTTTCCTCTCGCGCCATGGAGCAATTATAGCGTACCATACAGGTAGTGAGTGTGACGATTTTCGACTGGACAGAAAGGAATGTCTGACTTATGAAATATTAATTATTGTTGTAAGGTCAGGCTGGAAATCCATATGTCAGTGATCATTGAAGGAAAGGTGTTTCTCGTGTATTCCATACTCGCGCATTGCTCGTAACGGGAGAGGCGTCTTTACCGCTGCATTAACGGTTGCCGTTTTTCACGTAAGTGAAAACAAGTTTCTGATTTCTTTCACAATCGCACTGTTAAATGACAACATTTCATTAGAAATGATTACAGAGGGGCAGATAAGCCCTTGCGCTCATGAGTCTCCCGTTTTTCTATTCGCAGTATAATGCTCGCTCCTAACTGATGTTTCCAACCCATGCAGCCGTCTCATTCAAAGAATACGCCTTAGAAATCAATTTCTTTTCAGTCTCTCTAACATTAAACATTATTTAACTACTTTATTCTAAGAATAGGGGTTTAAACTTAAAATATTTGAATACAAAATTCAAGTTGAATTTTTCAGGTCAATATTATCATATCTAAATAATATATTATGATATATTAAATGTGTGTAAAATATGAAAAATTCTGAACAGGTAAAAAACTGATAAAATTAAGAAATGAAAACTATAGTCGAAAATTGCACCAAAAATATGAAAAAGACTTAGTTTTAAAAGAACCACAATGTTTAAGATAGGAAGTCACAGTGCGATTACTAATTACTTGAAATTCACACTATTCAAGGCTAATTTTCATATTGTTGCATTAAAAGGTCTCTGAAATTTTTGTAAGTCAGTTTTTATTACTATAACGGCAGTACGAAATTAGTATTCAAAGCGAACGACACTATAGTGGAAATCCCATCTGTAATGTTCCCTCACGTTCCTGTTTTACCACTGAATTTAGATTCAAAACCTGTAACATTGTTGAAATTTCAAATAAGATGAAATTTTCAAACTTTTCCTCGACTTCAATTTTATTGATTACATATTATTTTTACATTATTCTACAAATGCCTTTCAGTTTAAGAACCTAGCTGTCAGGTATTTGGTATCAGTGATGACAAAATAATAAGAAAAATATGATGATGAAGACGCAAAAGATATTAATTTTTTGGTGTGAAATTAAATGTACATTTTCTCCATGAAATTCGAAAAGTATTTGACTAGCCTATAAGATTAAAAAAATATATTGAGAACGGATTAGATGTAAAAAATGTGTTTGTTTGATGTGACATTCACGTTCGCATTGTTCTGACAATATCCATCCAATTTAAAAGCAACACGAATGAAAGAATAGAATCCATGACCTTAGTCGAAAATCACTAGTCGTAAACTGACTACATTGCGTTGACACTAAGATACCTTTATGAGTTTGCGTTGGTATTAAGATACACTCGCGAAAGTGCACAATTTAAGTCGAATAGATTTATGATTCTGAATGTAATCTCCAGTGGGTTCCTATATGTAAATTATAATTTATGTACTCCTTGGAATAATCAGCCATTACTCCTAGCTCTGTTAGCTCAGGAGTCTCTCAATTTGCCTTGAGCATTTTATTATAATTCGACGTACACTATAACATCTTATTCCAATACTTAACAAGCCAATTTCATTTTAGGATGCTAAAAGTCATTTTTACTCATTATAATTATAATGACTAAGAGTTTAAGTTCCACAATAATTATTTATGTTCTCATAACCTAATTTAAATTTTTCTGTCGAATGTAAATTAGTACGATCAACTAATAAAGTATAGTTAATTGCTAAACGTAGTTTTTGGATGGTAAAGGTTCTTTTTATATATTTTATTTTATATAATATAATGTCGTTTTCTATCATTATTGTTTATAATACTATGTTCTAATAAACATTTATTTCACCATGTAGTTAAAAACGAACTCATGCTTCTATGATTTCTAATAAAATTCAGTACTACTATATGTCCAGATAAAAATTTATGTTACTACATGTTCAAATAAAAATTTATGCTACCATATACGTTCTAATTACAATTTATGTTACGATTTTCAATTAAAAATGTATGTCACCCTGTTCAAACGAAAATTTATTTAATCATTAATTAAAACCGCAACTTGTTGATTACTAAGAAAGAATAAAATTCTTAAGCTACAATTTCAAAAATACGTTTTATCAGATGTGTGAGAAATTATTTAATTACTTGATTCATGAGAATGTAATTACTAGATTAATTAATTTATGAGAGTACCGTTCTCTAATTATTTAATTTAAGAGAGTGTCACTCTCTAATTATTTAATTTCTGAAATTGTAATCTAAATTACTTTCATTGAGACATACTTATTTGTAAAATTTTATAAATAGTGAAATTAAAAATTACTCGTTAATTTCAGGTGATCGGCTTGAAAACCGCCAGTAGCAACGGAGACATTTGGCCATTGGAAAGGCCAGACGGAATGCCAGCAATTCAATCACTTGAAGTGATGTGTGGAAAGGATCACATGGATGTTCATCTTTCATTTTCTCAACCCTTCGAGGGCATCGTATCTTCCAAAGGCCAACACGCGGATCCCCGCTGTGTCTACGTCCCACCTTCAACCGGACAGAATTTTTTTTCATTTCGGATAGCATATGCAAGGTAATCTATTACATCACAAATTTTAACTTTCATTATATTAGAAATTTTAATTTTTATAGTAAATTAATTAAAATATTTTATTTATCTATTTATTTACCAGCACAATCTTCTACAGAATAAAGTTCAGTCAAGACGCGATGCTGTATGAACTTTTGAAATTTGCTACCGATTAAAAATTGTGTAATTACCCACATTTAGAACTTGTTATTTATTTTTAGGTTTTATTAATTTAAGTATTTAACTAAAGTAGAAATATTTTAATTCGCCTCAGATTCTAACATCACGGAACTCACTTCCCCGATTTCGCGTTCCAGATTCCACAATTTCCTAAGAGTTTCTAAATCCAGAATGGGGTATAAAAGAATCCGTGATATTAGGATGTGGACTGGTCAAAAAGATTGCGAAATCTGAAATGATAAAAAAAGAGGTAAGAATATGGAATGCGTTTGATTTCTGCATCTGGGAAGGTGAATCAGAAAGTGAAATCCAAAATTTTGAATCCGGAATGCAGATTCAGAAATAAGTAATATGGAATCCGGGATGCGGTATTAGGAATTCGGAATACATAATAAGGGATGTGAAATCCCTGATGTATAATCCTGAATAGGATATAATGGAATGCACCATTAGGATGTGGAATGGTCGCATCCGGGATTGCAAAAATTTTTTAATATTTATTTTTTTATATGCAACATGATAAAAATAATGTCCCAATGTGGAACGGCAGAGTCCAGCATCTGGAAATATAAACTATACAATACTGGACGTGGAATCGGAAATATGAAGTACAGAATCTGGAATTTTTTATCTAAAATCCGAAATGGCTGTAACAGAATCAGTAACATTGGAATGTATAGAATAATCGAGTCCTGGGTATGGTATTCGGGAATTACAATTCAGGACGCAAAAAGCTAAGTTGGGGAATTCGAAAGAATGAATCCCTGATATAAAATCAGAAATGGGATATAACTGAAATCGTAACATAAAATAATTTAGAATATGTACAGAATCCGGAATGTGGTATCCTTGATGTAATATCCAAAGAGAGTATAATGGAATCCGTAACATGAGAATGTGGAAAAATCGAGACTACAATGAAAAAAATGTTTAGTTGAATATCGTCTTGCTAAAAAAATTTAGGTGTAACAGCTAAAAATATGGCTATCTGTGCTAAACAGTTAGCAAAGATAGCAACATTTTTAGCTGTTACACCTAAATTTTCAGCAAGACTAAATCCAGCAATACTTTTAGGTGGAACAGCTGAACATTTTTTTCAGTGCTGGATGTGGTATATTACTTAGGATAAGGAATTGGGGATGTTGAATCCAGATCTTGGAATTTATTATGCAGAATCCGAAATATGGAGTATAGATCCAAGATGTCGGAATTACAATGAAATGATAAAATCCAGAACGCCAAAATATGCAATGCTGGAATCCAGGATGTGGAATTCAAGATATGGAATTCAGGATGAGTAATTCGAGATGGGTGATCCAAAATATGGAGACCAGAATCTGGTATATGGAATCTCTGATAAATAATTCCAAATAAGATTTAAAGGAATCCGTAACACTTTTTTTTATTACGAGGTTTGATTAATGCATTTACGCAACATAAAGAACACTTTACAATGAATGATGCGCTGCACCATTGAAAGAGGGTGCTCCCCATGTGTGGGACTCGAGTCCAGAGAATAGTTTACTTTGGTATATAAATATTCTCCTATACCCATAGATCTCTCAGCCCAGCATCAGATCTCCATCAGCCGACAAATCAATGGGTGTAAGAACTCTCACCGATCAACGGCGGACTTCGAAGTGGTGTCAGGTGGTGGATTCTATACGGATTCCTTCCTTTCCTACGCTCCGTATGCCCGCGACTCACGTCACTCCCGGCGAATTGCGCTTTCGCGCTTCTTCCGATTTGGCCTGTTCCAGGACTTTCCTGAAAAAGGCGTAAGTACCGGAGCCCGCTATGTGAGACGTATTGCCTACTGTGCTATTCTGGATCCCGCACAGGAAACAAAACGCCTTGTTCATGCACTGTGCAAGAGTGTGACCAGACTCTCCGCCCTTATAGCATGCGGTGGATCTGTCCACTCGCCTGCACTCGTTCTTTTTATGGCCATAGTCCAACCACTTATGGCACCTGGTGACCATTATACGCCTTCTTCTTGGGCAGTTAAGGAACTCAACTTTTACCCGGCCTATGTTTTCTAGTATTACTGCCTCCTCGTGGTTCGCAACCACGATGGCCAGTTTAACCCCTCTCCTGTTTGGTTCTAGGACCTTCACCTCTCTTTTATCTGGGGACGTACCCAAGAGATCTCCCAGGGCTGCTTCTACTTCTTCCTTCACCGTTAAACCATCAAGGTCGCGGATTTCCAGAGTCACCCTTCGGTCCTTCGCCGCCCTGACAGTTCTCCATCCTGGTACGGTGGAGCATGTTCCCTTCTTTTGTCGGCCATGCACCGACCACCGTAGTCTGGCAACAGCCAGGATCTACTTCTTTTCTGAGTTTGCCCAAGACAGAAGCATACGTCTGTCCTTGACAAACTCGGACCAAGACCGTCAGATTTCTGGCTTTGCCAGATTCGATGGCGATTCTCGGCACAACCTCCTTAGCCTGTTTTGGCTTCTTGATCTTTGGAATCTTTGCTTTCTCGGCCAAGGTCTCCACCGGCTTACTCTTTTTCTGTTCCTGTTGTGGAGGAGAACGCTCCTCCGCAGCCCGCTTACGTCCCTACTGTAAAAACGTGCGTGAGATCTATCATAAGAAGGTAGGTATGTACTTGTATGTGAACGCATATAAGATCTCAGGTGACACAGCCGAGATCTCGTATAAGATCTTATGTGAGAACGTATGTGAGTTTGTATGTAAGAAAGTATGCACTATCGTGTCGGTTATTCAACGAAAATTTACTTCTTAAATATTTCAAGTAAAAAGTCAGTTACGAACACACGTGAGAAGTCACATGAGAACTCACGTGCGTACACATGTACGAACCCACCAAAGTACATTTATTGTACTGGTCTCTCACACTCCAGGACAAGGCTTCTCATCGCCTTGGCCTGGACGCGTTCCCTGATCTTCCTTCTAGAGTCTTTGCCCTTCTTCGCGCTCTGAAGGTTCTCGTGATAGCGGATATCCGCCGCTTCTGCTTCCTCTCGCTTTCGCATTACTTCGAGCAACCAATCGCTCAATTTCTTTAAACCCGATTGGATGTCCGCTGCGACGTTCCTTTGGACTTTCAGACGTTCCATCATGTGTTCCAACTTTTCCTGCATTCTTAGGAAGATATCCCTTTTCTCCTGGCGCAACCTCATGCACTCGGCCCTTCTTTTTTTGCAATAATCAAGGTCAGCAGCGGTGGCATGGCTAAAAGCGCTGCCACAGCTACCAACACTTTCCGCACTACCACGACGCGACCTACCTTGACCATCCACCGTTAAAAACGATGAGTTAAAAACAACCCGCTTCTGCGGCACTCGATGCCGGCGGTGACGTACCACTCCCCCTTGGCACCTCAAATCATCTAAATTAAAATTAAAACCATCAATTCGATTCCCACGAGCCTTGGAGAAAGAACGGTCCACCTACACAGAGCTCCGTCACCTCCGAACGTGTCACCGACGACGACAGTGCGTCCGCCGACCAGGCCCTTAGCATCAGCAACCGACGCCTGCACTTTACAGAGGACAAATTGAACAGCACATAGGTTGGGCGACGTTCGCACCATCCCCGGCAGCTTCACGGCGGATTTTGTAACCCTGGTGCCATCCATCTCTCTGAACAGTGTGGAACCTTAGATTGGGTTAGGTGTCGTTGGTCAGATAAAACAGACAATCTGTCCATCGAGTGCCAACCCTAGATCGAGACTACTCCACACCAATTTAGAAAAATCAAGGAGGCGGGAGTGTCCTATTCTTTCCAGAACCCATGTCGTTCACAGCTGACGAGGATGGTTAGCTTCCATTTGGAATCCGAATTAACAAGATCCGCATAGGTTAGCTAGTGCACAGCTTGTCTAGTGATGGCGACCGAAGTACAAGCACCTGGCTGGTCCTAAGCCCCCTCACCACGACAAGGTGACACCACGAGGGGGGATCCGTAGCATTAAAATATGAAATGATCGAGTGCGGTTTGTTGAAATATAGAATAAAGAATATGGAATGTCAGAATGTGTAATGTCGGAATCTGACATTTAGGACGCAAAAAACGAAATGAAGTTTTAGGTATATAAAATTCGGTAATAGATTCGGGTGTATCAAATCCGCGATGTGGTATCCAGAATGTGGAATCCGGGGTGTGTAATATCCTATGTGTGGACTTCCGTTTATATAATCCGAAATGAGAAATCGGTATTTAGAATCCGGAGTTTAGAATTCTGAACATAGAATATAAGGAATCTGGAATGTAGAACTGGAATCAGGGAAAAGTTACATATAATTTTTATCTAGATCACAACTCCTCTGTAAATATTGTCGAATCTGTCCGGATCATGTTTAACTGATCAGGGCTAAATCCACAAAAGGGTCATAATTAAGCACTTTCTAAACAAGGGAAGTGATTTGAGAAAATAAATTACTTTGCTTTTGCGGACAACCAAATCAATTTAATGATTAGAATCAACGAGTCTTGACTGAGAACGATGTTATCAAGGTTCATTAACTGCGCCGATTTAATTAATTCGATTCTTTTATTACCCCTCACTAGACAGTGAGTATCTTTCCTCAGGATTTGCAATCAAGGTCGTGTGCATTACACGTAACATTTAGCACGCGCATCGATTAATGAAAGTGTGTTACAGTTCTGATTATCCACTCGAGCGCCACATCTACAGTTAAGCATTAGATACATCGTAGACTCTAATCTCTGTCATCACTATCGTATCCATTGAATTAGAGGTCTATACCGAGCACTAACTCTCGGGATCTCGCAGCATCCAATCAACCTTTAACTGATAAGCACTTCGACACTATCTATCAATATTGAACCATAATCAAGCGAAATTCCCAATTCTCTAAGAAACTACACGAATTTTTCAGTCACAGTTAATTTATTATTCCCATTATTGCAGAAATTTTTCTCATCCCAGGAGTAATTAGATTTAATCCAATTAAATTAAATTTTTTAAATTTGAAGCGTGCAACGTTCAATGAGAGATAACTAGAAGGCTAAAATTGTAATTGAGTTAATTTATTATTGACATTGAAACTTTCCACGTGCGGTTTAATTTATTTTAATAAAGTATTTCAGGAGTAGCATTGGAAAATCTATTATTTTGAACATTGTAAATTATCAATTATCTCATAGAATTACCAGATTACAAAGAATAATAATTAATTTATTATCTACAGATATTTTTCTAACCTAAAACTAAACTAATCGAAGAGATCTAAATAGCTTGAAGTTTTAATCAGAGAACATTTTAATGAAACATAATTTTTGCATTTTGTCATAGGTGTGGTACGAAACCGGACATGCACGGTCAATTTTACGAGAATACTGTAGTAGTTCAATACGATAAAGATCTACTTGAGGTTTGGGACGAAGCTAAAAGACTACGATGTGAATGGTTTAACGACTATGAAAAAACGGCTTCAAAACCACCAATGGTAATTGCAGACCTTGATGTCATTCAACTTGATTTTAGAGGTAAAAATACTATTTTATGTCACGATTATTATTATCATTATTATTGCAGACAATCTTACACGTTTCTCAATTTTTTCTAAACATGTATGAAAAATGTTTAAATTGCAAAAATGTCAAGAATATTAACAGTTCCAAACATAATGAAATTAATATTTGGTATGCACTTTCCTTATTTTCCTATTACTTGGAAAAAAGATTAATAGGTATACAAAAGAAAATGAATATTTTAGATAATTGTTGTTTTATCGACTTATGTTACAAATATTATTTTCTTCATACGTGATAAAAGAATAGAATTAAGTTACTAGGAGTGACGATTCTTACCAATTTAAATAGAATGTTACCCTTGGTTAGTTTTGATAAAAAATCTTAACAAAGCGCAAATACCACAGTCTGACCGCAAGGTCCATTTAATGCAAAGAACTCTGCGTACCTGGAGCAAGAAAAACTTGACCAACTGAACTCGAGCAACTGTAGTCAACCGCAGAAAAGAACCGTGGTTACGCCATTTCATTTCCATTTATGCGATAAATTACTGCTTCCAACTTTCTGGCTCATTTGCAAAAAGAAGAGAAATATTTTTGTGGTCATACTACTTACATTTCTCTTTGCGGTATTGCATCTAAAAGCAAAACATCTTCTATTTCTTACAACATTATTACCTGCAATAAAAATTGAAAATCGTTTGATTCTAATGCATTAATTACAAGTTTAGTAATTTAATAATTAACTTTAATATCTCATATTTCACTTTTATAATTGACAATTCAATTAGGTAATTAGTTAATTTCTCAATAATGAAATAATTGAAATAAAATAATTTAATTAATATTTCTCAATTACTATTTTTGGGTATTTCACATGAAGAAAAACAGTTAACAAATCTTCTAAAGTTCTTTACGTTACTTAGGGATAAAATGCGAACAAAAGATATAGGTTTTCAAACACCTAAAAGTAAAAAGTAATTTAACACACAGACATTAAATTGAGACAATTAGTAATGCATCAAAACGACAATTTGATACGATTTACGATCTAAATTTGATAATTTATATTTTTTTGTTAGTAAGAATTTTTAGTGGAGTTGTATAAATTTACAATAAAACTATAGGCTACATTTTTCCACAATTTATTTATATTAATTATTAACGTATAACAACGTGTCGGCAGCTGCCGATACGCTTATCAAGTTAATAGTAGTTTGATAATTTGAAAATTAATTAATTACAATTAAAGTTAACCTCAAAGAGTTATCTCATATTAAGGGATAATTTGCAGACTATATTTAGAGTCTTTTTAAAATTTATTATACTAATTTTTTTTAATTTGTTTATTGAATCTATTAACATTAATAAAAATTAATTAAAGAAATTAACAAATATAAAATAAAAAACATGTTTATGGTTTGATCAATCTTCATGTTGTAACTGTACTTTAATACATTCTTTTAATTAATTTTTGTTAATGTTAATGGATTCAATAAACAAACAAAAAAAGCTTTAGTATAATAAATTTTAAAAAGACTCTAAATAGTATCCTAAAAATTATCCTTCAATATGGGAAAACTCATTGAGGTTAACCTTAATTATAATTAATTAATATTCAAATCAAACGACTATTAACTTGATAAGGGTAGAGACAGCTGCAAAAACGTCGTTATACTTTAATAATTAATATAAATAAATTGTGGAAAAATATGATCTATAGTTTTATTGTATTTTACGCGATGTTGTTTACGATTTGTTATATGGGTGATTCTTCACTGAGTGGTTACTTTTACTTCCTCACTGAATAATTAAAAATTAAAAATTTTTTAAACTTGGAATTTTTTATATAAGACTAAGGGTGTTAACTTAAGCACAAATTTTTGTAAAATTATTTTTTAAACTAATTTTTTATAATTTATAGGGTAATGTCACCATGAGTGAACCGCTTAAGCTTTTTTTCGAATAAATTCTTTATGAAAGTAAATTAATTGTACTTCTCTATTCTAAGCCTTAGTTTAGATCCCTAGATAAGAGTTTTTGTCATGAGAGCTTTGATTTTGTTATTTAGAAAAAATATAATTGGCGTAAAAATATATGCGTTTTTTTTAGGAATGAAAAAAATGTAACCTTGAGTGGACCACTCTTGAAAAATTGCAAGAAAAAGTCATGAAATCAATAAAAACTCAAGAAATTGCAAAAGTTTTTTAAGATTTTTAATTCCTTTCAGTAAATTATCTAGTTTTGACTCCCTGTTATTCTATACTGTTTTCCACAGTACCTATTTAGAAATCACAAATAATAATAATAAAGAACATAAAATATAGTTAGAAACAAGTTTATTTTTAATTTATATCCATAAGAATGGTAAATTAACATTAAAAATTTTAAAAATTAGACAGTTCACTCAAAATTATAAACAATGGTCCACCCAAGGTAATTAATTAAACTTAGACAATCAATTTCAATGTCCAAACTAACAGCAAAATAGTATATTATGCATCAAGGGAGGGAAGTCCGTGTTTTTTGGTCAAGCACAACTGTTCGAAGAACGAGTGTAGCACGAGAGTAACCGTTTGTTTTTTAAAAACTTAGTTTTGTCAAACAGTATCGTATTTGTTCACAGCAAAACATAATTTCTTTTGGTTTCCGGGTGCGGCGCTGCTGTTCGAACTATTTATTTCATGTTTTCACTGTCAGATCACTAAAAACTTTTAGGCGGTCCACTAAAAGTGACATTACCATATATAAGAAATATTTAAGAAAAAATATTTTTTACTCAAAAATGTAATGTTGTGAAAAGTTACCACTTTGTAGAGAATCATCCATATATGAAAGACTAAACTCGAAGAGTTGCATATAATGAGAATGAGGTGTATATTTATAATACACAATAATTTAAATTTTGATTAAACTGACATTTTTCTGGCTTTAATTTCAGTCGATACAAAGTCGAATTCAATGTACTATACGACTCAAAAAAAACTGACGATAATTATTAACTCGAATTCTCGGTATTATTTAACTGCACCCAAAATTAGCCTGGAGCGGCAAACTTCAGACCCTCTGTATAGACGCAAAAATAAAAGAAGCCGTATTAAATTTTGTATTTTTGTTTTTCTGTGAAAATAAAATTTAATATTATTTCAATACCTGCAAATTTTCTGATGTCATTTTTAGGATATCCTCATGAAAATTTATAACAGAAAATAATTCACAGGGGAAAAAACAGAAAATAATAATTAACATTTTATTGCAATTTAGTATTTAATGTTATTGAAATCTTGCAATAAGATAATTTATTAGTGCACCATAGTTTATTATTATTAACAATTCGACATTTTAGGAAAATCAAACCTAATTGTTTCTAATAATGATAATTTTCAGTAGAACACAATATCGTATTAAACACTTTTAAAAATATAAGTGTGCCCACGAGGATCCTGAACAAATTTTAAATGAAGATAAATAGCACCTTCGATTTTCTTGTTGGATTCGACTCTTTGACATATGTACTTCTAAATGATTTTTATGCAAAATTTAAAATAATCCCCTTAGCCGTTTATAAAAAAGGTCGATTTTAGTAAAATTAAATCTCATTTTTTAGAATCTAGAACACATTTTTTTTCAAAGTAAATAGCATTTATAATTTTCTGGCTTGGTTTGATTCTATGACACTTATGAGTGATTTTTCAACAAAATTAAAAATAATCACCTTAGCCGTTTTTAAAATAAGTTGATTTTAGTGTAAATAAATGTCAGTTTTTAGTTTTTTTCAGTACGATAACTGTATTAAATAAATACATAATTGTGATACTCCGCGAGAGAAGGGACCTATCTCGGAAAAAATTAATTTTCATTTTTTTTTATGCTAAAAGATAATTTTTGAGTTGTTTTTTCATTTCCATGCTTCAAAAAAAAAAGTTATTAATTATAATGCTTTTGTTATAATGCTTCAAACCTAGGCGTGCTAAGTGTATCGCATGTTTTGGATTTTCTTTGAACGACCGTCCCATGAAATTGACTTTTATTGATTTCATTTTTTTATGTTAATTGATAGTTTTTGAGTTGCTTTTTGAGTTCCAAAAATCAAAATTTGATTCCTGCAATTAGTTTTCTTGTTATGAAGGTTCAAACATAGACATGTTAAAAATCTCGATTTTTTTTCTTCTCTATGTCCGTCCGTCCTTTAAAGTTTGCTTTCTCAGCGATAGGTCTCTTCTCTCGCGGAGCGTCACATATGTATTTGATAAAGTTATCGTAGGTACTGACACTTTTGTTATATCATTATTATTACTATTATTATTTAAATGTAAATAATGTATCAAAGTATCACTGGAATACTAGTTCCCAAAAACTGACATTTATTTACACTGAAATCAACTTATTTAAAAAAACCGTTAAGAGGATTATTTATAATTTTGTACAAAAATCATTCAGAAGTGTCATAGAATCAAATCAAGCCAGAAAATTAGAGGTGCTTCTTTCTTTGAAGGAAAATGTGTTCTAGTTTCTAAAAAATGAGATTTAATTATACTAAAATCGACTTTTTTCAAAAAACGGTTAAGGGGATTATTTTACATTTTTCATAAAAAGCATTCAGAAGTGTCAAAGAATCAAACCCTACAAGAAAATTGAAGGTGCTATTTATCTTCATTTAAAATGTGTTTAGGACCTCCGTGTGCCTATTTAGACCTACAGTAAGGCTTCACTTACATAAATCACATAACCAAGAAATGTACTACGGTTTGAAAATTTTTATAAAACTGAATCAAATTAAAAGAAAGATCATAATGAGGGAGGTATCGATTTCATTGTATAAATAATCAACAATTACTTCGATATCTCGAATTGGGGCAGTCTGATTGGATAGTAATCTTACCGAAAATATAACCGGACAATCAGAATGTCTCAATTCGAGATATCGAAGTATACCTTGATTATTTAGTTAGGCTGTGCAAAAAGCTCGAAACGCGAAACTTGACCGAGCCGAACGAAGGCTACCGTCTTCGAGCTCGTTGAGTTCAGCCGGGTCGGGTTTGAGCCGGGATTTCTGCGAAATACCCGAAATTATTCGAGTACACGAAATTAGACGGGTTCTCGAATGATACGAGGGCCCGAAAATTTCGGGTCATGAACGAGACTCGAACATTTCTACAAGCAAACTAGTGTTCTACGCAATAACTACATGCCCAGTAGTGTTCAACGCACCAAACACATGCGCACTAGTGTTCTACGCACTAAATATATGCGCACTAGTGTTCCACGCACTAAATACATGCGCACTGGTGTTCCACGCAATAAATACATGCGCAATAGTGTTCCACGCATTAGATACATGCGTAGTAGAGTTAGTGCGTGGAACACTAGTGCGCGTGTATTTAGTTCGTTGCACACTACTGCGCATGTATTTAGTGCGTGTAACACTAGTGCGCAAGTGTTTGGTGCGTTGAACATTAGTGCTTATGTATTCAGTTCGTGGAACACTAGTGCGCATGTATTTAGTGCGTTGAACACTAGGGCGCATGTGTTTGGTGCGTTAAACACTACTGCGCATGTATTTAGTGAGTGGAACACTAGTGCGGATGTATTTAGTGCGAGGAACACTAGTACGCTTGTGTTTGGTGCGTTGAACACTACTGCGCATGTGTTTGGTGCGTTAAACACTACTGCGCATGTATTTAGTGCGTGTAACACTAGTGCTCAAGTGTTTGGTGCGTTGAACATTAGTGCTTATGTATTCAGTTCGTGGAACACTAGTGCGCATGTATTTAGTGCGTTGAACACTAGGGCGCATGTGTTTGGTGCGTTGAACACTACTGCGCATGTATTTAGTGCGTGGTACATTAGTGCGCATGTATTTAGTGCGTTGAACATAAGTGCGCATGTATTTAGTGCGTTGAGCACTACGGCTCATGTGTTTGGTGCGTTAAACTCTACTGCGCATGTATTTAGTGCGTGGAACACTAGTGCGCATGTATTTAGTAAGTGGAACACTAGTGTGCTTGTGTTTGTTGCGTTGAACACTACTGCGCATGTGTTTGGTTTTTGGAACTCTACTGCGCATGTATGTGTTGCTTGGTGAACTAGTGGACCGAAACGTGTTATGTAAGATCGAGTTCTTAAAATTTCCTGGTTCCTGATTCGTTCGGGTCCTTTTTGATTTTCGAGTTCTCGAATATTTCGGGTTCTCGAATCCTTCGGGTCCCCGAATTCATTTGTGACCACATTTTGGTCGGGTGCTCGAAATTTTTCGAGTTCGAGCCAAGCTCGAACCCGGCTCGACTCGGCTTGGCTCGACATTTCGAGCTTTTTGCACAGCCTTATTATTTGGTCGTTGAAATCGATACCTACCTTACCTTGGCCGGATAAACAATAATTTGTTTTACGGTTTTGTACAATTGTGGCGTATGTTGGTATGTTTCGATTTGTAATCTGTGATTTTGCTTTTAGCATCATTCTAAATATAGTGTTAAATACGATATTATGTTTAACCGGCATGAAGAGGTTGAACAAAATGAATTAAATTCGTTACGAGAAAATTAAAAGTGACAATATTGCTTTTAAGAAGAAAGCGATATTAATGTTGATTATATTTCCAACCATTTTAATCCGTTTTAATGGCGGACTATTAATAAACTTTGGTACAGAAAACCATCTTAAAATGTTTATAACTCTGTCAATCAGATAGTAGCGAATAGATTTTTTTCATAGACCATTAGAAACCTTACAAAATTGACCGTTAAATAGTTCTATTTTAAAGCTTTCTTGTTAGCTTTTAATTAAACCAAAGAAAACTTCGATATCTTGACTGGTTCTAAAGTTAGAAGTAATGCATGATACGAAAAAACGCAACGATTCTAGTGGTCGCTCCACTTTTGGCTTCAAATAGGCCGAGAGGGGAGGAAACAAAGGAATTGTTGCGTTTTCTTGTTTATACACACTTACTTATAGCTTTTAAACCAATTGAGATATTTTAATTTTCTTTGACTTATTTTAAAGTTGATAGTTCAAGGTTTCAATTATTTTCAATTATACTTTTCTAGAAAATGCAACCCACCAAACTTGAACAATGAAAATTCATCTGTCTTTATCACATTGAATCCCCGTTTCTATTAATCAAAAAAGCTTTAAGCTAAGACCATTTAACGGCAAATTTTATAAGCTTTTCAATGATCTATGAAAAATTTCAATTCACTAATATCTGACAGAGTATCAAAATTTTAAGACGGTTTTTAATCTCATTTTTGTAAGTGATCCCACAATTTTGGATGTAACGAAGTAATATTAAGTTAATATTACAGTGACATTGTGGTAATTTTACAATTAAATATAGCATCATCCTTGGGTACCTTATAAACCTTATTGTACCTTATAAATGAAGGGTAGCATGAAGCGAAAAAAATAAATTTAAAGATTTAAACTGGTTATTTGAAACAAAACTAAGAAAACCGTTTCAAGATATTGATATGGTTTACTAGAAAAATAATAATTTGTTTAGCAAAACTTACATATTAACGAGAAATATAACAAAAATTGTGCTACCTACTTTAAGGTTACATCAAAAGTGCATTTTTTCTTTAAACGTTAACTGCGAAAAAAGTACCGTCAAGTGGGGCTATTTTGTGCACGCGAGGTTTTTAATGAATAAAATGTTTATATTCAGTTGCTTAAGTTTGCTACTTGGTATAAATATTTTCTGATATCTAGACTACAAAGAGTACTAAATGAATTTTCTTAATTATTTATCAGAAATAAAAAAAAATTGTAAAGTCGAGAAAATCAAGCTGATAAATTTGAAAGTTCTTAAATTTCTGTTCAGATCTCCGCAAGTTTAAAAGTGTTTCTAAAGGTATTAATAATGCTTGTTGACAATTTAGTTGTAATGATGTATACGTAATGCGCTAACTTTTTATTGCATACTTTCAGAAAAAAGTGTAAAAAACTGAAAAACCAGGACTTGGTGGGTTATTTTGTGCATTCTTTAAAATCAAGTTTTTTTTATATATATATTTATTTACTCATCCCTTACGGGTTCGAGGGCCTCCGTTCCCTTTACATCTAGATACAAGTAACGCTTACAAATAACCTTAATTAACCTAACTCTAAATACATAATGAACTTAACCTAACCGCCGCTCTTCTCATCTCTTAAACCACCTAACTGACAAGTGCCTGGGCTTCCGTTTCCTGTTCCTTTCTCCCATAATGGGTTCATCCCGTTCATCGCCCACCCTTTTTTACAAAATTGAACTCTACTTTCTTCTTTCATCTTCTTAGCATTAACCCTTTCATTCACTAACTTTCTCTCCATGTCTCTCGTGCCATCCTCACATCATCCTAACCTTATCGTTTTTCCATTTATACGTTTTCCTTCCTCTCCATGATCTATTTAACTTCTCCTTTCTATATCTAATCCTATTTCTGGACCCACTTTGATGACCCCTTCTGTATTCTCTGTCACCTGCCATCTTACACCATCCACCCAAACACTTTCTCTGTCCATTCTTACCTCACTTCCATTTCTTCTCTCCGTCCACGCTGCTTGTTCCAGCATCCATCTTCTCCTTCTCTCTCTCCACGATCTATCCTCTCAACACTTCCTTTCAACTTACTCTTTAATCTAATAACTTCATTCTTATCTTCCTCATCCTCTAATTCCACAATCCACAATTTTGGTATTTCCGTATCATCTCCCCTCACCCCCTTAACGTTTCTGATCATAACCTTAGCCCCAATCCTTGACAACAGTGCTTCTACTTTTTCTTTACCTTCTGTCCACCCTATCTTCATGCCTCTGATCACAATATTCCTCATCCTTTTCTCTCTTTCCATAAGTTCTACTCGCCTCGATAATTCTTCCATTTTAAATTTCAAGTCCTCATCTCCTATTCCTCTACTCCCCTCACTACCCCCTCTTCCTTCATTTAATGCTACTGTCTCTATTTCTACCTTCTCTCTCTGCAAATTCTTCTCATTCTCACCTATACTTATTCCTTTCTGTACATTCTCTATTCTTTTCCACATACTCTCTTTCTCCTTTTCCCAACTTGCCTCCCACTCTTCTAACCGCTTTAAAATCCCTTTCACCGCTTTTCGTAACATTTCAATCTGCCTAGCCCTTTTTTCCTCTAACTCCTTAAAATCATCTATTTCCTCCCAAGCTTCATTAAATTTTTCTTTCGACTCCTTCATTGAGCTTTTCAGTACTCTAAGTAAAACTTGACAATCCTTACATTTAATACTTTTCATGATATCCTCCTTTTCAAATTTACGCGCCCTGTTATCATTCACTCTTTCACTACTCGACTCATTGCTCTCCGTCATTCTTACGCCCTACCTTATCTAGACTTTCTCGCTATCTTCATCTTCGTCACTCTCTCTACCTGTCACTCTCACTCAGCACGCTCTCACCATAACCTCACTATTTTTTCCTTCTTTTTCACCTCTTTTTACCATTCATACATTTAACCACCTCTTCATACACTCTTTTCATTCGCACCTTCGCACTTCACTCTACACTTACTAATCACTCCACAGCCCACCCTTCAGTTATTATTAATAAATTTTAAATAAAACTAGTTCCCCTTCATACAAACGCGTCCGCTACTTATCGGTACCGGAAACGGAAGCCAGTTTTTTTTATAATTTGTTTTGTAGTTAGTAAAAATTACTTTAGAATTTCGTTTGGAAACATTCTTGTCTTATTTTTGTTATAAAAGACAAGAAATAAGCATAAAATTTCAGTTTTACACATGGTGCCTTAAAAACCTCAAAAAAGTAACATTAATATTTACATGCTTTTCAAGTTAATTTTGAAACTTTTTCTCTTAAAATAACTCAAGAAGTTAATAGAAGTTATTTTAAGTAAAATTTTCTTAAAGAAATATATTTATAGAAAAAAAAATATTTCTGGCTTTGTTATTCTTTATTGTACTCTAGAATATCTAGAAATAATACTTCATTCAGTAAAAATGTAAAAAAAAAATTTTTACACAATTTTATAAATAAGCAAACTTTGATGCACAAAATAGCCTCACCATGGGGTTTATTTTGTGCAGAACTTTAAGTGTCTATAACTCAGACAAAAAAAGTTTTCTTGTCGGCTAACTCGAGGACACCATTAGAAGAATGTCTACAACATAACTGAATAGATAATTTCTTTATTGTTTCAAATTCTGAATTTTAATAAAGCATAGAGTGGAATCATTTTTTTTTTCATTTTTTTGTCATTTTCTGTCGTCGTGAAAAAAATGAAAGAAAATAAAAGACAAACTTGTCATTAACTTCTTGTCATTATGTAACGATTAAAAGCTATTTCTTTTAAGTCTTATAATTCGCACATTTAAATTAAATTAAAATTGAAAAGAATGTAAATAAAAATTATGAATTTTAATAAATATATAAATTTAAAACACAAAATATCATTAAAATAAAATTAAAGCCGTAATTTATCGTCAATGATATAATATTATATTTGGTCAAAATTAAAATAATAAATTAAACAGCAAGATAAAAAGTAAAATAAATATAAAATAACCGGCTCACACATTCTTTTCCACACAACGATCGTTTAACAAATAATATATAAATAATGAATAAACAATTAGAAACAGGCGAAATGAATAAATAATAAATAAAGAAAATTAACAAAAACAGTTCGACAAATAAACAAACATGAAAGAAACAAAAAACTTATCGCTCCGGCATCATTTCTCTTGTACTTGAAGACTGGGGCGAACACTGGAGAACGTGGTAACTGACGAGCATCATTTTTGTTAAATTATTTTGTTATGAACCAGTCTCTCCTTATGATGCTGAGAACCATGTCGATTTTGATTATTTTTAGCCACTCTCCTTGCACGTAATCCACCCCATCGTCCTCTTTTTCTTCGAAATCCTCACATTATTTAAAAATCGCCACACTAATAAAATTATAGAAAATAAATAAATAAAAATTTCCACAAAAATTAAACAAAGCACAAAATAAATAAATTATTAAAAAGAAAATAAGCACCTTCGTGCTGCCAGCGACACACAAAATAGTGACGATTTCGACCTGAATGCCCGGAAACGATTGTGAGGACGATGGGTGCGGAAGAAATTTTATTAATTGGGAAATTACTCCCTCCCCTCGTCAGTCCCCACGCCCTTAACACCTCTTGGCGCCCAGGCAATGAAGAGATTTGTCATATTATTCAAAATTCAAATTAAATTATTTTTGTCATAAATATCGGATCCCTTCAATTAATGTTCATTCTAATAAAATCTCCAGTGACAAACTTTATATAATTATGGTCAGAATTAACCAAGAAAGTAACGAGTCTGATTAAACATATGTAATATTAAAATAATTATTATTCATTTAAATAAGAGAAAATTGATTGGCAGGAGACAATGTGGACTGCTGGATGGAAATCCAACATGGGAAAGGACCATGGGCTCCACCAGTGTCAGGAATCGTCCCGCTGGGATCCACTTTGACCCTTGTCGTCGCCATAAATGATTACAGAGGTAACGAGCGAGCCATCAAAGTCCAAGGTACTTGGCGTTTTCGAGACTTATTTTCAGAACAAACATTCTCATAATTGTTCCTTTTTTTTTAAAGGGGAATTCGATATGCGAGTTAAGTCATGCGTAGCTTCTGATGGCGGAGGTCACACCATTCAACTTAGCGACGAATTCGGCTGTGTTCTCAGGCCCAAAATGATCAGCCGTTTCTTGAAAGCACGAGGATCAGATGATCGTGCAACCGTCATCACTTATGCTTTCTTCCATGCTTTCAAATTCCCTGATGCACTCAGCGTCCACATTAAATGCAAGGTTCGCTACAAATTATTTAATTAAAACAACTTTTGGTAATTATTTATGAATAACTGATTAATTATGTATTTCGTTTCATTAATTTGCCTATTCATTTCTTCTTTTGGATTCATTTCATCTTATCCCTAGTGCTTTAGTAAAAATTGATAAATTACTATAAATTTAAACCTCTTCTTACTATCGAAATAGAAATATGTGGTACTATGTATCACCAAGCAAAGTCCATCTATTGCTTCCTCATAGAGGAAGTATTTCTGAATTTCTCTCTGTAAAAATTTAGAATTAAACAAAAGATAGTTCATCATCATGATAATAAAAGATAAATTCATCTACACTGAGAAAATGAGACATGACTGAGTACTGTCCGGACAGGAGTGGTTCCTGTCCAAATAAAAAATTTTAATTAGACAGCACTCATTGCTTTCTGGACATGAACCATTCCTGTCTGGAAAGGACTCAATAATGTCTTGGACATTAATGAAATAGACAGTAGTGAACCCTGTCTAGACAGGAATGGTTAATGTCTAGACCTGAATGATAACTCTCCGGTGGTGAATTTAAAAGAAGGTTATAAAATGTAATAGACGTCATTCAAAAAATGTACATTTGGACAAAACTACACTGAGAGACTGAAGATTTGAATATTTATAAAACTTGTTGAAATTTTATTATGTTAGGTTAGAGGTTAGGGAAAAACGTACTTTTTCTTAATATTTCAAATAAGTCAATCCACTGACTTTTGTCTGTAAGCTGTTGCGGCAATATTTTTAATAATTCTAATTTTAAAATATGTGAAACGCCAACATTTTCTGAATTCAGTAAGCATATTAAAATGGTATAAATTTTCTTTCTTTTCGTGTTATTATTAATCTAAAAATGAAGGTTCACAAGCATATTTGTAACCTTAAAACTGATGCTTTTTTTAAAAATGTTATAATTCTTAGAGTAATTAATATAATATTTAACAGGCGAACGCTTCGTTTGTATACTAATTTAATTTAAATGGAACAATGTGAAATTGCTGTGTTTACTTAAAATATAAAAATTAACCTTTTTGAGTAAGAAATTAAAAATTTTTAATATTTCCTAAACGAGGCAAAACACGTTCGTCAAACTATATAGGCAAGTAGATTATATTAATATTAAATTATATTCAGAACCTCAAATTTGTAGGAGGTTCCATAAAAAAGTATTAAGCTTCGAAAAATAGTGAAACTTTATACAAGTATAAATATTTTAAATCAGAGTAACACTTTAAAATAATAAAATTTTACAATAAACCCATCTTTTCTGTGTTCAGAATTAAATAATTTATATTTCTAATAAGTTCTGATAAATATTATATTAATTACTCTAAGAATTATAACATTTTTAAAAAAAGCATCAGTTTTAAGGTTACAAATATGCTTGTGAACCTTCATTTTTAGATTAATAATAACACGAAAAGAAAGAAAATTTATACCATTTTAATATGCTTACTGAATTCAGAAAATGTTGGCGTTTCACATATTTTAAAATTAGAATTATTAAAAATATTGCCGCAACAGCTCACAGACAAAAGTCAGTGGATTGACTTATTTGAAATATTAAGAAAAAGTACGTTTTTCCCTAACCTCTAACCTAACATAATAAAATTTCAACAAGTTTTATAAATATTCAAATCTTCAGTCTCTCAGTGTAGTTTTGTCCAAATGTACATTTTTTTGAATGACGTCTATTACATTTTATAACCTTCTTTTAAATTCACCACCGGAGAGTTATCATTCAGGTCTGGACATTAACCATTCCTGTCTAGACAGGGTTCACTACTGTCTATTTCATTAATGTCCAAGACATTACTGAGTCCTTTCCAGACAGGAATGGTTCATGTCCAGAAAGCAATGAGTGCTGTCTAATTAAAAATTTTTATTTGGACAGGAACCACTCCTGTCCGGACAGTACTCAGTCATGTCTCAATTTCTCAGTGTATATACTCAAGAATAGATCAGTTTGAATTCTTCTTACTAAAAAATTTAAAAAAAAACTAGTAAATGAAAAAAAGATAATTAATCCTTTATTTCTATAAAGTAGGAAGATAAAAACAAGACATCTGGAACACATTCCTCTCGCTGCTACCAGCGCGAGTACGTTTAACTTTCGCACATGTTGAAGTTTCTTATCTTCTAAAAAGATACAATAATTTGCCTTCTCCAGGTGTGTCGCGTGAACTAACGAGTTAAACCTGTGGGTTGGAAAACTGCTTCTCATGTTAACATTTAGTAGTATGTAATCAGGAACGAGTCACATATTTGAAACAAGAAATCATGTATAATAATTGTTTTAAACGTGCAATTAACCCTGTTCTTTCTGATTTAATTGAAAGGTGGAAATATGTCGACATGGATGTCTGGACCATTGTCAACTGAGTAATTCCGTGGATAGGATTCAGGAAAGAAAAGACGTGAATATAAGGCCATTGTATTCCCAAACAACCACAACGACCACGAGTCACGAGGAGGACGGATTGACGTACGATGACATTATACAGAATGGTGATGCGATGACCTCAATTGGAGGACAATTCCTCGGAGTCGAAAAATCAGCTCCTAAAGCACAAGCACAAATGATGAGCAATCGAGTTTCAATGCCTGGCACTGAATCAAATCCCGGTGCACCTTCAATGGATCCTTCGCATCTGCCTCCTATTTTGGTAATCTAGAAAATCATTTTTTTTTTTAGAGATATAGTGCGATTCCAAGTGAAATTTACGTTATTTTCAGGCAGGTAAAAGGCGGGAAATGAAACTTTAAAATCTTATTATATTTAATATGACTAATGTTTTACATGAATATTTAGGTCAAAATATTAAATAGGTTACGAGAATTGAAATTTTGGAAAAATATTTAAATAGCAATATCATCCATTTTATCAGTAGTATCAAGGTTTTCTTCTTTTTTTTAAATGCTCAAGAAAATATAAGGAATATTTCTATTTTGGGGCAATTTTTTATAATTTTTATATTAAAAAAGTTATTAAATAAAAATTATATAACTTTTAAGCAGCAAGATAAAACTCAATGATCTAAATGCTAAAACGAACTTGCCTGTGTTCTTTTCAAGATTCCAAAAGAAATGAACTTCACAGTTACTTTCTTGATATTTAATTTTAATAAATTATAAATGTAAACGTTGGAGATTTCTGTTTGTAAACAAATCAATATGGTTGCGCGCGCATTTCCATCTAAGAGAAATGAAGTCATGTTTATAGGAAGTCGCAGTGATGCCAACGACCGTCATCAAACGCATCTGCGCATTTCGACAAATGATACGATTTTCCACAAATTTGCACAGATGCGTTTGATGACGGTCGTTGGCATCACTGCGACTTCTTATAACCATGACTTCATTTCTCTTAGATGGAAATGCGCGCGCAACCATATTGATTTGTTTACAAACAGAAATCTCCAACGTTTACATTTATAATTTATTAAAATTAAATATCAAGAAAGTAACTGTGAAGTTCATTTCTTTTGGAATCTTGAAAAGAACACAGGCAAGTTCGTTTTAGCATTTAGATCATTGAGTTTTATCTTGCTGCTTAAAAGTTATATAATTTTTATTTAATAACTTTTTTAATATAAAAATTATAAAAAATTGCCCCAAAATAGAAATATTCCTTATATTTTCTTGAGCATTTAAAAAAAAGAAGAAAACCTTGATACTACTGATAAAATGGATGATATTGCTATTTAAATATTTTTCCAAAATTTCAATTCTCGTAACCTATTTAATATTTTGACCTAAATATTTATGTAAAACATTAGTCATATTAAATATAATAAGATTTTAAAGTTTCATTTCCCGCCTTTTACCTGCCTGAATATAACGTAAATTTTACTTGAAATCGCACTATAATTAAATTAAAGTAATATAAATTTATATTTATAAGCAGCCTTAGCTGAAAATATTTACGTGAAAATTTAATTAAGAACATTCAAATTTCGAATATTGATTTCTTTGAAATTAAAAAGACTATTTGATTGATTTTAAATTCTCGCAAATTGAACGAATTGGCGAAAAATGGTCCTATTTTTTTCCAATGTGCAGGTAATTTCATTAAAAATAATTTTTTCAATCAAACGGAAGCAATTAATAGTTAAAAATGAGTGACAAGGATCTGTACGTTCTTCTTGTGAATTGGGGACATATGCAGAGATTACAATAATTTACTCTTTTAGAAGTTTAAAAATGTAATTAGTTAAATGTTAGAAACCTTGTTCTAGTTATAAAGCTATTTTAGTGTTTTGAATTTCCAAGGGATGATCGGTTGTGACATACTTGATTAAAATATAGAATTTCATATTTTCTTTATTTCTATGTCTTTTTTATTCGTGTAATATTTTTTTTATTTTGCTTCTTTTCAGTCAAATGCAATCTAAAATCTAGAGTTGCGGTTCTGTGAGCCGTAATTGCTAATTAATTACGATTCAACATAACTTGTTTCATCGTTTTGACATTTTATTTCTTTGATTTGATATCAATTCATTAATTAGTTATACCTTAGTTAATTGACGCACATACAAAAATAATGGAGATTTTTAGTTTATACAGGCATTCTTTTAGATAAAACAAGATTTTTTCTGTATATTTTATTTTCTTTTATTACACTACTTTAAACTTATAAATACAATCATGAGAAAGTTTTAAATGTTCCTTAATAAAAAAAAATCGTAATTGATTTAATTATAAACCTGAATGTAAATTAGTGTGTATAGTTAAATATAGCTTAGTTAGTTGTTGGCTATAAATTATAATTATAATTTTTAAATTTATTGTTTAAGATTTGAAATTGAAAACCACAATCAGAAAACAAATCAAAACATTCAAAAAGGATAATATTTTAAACAGTGTTTGGTTTTTAAATAATTATCAGTCATGTTAGTTTATTAAAATTTGAAGCTATAGACGTTTCTAGAAATAAAGCATAAAAATTGTTCTCAATAGAATCAGAAAATAAATAAGTAATAACAAATAAATAATATAAGAAAATGGTTAAAGAAATTTAAACTTATGGTTTTTATGCATTTTTTATGAATGCTTAAATTTCTAAAACAATGTACTTATTTAAAGAACCAAATTAGTGAAGTTGTTAAGAATCTTTTTATGAGTAAAATAATTCATTATGTTCATCACGATTCCATTATTATATTTTTATATTCGAGATAAAGATCTACGCATCTAAATTTGTAAGAAATTAATTAAATTTATAAATCTTACAGTGAGCGTTTGATCATAATACAAATGACAAAACTCGAAAACTATTTAAACCAGGGTGTTAAAGCTTGATATATATATGTATATTTACAATATACATACTGTATTACATAAACTAAAATGATTTATGATTAGTAACTTTGTCCAGTCACCTCCAATATATCAATAAATAATTATTAGAGCTGTGCAAAAGTTCAAATTTTCAATGGGTTGAAATTCTATAAGCGAACTGAATCTAACTTGAATTTCAATAATTTGCACACCTGTAATTATATTACTAATAATACCTGGCACCTTCAAAGCATACTTTTAACCAATTCCAGGCTTTCTAAAACTCTTTTTTTTTATAATGAGTTTATCAGAACAATAAAAATGTACGCAGAAAAAATAACTTTTTTTGGAATTAGAAACAAAATCTCTAAATTATAAGGTTAATTAAAACTTAGAAAACTATTAAATAAATTTAAAACATTGAAAAATATAATTACAGAAATGACTCCTTCAAAATAATTATACAGAATAAATAAAAGTAACGACATAAAAAAATTAAATTTATTTTGAAAAAGATAGAATGAGATTTTTGGTAGTTTAAAGTTAAATAAATATTTTTAATTCTAAAGAAATTAAACAAATTTTTTGTTATATTAAAAATAATATAGACTTGAATCATAATTTTAAATAATCAATTACTTAGATTTGGCTTTTAAATACATCAACTGTCAGTAAAACGAATTCTTACGAGTTTTAATAAAAAAATATGAACAGAAAAATATGAAAGTTTATTTTAAAATATCGGTAAAATATTTAGGACGTCTTTAAGCCTAAACCAAAAACGATATCGATTTGAGATTTTGGGAATCGTCTGAGAAAGTCATAAAGTGTGTTATGAATCTTTGTTTTATTCATAATTTTGAAAAACAGTTATTTTGTGAATAAAGTAAATATGGGGGATAAAGAAGAACTCTATACTTTAGTCGACAATGTCAGACATGCCCGGAAACTATTCCCGGATGTACTTGATTCCTTGTCAACGGATACAAGGGATTTTTTCAGTGCATTTTCATGGAAAAATTATCACTATCTATTAGGGTGGTCCATAAAAACCAAAAGTCCGAAATGTTATGGTCCTATCTCCCAATTTTGTTCCAAATTGAAAAAAAAGTTACCCCTATTTTTTATTTTGAAATCGGTCAACATTTAGGGGTGGCGCAAACACCATGAAGAGTCCCATGTTTTTTGCATGCCACACAAAACCTGAGGTGCTCAGAATGTTGCATAATAATGCCATTTTTTAGCTCAATTTGTAAAATAAATCGAAAAAACGGTATCATTATGCAACGTTTTGAGCTTTTTAGGTTTTTTCATATGAAAAAACGCGTTTTTTAGTAAATTTGCAATAAAATCATGAAAAATTACTTAATCATTAATGCACCGAATAAGTTCCTCAAGAGTGTTTAAAAAACAGTATTCCATAATTTATTTATTAATTTGTTGATATTAACTATTATTAATTTTTTTGATTTTTTGAATTTTTTTGGTTTTTTGAAATTGCAAAAAAAAATAGTTAATATCAACATTTATTTGTTGATATTAACTATTTTTTATACTGTTTTTGAAACACTTTTTAGAAACATATTCGGTGCATTAATCATTTAAGTGATTTTTTACGATTATATTGCAAATTTACGAAAAAGTGCGTTTTCCCCATGCAAAATACATGGGAAACTTCATGGGCTTTGCGCCACCTCTAAACGCATTGTCCGATTTCAAAATAAAAAATAGGGGTAACTTTTTTTTCAACTTGGAACACATTTGGGGGGTAGGAGCATAACATTTCGGATTTTTGTTTTTTATGGACCACCCTACTATCTATATTCATGCAGAATAAGATATTTTAATTGCATATTAAATTACCTTTAAAATAATCATTAGACCGTAAAGACAAGTGGATTAATTTGTTCATTAACGTTAATATTAATTTTAAATGTACATATAAATATTATCATAGCATTTAACATATAGTCACCTATAATTAGTTGACATTGAAAAATATTTTTAAATACATGCTGTTGAGTAAGTTTATGATTAAAAATGTATCTAACAAAACATTCTTTTTGTGTTTATTAAAAAATTGAATACATGTTAGTTCAATTCTCAGCCCTACTGAAAAATCCTATATAGGATCCTACATAGGATCCTATATAGAATCCATATGGATTCCTATGAGAATCCACGTAGGATCCTATATAGGATCCTATATAGGTATTGTCCTATAGGAATCCATGTGGATTCTCATAGGAATCTATGTGGATTCCTATAGGTCGCCTATAGGACAAGTCCTATATAGGATCCTATGTGGACTCTCCTATAGGAATACATGTAGGATCTCATATAGGATCCTGCATAGGCGTCCAAAAAAATTTTTGTACACCCTCCTACATATGATCCTACGTAGGTTCCCATATAGGATCCTATATGGGAACCCATATAAGATCCTACATGGGTACCCCCAAAAAAATTTTTTGTACCCCTTCCTCATGCGCAGTCGTCTTTTACGTATTCTACAATACTTACGCCTGCGCAGTAAATATTTTTCGTCCTTATAATAGTGCCTAATGGATATTTGAATAAAGTTGTTAAAAAAAAACAATTAATTCTGTGTACATAATTTTTTTTTGGGCGCCCATAAAAGATCCTATATAGGATCCTATATGGGAACCTACGTAGGATCCTATGTAGGGGGGTGTACAAAAATTTTTTTGGGACGCCTATGTAGGATCCTATATGAGATCCTACATGTATTCCTATAGGAGAGTCCACATAGGTTCCTATATAGGACGTGTCCTATAGGCGACCTATAGGAATCTACATGGATTCCTATAGGACAATACCTATATAGGATCCTATATAGGATCCTACGTGGATTCTCATAGGAATCCATATGGACTCTATATAGGATCCTATGTAGGATCCTATATAGGATTTTTCAGTAGGGAGAAAGGAAAGAAAAATGTTTTTAGTGACTCACAAACTAGGCATACATAATGCAATAGATAAACACGTAGTATAAATTGAGTTTTAGTACCCTAGCTTAAATAGTTTTTGGCTTTAGTCGCTTACGTTATCATCAAACACTTTTCTTATATCAAAATCATAAATAATAGTCATTTCTATTTTCCTCTGGGTTCGTAAGCCATTTACCGTTTTCAGTATTCAATAACAACATTAACTTTTCGTTGAGACTGTCGCATGACAACTATCTACCTTAATGGGCAAGGGAACCTCGAAAAAACTGTTATTTGATAAGTGAGGAATATTTAAATATTAAAATCAGAAGAGATACTCCCCAACATGTGTTTCTTAATTCTCCCATATACAAATGATCCATTCTCTGATAACTGTTAAAACACAATTCTCTTTTTGAATCAGGAACCTGCCCGAGTGACGCGGTATGACGGTGAAGAGCGCTTCCCTCACGGACCCCGTAACCTCGACGAAGAGGAGGAGGCTCCTCACGAGGAAGAAGCAGAGCAAGAGAAGGAGGCAAAGGAAGACAGGAAAGAGAACCCTGAGAAGAAAAGCACGGGCACCGAATCAAAAAGGGAGCAGAGGATGGATCCCCTTCCATCCGGGAACCCAATTCGCCGAAGACGGTCCGTGGTCGTGTCTGACCGAAAGGTGCGAAGTGCCGACGTCGGCGTGAGTGGCATCTACGAGGTCATCTCCGAGGCTGACCTTGCCTTCAGCCCAGACACCCACGCCGAAGCAGTGACTGTCTTCCAGGGCAGGATTCGCGAAGAAGTCGTTTACGGAATCTGCCTTCCGGTGCCAGGATTCAGCGCGCTTTTCGTCATAGTGGCACTTTCCGCCGTAATATCTGCTCTAGTTGCAGGGGCAATGCTGCATAGATTGCAGGTTCAGCGGGAGATGATCCGGGAAAGCCAACAGAATCACACCATTCACCAAACGAGCAACGGATGGCTGTCCTATGGGCTGCTTCGGGTCCGTTGTTCAGATCGTCTGCAACAACAATCGAATAAACCTACGACCAACCCGGTCGAGCAAGGCTGAAACACTATTTATTATATTCGATCCAATGATTTAAAACAAGCGCGAATGCCGTAAAAGACAATGTGCAATATACTGTACAAAGTACCGTAAGTGCGTAGTAACCGAGTTTCAAACTAGCTCCCATTTCCTTTAGATTTCTGTCGAGTAGTAAATCAAACTTCGTAAAGTGTTTACTGGAAACTGCACAGAGAAGTTTTCTACCCTGATCAGTGAAATCATAATAAATGTGGTTTCAATTTACTTGTTACTTTAGATACTTAAGAGATTTGTGAAATGTACTTAATTTCCGACTTTTCTCGTCTTACGACTGTTAGATTATAAGTTTATTCAAAATAGCCAAGCTTTAAAAATTTCTCGTACAAACTCCTTGAAATCGATTTCGAAAAATGTTATAATTGACTGCTGGATAAAACTAACTGAATTGACTGGTTTATAGTCTTCAATTTTTAGGACCTTTTATATTACTAAAAACGTGTATCATTTGTGGTTCTGGATCTAAAAATAATTCAAACATTGTAACTACGGTTTTTATTTGTAGCTGCAGTGCTATGTTCATAATGAAAGTGCATTTGATAGAATAAATTAAATATACAATTAGTTGTTTAATTAGTTTTGGGCCGAAAATTACAAATCCATGACTGGTTCAGTACAAAAGATTTTTAAAGTTTAATTTAAATAATTAAGTCTTGATTGTTTTAGTGCTCTTTGAAGCTAATGAAATTCATTTCTGACCATGACACGACAAAAGCACTGAGCACTAATCTCTTGATAATTATGATCCACAGTGTAAAACTATATTTGTCCTATAAATATTTATCTTCAGACATTTTTTAAAATTACTAACACTGCCAAAAGTTGTGCAGTAAATTTTACATTAAATGTGTTTAAGAAGTGGGATATCTTGACATTTTTGTAAATTTTACAACCTATTACAAACTGAAAATTTATATGTATTTAAGTGAACAATTACATTCTAGAATTTTACATTCTAGCGATTTAAAATGTTAGTCATATTTTAAAATTACTTTCAACCGTAGTTGAGCTAGAGCGATTTTCTTTTCTTTTATTTTGTAACACACATGAGAAGTACTTTTTCAAAAGTTGATAAATCCACATTTTGTTATTTCGAGAAAATTAAACAAATGCAGTTTCGCACCTAACCCCTAGAGTTAATTATAAAGTAGAAAAAATATATGAAATTATTTATATACGAATGTTTTTTGCACTTAAGGAGATTTATTTTTAATTAAAGTTTATAGTAATAAAGGAATTTAAAAGTTTTTGTAATTTATTCTAGGAAAAAAATTAAAATTTTAAATCATCTTGGTTAATCCAAGTTTTTTTTAAATTGAAAATTCTTTGGTAATAAATTTTTTTCTTGAATTTAACAGTCACAGATCGATTTGTAAGGTTCCTAATATGGTAAATTTGTAATTATCTCAACTTTTTTGAAAAATGGATTTATGAACTTTTGAAAAAGTGCTCCTCACATATTTTTACACATATCACACAACTTTTGCTTATGAATTTATTTTGTAAAGTATTTGAAAATAAATATCGCATGGGGGAGGATTCGAACTCGGAACACGAAGGAAACACGCACTTAAACTTATCGCTAAACGACCGCAGCTATTATCGCTAATGTCAACAAAATTTGACCCGCCTATATAAACTGTAGGTCATATTGCGCGCTCGGATTCTTTGGAAAGAATATTGTAGACGGATAGAATATTGTATAGACTTAGAAAACGCTATTAAAGCTTCTATTTATAGACGAAAATTTAAACTAAATGCATTCTTAAGACTTGCAAATGACTAAAGAAAAAATTTAATTTGTATAGACTGAATATTCTTAATCTAGAATATTAGATACTATTTTAAAAACATGTATCTCTCACAAAAATGTCAAGATATCCCACCTCTAAATTATTTTGATGTAAAATTTACTGCACAACTTTTTTCAGTGTAGCGTCTTCTATCAATTAATTTTTTTTGTTGATAATATTTATGTAGTATCTCCCTCCCTCACTCTTCAATCCAAATAAATGTGGTTTCAAATTAACTGAAAAGTAATAAGCCCTAGAGAATTGTCCACAAATATAAAACATCTTTCTTGTAAACATAGCTATGACCGAAAATTTATAAAATGTATTACAATAGAAAAATTTCTGAATTATTTTAATCTATTTTACGCTCTCTAATATCAAGTGAGATCGATTTTTAAAATTAACAGAAACTGTTCTCCTCGACAATAAGATTGTCTTCGTTATTAAAAATTTTTTAAATTTTTTAAATAATTTGAAATTAAAAGTTTTAATTAAGTACAAAATAATTTTCTGATATTCCGAGATTTTACTTCACGAAAATTTCTTCATTTAGATTTATTTTCAATATTTAATTTTAATTTTGTTATTCTTAATTTTTCAATCCCTTTAATCCCTTTAACGTTTTGATCCATATTTCGACAAATTTTAAGCAATAAAATTTTTATTGATGTTACTTTCCATCATTTGATGGTTTTTAAAATTATATTTGCCTAATAGGTAATTAAATACTCTTTAACGAGAATATAAAATGATCATGTTACTTTCATTACTCTAAATAATAATTGTACTTAAATTGACATCAATGCGTAACAGTGTTTTTATTATTTTCCAAAATTTCGGTTTATTCCTCTATAATATTGATAAAGGGATCATTCAATGTCTGTTGCATGGCCATTAATTTGAAATTATCTCTGAAATAAAAGTCGGCAGCAAAATATTAATTCATAAATGTAGTTAGAAATACAAAATTAATAAAAATGCAACAGTTTGAAATTGTACTTTTGAAAATTTACATACTTTCAATGAAATTTTCATTTTTAGATTTAAAAATCTGATTTATTTATTGTTTTATTTTTAATTTTAATATTATTATTTTTTAATTATCTGGAGAGTATATATAAAAAGTTGTTTAAACGTTGTTGACCCTGACGGATCAAAACAAGATAAACTTGGACAAAGTTGACCGCGTTGGTCATCGTTTGTCCAAGTTTGTCTCAAATGCCTAATTTTCTTTAAAAATATTTAAAATTTAGAAACTAATTTCAAAATTAACTAATAAAGTTCTAATAGACGTTGTTATGCTGTCACACTAAAAAAATAATAATTTCCACGAAAATCTAACATATATGCTGAGAATAATGAGATTAGGTTTTCTCGGAAATTGCTATAATTATTTTTTATGTAAGTGACCGCATAAAAAAATTATTATTAGGACTTTATTAGTTTATCCTTTGATCAGCTTCTAAATATTATATATTTCTTAATATAAATTTTTCATTTAAAACTAACACAGACAAACGCGGACAAATTATACATGTTTGTTTTTTTCTAAATTAATACCATTTTGGATATTGTGCTTTACCAAATCTTCTATTAAGTTAAATTAATAATACCATTGCGTTCACCTTGTATCTGAATATTAGATTCATAATCATCAATTTTTTAATAATAATGTGAATTATTCAAAAGCACAGAAGATAAATCAATTTAAAAAAACATTATTCACAAATATTAATTTAATTTTTAACTTAAGCGACATTTGAATTAAATTAAAATTTTCCTATTATTTAATAAATATTTACATAAAACAAATAATTTTAATTTAAATCTTACAAAATGTACTTGAACCATCAATTTCGATAAAAATAAAACATTTGTTTTAACAATTAATTGTTGATAATAATAATCAAGTAACTACTCCTTTGAATCGAATAACTATTTTCCAGTGTAACTCATTTAAAACAAAGTCAATTAAATGAATAACCATTTCTTGGACTTTTAAATTTCATCGATCAATAATGATCGTTTGAGTAATAAATTGATTTAAATTTCTTATTTTCTCTCTCAATTTTATAGACTTGAATTTTTTATTCTCTAAGATTAACTGAGAAATTTTCCTGTATTTTTATAAACAATTATATCCTTATACGTAATAATTTTAAATAAGACTTAATTATATAAGCTCGTATTGAATATCAAAGGACTTAATATCATGAACAATAGATATGATTACTATTTATAATATTGAATATTACAATAATAAGATAAGCCCAAATTTATTTAATTAATAAATCGTCGTTTATTGGCGACAAAAAAAACATTCAATTTTATTATGCAATTTATTTACATAAAGTGCATTGCAGTTTTTGTTATTTTATAATAAAAAGCAATAAATTATCATTTTTGTTATGTCGCCAATTAGATATGGACCGAATACTTGTATAGCTACGTTTGAACTTTGACGTACAATGTATCAAAATGTATTTACTATTTATATAACCTGCTCAAAAAGTACACGTTATTTCTGTATTAAGAATTTTAGATTTTAACTAGATTTTATATTTTAGTCTAAATATTTAACCCTTCGGTATTTGGATACTTTATAGATTTAATTAATTAAGTTTTACTCAACAGTGCTACTCATCTGTGCCTGCCTCAATTTCTCAGCTTTTTTAAATCAAAAAGTTTCTTATATTTTGAAAATAAAAAATATGTATACTGTTAAGGTCATCTTTATGTAATTGAAATTGCCGAAACGAGATTGTATTCTTTCCAAATAATTCTTTAAAAAATTGAATTTTAAGATTATTCACATGCTTAAATACCACAAAAATATAGAAAATTGTATTTCTATCAATTAACAATTGTAAATTAAGAAAAACAAAAAAAAATTTGTGAGATTAAAAGTTAATCTATCATTGTAGTTATAATATTTTATTATAAAGAAATAATATATTTTTAAGATTATGTTAAACATGTAAATATAATAAATCACATATTTTATAATGCCATTAAAAATAGGTTCCTTAAGGTCTGTTAAAACCGTTTCGTTTAAATATCATTGAATTTATATCAATTTTCATCTACTCTGTACTACGAGTTGCAAGATGTTTCATAATATTGTAGACTAAAATTCTGTCACAAATAATTTATTATAGTTGTACTTCACTTATGAAATAAATCATCTACGATAATTAATAATGTTAACAAACTTTGTATGCAAATATTTGCTCTATATTTCATAAAAATAAAAAAAAATTAGCGTTGTCCTATTAAAAATTTTTGTATATTCTCACGTAAAAAATATTATTACAGTATTTGTATTAGACATGTCTATATTTAGCTTATGAAATCAAATGTAAGAAAATAAGTCATGTAATGTTGGACTTATTTCCTATGGTTAAACTGATTTTTAAACAAATATTTATTTATTTTTTAACAAGGTTGAGAAGTTTGAAGAAATATATTCATACTATGCAATTGATTATATTTTCATTTATTTTGTGAAAATGATTTTGCAGATAGAAAATGGATTTTAAAAAATAGATACTTCAGGTATGTGAAAATTATATATTTACTTTAGACTTTATACACAGGCTTATTTGCAATTAATCCATACAATTAATATTACAACGGAAAGAAATAAATATAATACTATTATTATAATCATACTAAAATAATTACACATATTTGAATAAATATGTTATAATTAATGTAGGTATATACTAAAGTACAATTTATAAATTAATTTATTATAAATACACTAAATTATAATAAATATACTAAATTACATTTACCTTTAATTTATAATAAATATTAAATCGAAGTTTAAATAATAATTCTAGAAACTCGCAGCACTAACATTCTAAACTATAATTAATCTTATTTTTAATTCAAAAGTTTCAGTAGGAAAACCGAAAGAGGTAAGGTAGGTAGTGATATTTAAATATCACTTTCATTATACATTATGTTGTTACAGAAGCGGAAATTAGTATTAAATACTTATTTATTTAAAAGCTTTCATGTTTGTACTGAAAGAAATATAAATGCTTCACGTGGTTCAAAAATTATAGAAAAAAAATTTCCAGATGAGATTATGCTCGAGTAATTACTAAAACAGTTGATTTACATTCATTAAGAATTTATTGTCATGTTTTTATTTATAACAATGGTAAGGTTATATTTTTTTCAAATCAAATAATTTTTTATCATAGTCGCGAAGAAAAGCACCTAAGAACTTTAGATATTGAAAAAGGAACGTTTAATTAACCTAAAATTATCAAAATTCGAAAATCGATTTTTTCCTTCTTAGGTGTCTTTCTTTGCGACGCGTCACAAATAGTGATAAATAAACATTTTGAATATCCCGTGGATCTTAATTATAGTTGAGCAAAATAATCTAATTTGAATAATTTATGACTTAAATAATTTAAAACAGTAATGCACAATCAAATAATTTTCCACTTTTGAAATTCCCGTTAAATCTAACTACTTTTTTTTTCAATTACATTTCTTCTGGAAAAAGTTCATAAAAGCATTTAAATAATTAAATAGAGTAACAGATACCTCAAATAGACTTTGGCACAGAACTGTTTAATTAATAATGGTTAAGTTTATAATACACTGTGAACAATTTATAAGAACTATTTTCCATTCTATCCAGATTGAAAACTTCCTATGCACGAAAAGCTTTGTTTGATTTTTTAAATAATAATAATAAATAATATTCTTTTAAAATTTTAAAAATGTTATAAAAGTTTGGAAAAAAGAATCGAAGAATAAAATTATAATTTTCCGCAAATTTGTAATTAACATTTATGAATTGTCTATTATAAAGATAAAAAAATAACTGCAGAAGGAAAAGAAAATATTGTCAGTTAATAACCATCAGCGAAAAAAGTAGTTTTAGAATAAATAAATAAATAAAAACAAGGATTAAAAATGAAAAGACAAGATGTGATTTTTGTAGTATTACAATTGAAATATAAGCATTATTTTATACTAAAATTTAATTATAAAGTTATTAACAAGTGTAATGTTGATGATAACGGAAGTTTACATTCGTAACTGATTAACTAGCCAACTAAATGAATTGTAATAAATGCTTTACTTTACTAAAAGAAATTTCAGAAATGCGCACAGTTTTGTTAACAGTACTTAAACATTTCGCATAATAACGGATATTATTCAAATTATAAATCGCAGATTCGCAGAATCTACCAATAACAGCAGTTACCAGAATAAATAACATTATAAACGCGGAGCAATAGATAAATAAGGACACTAAATACCTATACAAATTAACCCGTTATTAAACGACGGAGCTTAACAGTGAAGCAACTTTTATTTATATAGTTTGTCTTTACAGAAGCTTATTTTCCTGTTTTTTCTATGAATACTCTCTAATAAGTTCTTGAATAATTTCTCAAATTGTTGTGAAAATTCTAAGAATTGTTTTTAACTAAATAATTTTCTGACATATCAAAATTTTATTTATTAATAATTTATATCATTTTCGAAGATACTAATTAACATAGAACTTTTTGACACTTGATAAGTTGATTGGAGGTAATACATTAATTATTATATACTTAATTATAAACTAAATAATATTGAAAGCATTCAAACCTCAGAATAAAATAAACCCTTGACTTATGTTTAAATTAAATTCTGGAAGGTTACTTTTAAAATTAATAAAACATTTTCATTTACAATTCGAAAAAATTGAACGTATTTTTGACATGAAAATGTGAAAAATATTCTGTGAAATGAAAATATGGAAAACATTTTATAAAGTGAGAATATTGACAAGGTTCGATAAAATGAAAATATTTGAAACATTTCTCAGTAAAATAACTTTTTTTAAGAAATACAATTTTTAACTTTATTCATAATTGATTGGAAGAAAACTTTTTAAGAAAATTGAAAACATTTTCTCTCTGACCTACTTACTGTTCCTCAGACTTGGATAACTTATTAAAACAGCTAGTGATATAAATAATTAAATAACTAAAGACTATTTCAGACATTTTTCCCAGTATACAAAACGAGGCACTTCTGTTATATTTCAAAATTGGTTTTCACCTACATTCCATCAAATGCAATAGCATTTAGTTCAGTACCTATTGGTAATATATAGATACAAATTGCTTTTGCAAAACTACTCTGGCGTTCATTTTATTTGTTGAAAAGCTCCTGAATTTCTGCTTTATTGAAGCACTTTTCGCTGCTTCATTCCCGCTACAATTTATTTGTGCGGCACTGGCATAACTGAACACAAGAATTTATAGAAACACTCAACGAATAAGTTAAATTAAACCTGCAACAGAAATTTTAATATGATTAAACAATAAAATAGTAAGGTAGACTTTTTTTGAAAAATGTTAATACACGTAGGACATTCTTTGTCAAATTTACAACTTTCTTGATTATTTTCTGATTTAATAAACAAAAATTGGTATTAGACTCAAATTATTGCTTTATATATTTTTTCATTTCATAAATGGTAAAATACAAAATTGAACATATCCGACTAGATTTCATGTAAATTTAAAGATTTTAAAATTTCGTCTACATAATGGATTAGTTATTTAAAATTTTTGAAAAGCTGACTTAGAATTCATGTTCAGCAAACCCAAAAATCTTTGTACTAATTTCTATAAAAATCCACTCTTTTTTAAAAAATTTTGAAGAAATATTAAGTTTTTCTTTGATCGGGCATGTTATTTAAACCGAAAAATTTTAGATAACAAGTTTCATGAAAATTCTGAAATTTTTTTAAATTTTGCATACACATTGAATTTCAAATTTGAAAATTTTAAAACGGACAAATTCATGCTCAAAAAACCCAAAGACTTTCTGTACAAAGCACTTTCTGTATTGTTTCAAAAAAATATTGATAAAAGTCATATATGTGACGCGATGTGAAGAAAGAGACCTAAGAAGAAAAAAATTGTAGGCTATGTTCAATGATAGTTTTACCTTAATTAAATATTCCTTTTTAATTATGTAAAATTATGTAAAATCAAAATTAGTCTTTTCTGAATTTTTTGGATGGGATGAAGACTTGGTTAGTTAACAGAGTTGATCCTTTTTGTGTATTTTTATTTCCAAAATCATAAACATAATAACCTGCAATTTTTTCTTTCTTAGGTCCCTTTCTCCATATCGCCTCACAAAATAATACTTCAATTGACTTCATTGAAATAAAAAATTATTAATATAAACTGTATAAATTATTATTTCAATCACATAGAGTTAAGGTCATTTAAAATTAGAATACATTTTTGTATAAAATTCTTTTTCACATACTCTAAAAATTTTGTAGAATACCTTTAGTTGTTACTCAACATGTTTTCAAATATTTTTTACATCAATTTAATTCTAGTTATTATTTGTTTGTTATATTATCAAAATATATAACTATTAACCTCATTTAGAAAGTAGTTCGCAGCAAAGAATGTACTCCTATAGCTATCAGAGAGATGTAAATTTGATAAATAATGCTCCATGAATATCTACAAATTGAGAATAAATAATAAAATAATTGAATACAGTTAAACTTTGTATTTGAGCAAAAATTGAATAATAATTGTATAAATAAAATTAAACATACCTAAGAATAAAAACACGCAGCCTTAATTGGTTTCTTGGCAGTTTGATTACTGAATGAAGGTATGATTTTCTTGTCTTTACTAAAAGGTCGTAAGCGAATGCAAAGGTAGGTCGAGAGGGTACAAGAGGCCAGCAAAACGGCCAAAAGTACGACCAACGTTACGGCAAATCCAGGAGTGGTCATGCAAATCATACTTGAGCTGGGAACAGGATCTTTAATGGGAAATACCATCGTGGCACTTGTGGGTTCATTATTCGAGTCATCAATCGCAAATGTCAGATCTCCTGTAGATACAACTCTTATGATTCTATTTACACCCACTGTCTTCTCAGGTGTCTGCACAACTTCACGAGACTTCCTTCTTCTCTCGTCTCTTGGCCTATCTACAGCAGCCTGCATTCAAAAATTAATAAAGCTTGTATCAAACGTCAATAAAAATATATGAGTCATAATTTTAAATTGAGCAATAGCAATTTGTTAAACAACCAATAATCAACAGCTTTCATATTCGTTTATTAACACATAGTCAACCAACTTTATAATCCCTTTATTTTGGTCTGCAAATAAATATATTGAAGACTTATAATGAAGAAAATATAAAAAAGCGATTTACAATTTCACTACTACATACGACTTTCGGATCTTTTACTGGATTAAATTTTATTGTATCTTTTACCAAAATTTGTAACATCCACTTTCACGATGATTGCAAGAAAAGATAATTATATTTTTATTAGCTTTTAAAATTCTCTTGTAATTAATTATTACCTATTGAATGGAATATTGTAGGACCTTAACTTTAAATCAACTAAGTTGTCTGAAAATAAAAATTTTAACAGGTTGATAGGCACTCCATTTCAAATTGAGTCAGTTAAAACATTAACGTCATTGGACAAAAAATAAAAAGGTAGGGTTAACGAGAGCTTTGGAAAATATGGTCCGAGAGAAAATATGTATCTAAAAGAATCGAGAGTGTCAAAGGATCAAATATAAAAGGTCCGGGAGTCGAGTATAATTAATGATAAATATTAATAACCCCTCAATTTCGTTGACAAACATTTTAACTGATTAAAGAGAGACATAGAGCGAGAAATACCGCTAATGATTGTACAAACAAACACATTTTTATGCACAATATTTTCCTTGATTAAAATGTGTATACTCAACAATCACTCAGTTTACTCGATACAGAGTTTCTAATTAATTTCAATCAATTTGATTTTCAATCAGAAAGATTAAAATTAATAAACCTATTTTTTATTGATCAACATATAAACTCTCATCTTCTTTGATATACAAATTAATTTTTTTCTAATAAAATTAAATTAATCAACCAGGAAAAACCATTTCAAATGTTACTTTTACGCAAAACCTCGACAACTTCATATTATTTGCAGCAATATGTGAAATTGCAAGAAATATAAATACATTTTTATAAACTATACAATTATTTCTTCTTTCATTAGCTTCGAATTAAGCTTTTAATATTTCCTTCTAATTAATTTTGTCCCTTATAATGGAACATTATAAGAATTTCATTATATATGAATTAACAACTAAGTTATCTAAAAATAAAAATTTTGACAGTTTGATAGACAGTTGATACTTTAACGTCATTGGACAAATAATAAAACTAATGGCTCTGGACAAAAGAAAGAAGTCCTAGCCCTAATAGCACCAAACGTTTCATTAACGTTGCATATGTCATGGGGATAGAAATGTTGCAGGGAAACGTTGCGGAACGTTAATTTGGAACTTTGAATGACCATTTAAAAATTAATAATGTTGATATTGTGCGCAGTAGTTTTCTATCGCAATTAGAGCTGCGCAGTTGATTTTAGTGACCATTGTTCTACAGAAGCAATCATATTATCAACATCGAATAATATTAATAAAAAAAATTTAGCCTTTTCCGCAACATTTTTCCGCAACCCGCACTGCGATTTTCCGAATGCCTATTCAAAGTTCCAAATTAACGTTCCGCAACGTTTCCCTGCAACGTTTCTAGCCCCATGACATATGCAACGTTATTTTTCTTGGCTGGTAACGTTGCAATGCAACGTTTGCAACGTTACACGGAAACGTTGCAGCAACGTTAATGAAACGTTTGGTGCTATTAGGGAGAGGAAATATGTAAAAGAACCGAGAGTGTCAAAGAATTAAATGTAAAAGTTCCAAAAGTCGTATGTAATTGATGAATATTAATAATCCCTTAATTTTAAAACATTTTAAATAATCGACAAAAAGCGCAAAATAACGCTAGTAACTGTATAAACAAACCTATAATTTTGTTGACTAGCACAATACAGTCGGGACTCTTATGGATGCGGCAGGGTTGTTACAAAAGTGGAGGGGATGTGTACTAGTCGTTGACAAAATATGTACTAGATTGTACTAGGTAGGAGCAAAAATTGTACTCACCAATCACAAGCCTTTATTTTGGCGGTCAGTTTAAATGTTTTAAATTTAAATTAATTTTTAAATAATGTAGTTAATCTGAATTAGAGTTAAAAGCTATTATTAATAATTAAAAAAATATTATTAGTTATAAAAATTTAACAAAATTTAAGAAAAAGTTACTCAAATAATTTACATCGACTTTAATCCAGTCCTAATACTACCTTTATCTTAATGAAAAACCTCAAAATAAGGAAATGTACTAAATTGTGCTGCTTTTTAAAAATGTACTTTTTACATTGTACTAAAAAGATCATTGGGGTACTAGTGTACTAGAACATGTCAAATTGTACTAGAAAAGTACAATTGTACTAGAAATAACATCCCTGGGATGCGGACTGAACGGTTGCATTCAGTCCGCGGAGAACAGAGACGAAGGGTTGCGGGAAGAAAGAGGAGAAAGATCACGTGGCATAGACTCCAGGCCCGACGCTATGTCACTCAATGATCCGTAGCATAATAACATTGAGCCACATAATTTAAGTTGCGTTGGTTCGGTCCTGAATGTTTACGATTCTCATGGATGCATACCATGCCCTACGATTGCATCCATGAGAGTCTCGACTGTATACGTACAATATTGTTAAGTTTTTTTTATTAAATAGCAGATTGATAAAAAAAATTTTCTTTGATAATATATGCTAATTATGTAGAAGTACCAGAATGACAAATATACACTCCTTTTTTTCTTTCTTTTCCTATTTTTTTAGCAACAATTTCGCCTTCAACAGAAATTCACTAATATATTTTAATAAGAAAAGTAATTTTGAGTCATTACTTTTTTCTCTCGTTTTCTATAGTCTTGTTTTTAATTTGTATACAGAAATTTTTGTTCGATATTTTTTTGGTGGTTAATTGAATATTTTGTCAACATTATTAGTAAGTTAATTATCTCTTCCATTAATTTAAAAGAACTGTATATTACATTACTTTTTATAAAAAAAAGTTAATCTTTTAACTATTGTCAAATCGTGAATTTTAATTCGAGAACAGCAAAGTATCGCATAGGCCAAGAAAATAGTAGGATTTGTTTACTCTTTCTAACTTAAAATTGTACATAACTAACCTGAAGATAAGCTTCTAGAGGTAAAGGTATTCCGTATCCAGAATCAGGTCGTCCATGTCCAACCTGGTGATTCTCCAGGAGTCCAGCCTGGGAATCCAGTAATGAAGTTGATTCTGCGCACTGATCAGGGCAATGATACCTGCAAATTTGAATCGTGCACTGGAAATGCACCTCCATGGAATCAGGGAACTTGAAAGCCTGGAAGTGAGCGTAGGATAAAACAGAGGCACTCGCCCCGAAGTTTTTAATCTTTGTAAAGCGAGACATGAGCTTTGGCCTAGTGATGCATCCTCTCTGATCAACCAGTTGAATAGGTGCCCTCTTTCCATCGTGAGCCATACAATTACGCACAAGCATGTCGAATTTGGAATCATCATCTTTAATGGCTAAAACCATTGTCATCGTTTGTCCAATTTTCACCAAACCGGATACCTCTGAAGCCCATGGTCCCTTTCCAACCTGGATCTGCATCCAGCATCCCACGTTGTCTCCCGCAAAATCCGCTCGAACGACGTCCAACATGTCCACCGGGAATGGTCTGAAGGTCACAGATTTTTCGTAAAGATCGTGCCATGTGCATCGCAATTTCCTTGCCTGATCCCATACTTCTTGGACCTACAAGAAAAACGGCAATTCAATTCGAATTTTACATACAAATTTATAATTGCAGAATATAACAGTACAACCTATTTGGGTTTTATGTAATTATTTTCCTGAAATTATCAAAAATAAGTTTCAAATAGTTTTTGGAGTTATAAGAGAAGCGAGGATCGGGGAAAAGAAGAAATAAGGGACAAAGAAAAATTCTTGAACGAACAAATCCCAGTAAATAAGAACTGGATGTCGGGTAAAGGGAACTGGAACTATTAAAGATTTCTTTCTTCCAAAATCAATTGAAAAAAGAATTATAAAACTATTAAAAATTACTTGACGATATTATTATCAAAGAGGTGAGGTCATGTATGTTTTTAAATTGAATATGCTAATCTGACACTTCACTTTTGAATGTTTACAGATGGTAACTATATGGGTAAATGTACACGACGTAGAATCGTTTACCGACTGTCGATCAAACTGAAGCTGATAATATGAAAAATTGTAATTTTAAGAGATAGTATTAGGTTTTCACTTTAGAACAAAGATAAAAACTATTAAAATTAAAACAGTTCTTATTAATAAACCTACTTACACCATACCGTTTGAAATTGTTCGTCCGACCGACCGAAGTGGATCGACAAAAGTTAACTCACTTAAAATCACCGTAACTTGGTGAAAAAAAAAATAGAGAGTTAAAACTTAAAATTTTAGAAAGCTTATTAAATTCTGCTTTAGAAAACTTATTATTAATATAATTTTTAAAAAATTTTAAAGTAATTATATTAGTTGATAAGTTACAAAAAAAAATTCTTGAATCTTTTAATAATTGTTCCATATCTTTAATTCGCTGCCTGATTTACAAAAATAACATGAAAAAAATTAAAACTTACTTCACCTTCTTTGTTAAAATGTCAGCCTTAATTTCAGCCAAGAAAGCTTAAAAAATATTAAGTGGTTTTCGAGATATGACTAAAAATGCCCGAGCATGTTTTACTTAAAACTTGCCGTCTCACGCTGGGTATTAGGCAGGTGCCTAATACACAACCTTTTATGCATTTTTTCGTCTTTTAAAATGCAGTTCTAGACCTTATCTTTCAAAATAACTTATAATAGAAGAAAACAAGAACTGACTAGACCAGAATTGCATTTTAAAAAATAAAAAATACATGAGAGTCTCCAGGTATTAGGCACCTGCTTAAGTTGACGTCTTCTCGGCCCTGTGGCGACAAACGAGAACAGTAATATGACCGCGAAAGACGGCGATTATTAAGAAAAACATGCTTGGACATTTTTAGTCAGATCTCGAGTGCCACTTAATTTTTTTAAGGTTTCTTAGCTCAAATTAAAGCTGATATTTCAGCAAGGAAGGTGAAGTGAATTTTAAGTTTTTCATGTTATGTTTTTAAATGAGACAGCGAGTTAAAGATATTGAACGATTTTATAAAAAAAATCAAGAATTTTTTTTTTAACTTATCAACTAGTATAAATATTTTATAATTTCTAAAAAAAAAAATATTAATGTTTTCTAAAGCAGTATTTAATAAGTTTTCCAAATTTTTAAGTTTCAACTCTCTATCTTATTTTTTGACACAGTTATCATGATTTTAAGTGATGTACTTTTTTCGAACCACTTCGGTCGGTTGGACCGACAATTTCCGATTGTGGTGTATTTTTTGAAATTTTACTGCTTTTCGTATTATCAGCTGCAACTTGATCGACTGTCGGTAAACGGTCGATTTATCTCATGAATAATATTTGTTAAATCGCCACGTATGTTGCTTTAATATTCTTTACACCTTCTTTTCAATTGTATATGAAAGAAAGAAATCTCTATCTTCATTCAACTTTAGCGCTACACAAAGAGTTTCCTATTATCCACACCAGGCGTCTAAATAAACGATTTTAGACGATAACATTTATTTCAATACACAGACGGTTAATGTTCAAAAGCGGTTATTAGGAAGATACATCTATAGCCCATTATTAGACGAATTTTAGAATATCTCTTATTTCAGGTAAAGAAAAGAAGATGAAAGGTATGTTCGCAAAAAACTAATGGACTTTATTATCCAATTCGTTCGACCCTAGAGCACTATTCAATAAATTGATTGAGGAAACCAATTCTCGAACACCTTAGCCAACTAATTAGTTGTTGTTTGTTACTCCAGCTTTTCGCTTGGATAAAGTTTTAGTAATTGACTTCATCAATCAATTAAATGAATAGCGCTCCAGAGTGCAACGAATTGGATACTGGAGCTAATCATTTTTTTAACGCGTAGAAACCACTACAATTTAGAATCTATTACCTGAAATCTTTAATATAATTTATCTGAAAAAAAGATTAGACAAAATGACAAATCAACGTTTCACAGCACCCTCGTCAGGATCTAGAAAAAAATAAATGGTAAAAATAGAGTTCGGCCCAGCTGCCAGGAACCAGAAAGAATCAAGATACTTAACAAAGAAGAACACTTACAACAGCAAATCAAACTCCATACAAATTTTCACCATCATACTCTCAAACCTATGAAACGAAAACTGTATTAGTAGTTTCAATTTTTACAACGTTTTTGTTAAAAAATCTTTTTTTTTTTAATCTTCCAACATTAGAAATTTAACATTCTTCGATATTTCTTTAGTGAATGGAAATCTACTAAACATCTAAAATCTACTTTAATCCAAAAAAAAGTCATATAAACCAGAATTACTTTTCACCCTCTTTGAAAACATATTTATACAGACCTATTTTTAAAAAAAAAGTTTGTAACCAGTTTGATTGACCAAGAAAGGAATTTTCGGAGATTTCTTCTAAGAAAAAAAATTGAATATTGAATGTTTTGAAAGCATGAGGATATATTTATCCATAATTTAAGTGTAATCATTGATTTAACGCTCTAAACCTGAATCAGTGAAAATTTCGCTGATCCCGTCAGTGATTAGATTGCTATAATTGCAATAGGGATTACAATAGTTATTTGTAATAATAAAATATTAAGTAAGTGTAATCAATTTTATTTAGCAAATATTTGTATCCTAATAAAATCCCAGGAAATTATTTTTAATTGAATTAAGCTGCAACGCTCTTTTTTTATACCAAATTGAATTTAAATAATCTGAAATTGGCTTTAAACAATCGCGCTGTAGATTATATTAATGGGTGATTCTCCCAAAATATTACTTTTGTATGTCCTCAAGATTTTCTCAATAATAATAATAATTTATGACAATTTCTCTTTATACGTCAATAGTTTACCACTTTTTCTAAAAATCCTGCAAAAGAATTTATTTACTTTATAACTTTAAAGTACTTTTTTTTGTAATTTTAACTACTAAAAGTGAGCCTTCTAACCTGTCCTATGTCAATTTTTCATTCTTTCAAAACGTAAAACAACTATTTAATATTTGAAAAACAATACTTTACAGATATTTTCTAGAAGCTAAGGGATTGTAGAATCTTTGTACAAAGTATAAATAAAATAGATCTTATAGATTTTCAATAAATGGAAAATGAATTTTGTCCTCTGGGTTTGCATCATTCCTCTGGCTTGTTGTATATTATTCAATATTTTTTATATTAGTTGAGTTATATATTTGTTTTCATACTTATTAAATACATTGACATCCCTAATAATAATTTGTCAAGTGGGTTTTGTAAAAGAATCATTATTTAAAGTTAAAAATATATAAATTGAAGCTTTTACACTGATTCACAACCTGAAGCGCCATTCCTCTGGCTCAAATTAAAAATAGAATGACAGTAGATAAAATATTTTTGCAATTTTTCTACAATAAAGTTAACTTATACAAACATGCTAAACTATTTTCAGTTTAAGAAAAATTGCTTAATTTTAAATAAAATGTAAAAAATGTTGAAATCATCATTCCTCTGGCTCGTCATTCCTCTGGCTCATATTAAAAATTAAAATGAATATCAATTGTTTTTGAACTGTCAACAAAAAATAAACCTTTGAATCTTGACAAACAATTATTGGTAGTCAAAAGATTTCATATTTTGGTAAATGTTTTAAAATCTACAATTTTTTAAAATTATAATTAATAATAAATTAATAATATTAAATAGCTTCCTGACCATAAAAAATATTGTTTAAAATAAATTCAAATGACATGAAGTTGTTGTTTACTTTAAAAAAAAACACCTGCTCTACATTTTAACCTTTAGATTTATTTATAAATTTTAATATTAAAAATCTTTTTTAAATGCTACAAATTAGCATGATCAAGTTATGAAGGTGTTAAATCTTTAATTGCTTAACATGTTTATAAATTTTAGAGGTCCTAAAATGTATTTAATAAATTTTCATTTCCGATTCACAAAAATGAATATTTCTGGAGAATCACCCTAATACTTTTTTTTTTTTTTTTTTTTAGTTATTATACACTCGTTTTAACGACCTTACTGGCCCAATGAGTGTCCCCCGTAGGGAGTTCCTAGAATTGTACCTTTGTATATATTATTTTTAAGTGTTTTTGCGTCTACAGAACGGCTTGAAATTAGGAGTACTCGCATTTGCCTGGACCACCCGGTATATTGGGTTTTCTCTCCAGTGGAGAGGGAAAACTGTAGAAAAACCTCACCGAATACAACCGGTTTATCGACAGTCGAGTTCTAGTGATCTGCACAGGTCGATTACCGACAGTGCATATCATTATTCCTCGACGTCAAACCTTCCACTGAAGTTATCTCACGAGTTAGAAAAATCCCAGACTCATCGGGGCGCGAACCCAGCAAGCTGGACTTGGCGCGACCGCAGGGTCTAGTATTTAACCAACTGAGCTAACTCCGTGGTACCCTAATACATAAAAGTTTTAGTGATAGTTTGTGTGTTAACAAAAGTGCATATGCTTCAAAACATAACCTCAAATAGTGAGGTGAAAAATATGTTTATCACATATTTCTTAAAATAATATCTCTTTATTTAGCTTTGAAATTACTATGATCGTTAGTAATTATTAATGCATGTTATTATGTTAGTTATTAAATTTGTATCTTATCTTACGAGATACTATGCGCTTGCAGAATATTCAGTCGAGACAGTAGATTATTGTTTCCTTCAAGCCAAGAAGTTACAAAATCTAAATTAATGTATGTAAAGCAAAATTTAACTACTGGCAAGAAGGTTCCACCCTCCCAATGTTGTTTCACTAATTTCAAGAAAACAAGATCTGAAAATTTTCTAAAAATAAAAATAATAAAAAATTATTTAGAGTTTAGAATGTTTATTTCGCTGATTACATCAGTGGAAAATGCTGATTGAATGAGAGAAGTTAAATCTGTTAATTCTTCTTCACTGATTGAATCAGCGAAATTTTACTAAATCTCAATGGTATTTATCCCGAAAAGCACCTATCTTAATATTTACGATAACAAAAGAGCTTAAATAATATAGCAGGCACCCTTCTGACCGACGAGATAAAAATACTATTTGAGATCTTTACTTAAAATCATAAGAAGTTATTTTAAAAATATAAACAAAAACTGAACCGAAAAACATCGATTTTTCAAAGGTGTCAAACTGGTTAAGCCCCTTACGAGAGCTATTGACAGAACTAAACATATCAAGAAGTTAACACAAGGTGAAAGAATTTGAAATCATGCCAAATATGATTCATGCTCCAGTTCACACATCAATCTTCTGATCAAAGATATTCACTCATCCCGTGAATTAAAGAGAAAACAGAGCAATTTAAAATAATCCAATGGTAAAATCCTCACCTGGGGATCATACTGAATAACTATAATATTCTCGAAATAAGTCCCGGATCCGGATTCCGCTCCGTATCCATAAAGACCATTCTCCGTGTTGCCAGCGGTGCCGCAGGCATGAATGCTGATATCGAAGTTGACTGACGATCTCCCGAGACCAGCAGGCAAATGGACGCAATTTACATTGCTGTAGTGGCCTTTGCTGAAGACTATACCATAGAAAGGTTTATCGAAGCTGAGATAGACCTTCATGAGATTCTTTTCGCATTTCACGTCCAAGGACATGATCTTAGGCATATCTGGAGTTAGAGCCGGCCAGTTTTCTCCACCAGCTGGTCCAGTATTGTACACCTTGTCCATAGCTTCCGTTTGGGGTTTTTGAGGTAGTGGGGGAGGTGGTCCATGGTAGGAAACACTGTGATGGGGTCTGGCGAGATGGGCCATTCCAAGACCTCCTCTTCCGGGTGGAAGAGGATGACCTCGATGACCTCCTGACTTGTAATGAGCTCCTCCATCTTTCTCATTCAAAGACTCGAGTGCCAATTGATCAGAGTCGCTTATGTCCGTGTCCTGACGATTCAGAGCACTGTTTTCGTTTCGGTTCTCTTCTCCTGGTATCGCCTCCACCACCTCCACCTCTTCACTTCCAGCCAGCTGTAAACAATCACAGAAGATTATAATAAATACTATTTAATAATTAAACAAGTTATTAACTACAATAATTGATAATATTAAAAATTGACCCTATTTCAATTCCAATAAATGTAACTCAAAATAATAATTTAGATCAAATCAGTAAAGTTGTTCTTTAATGCGATAATAATAATGATAAAATTAATTAGAGTTGGATTTTATGCTAATCATAGACAAAAAAAATTTAGTTGGGGAGTGTTTAGTAGGTTCTAAAATACGGGAGGGATTTCGAGAATAATTCAAATCTGCACAAAGTTCGCAATTTTATATGATGATTATTTTCGATGTTTTTTTGTCTGCGCAACACGATACTAGAATCAAAAATAGCCTAGCATTTTTAAGTTTTGAAGAAAACGGAAATAAAAATTCAACAATGGATATTTTGGAGGCATTTAACACCATATTTTTTCAAAGTTGTGTATTTGCTTCCTCATAGAGAAAGCTTTGTAATCGTTAAGATTACATTAAAGTCCAAAAATAGTCTAAATCGACATATTTTTATCTAAGAAACCTAAATTTTTATTTTTAAGAAAATTTCCGTGTTTCCAATTAACTGATATATTATTTATTTATTGCTTCTTTTATGAAGAAGCAAATTTGTTTGCTTACGTAGAAGTAAAATGTCCACATAATGGACTTAAATTCCAATTTTCCACCTGGTTTTTTGAGATTTTCTCGTATGAGTATACAGTGTTCTGAAAGATTCAAGCTTTAATTTAAGATAAGACTGAAACCTCTATACCAACATTGGAGAAAAAAAATTATTCTAAACCTCCCCAAAAACAGGGTTCTGGGTCTTTTACCCTCATTTTGTTTAAACTCTGAAATTTATTAGACGGAAATACATTGAAAACGATTCTCATATTAAAAAAGAAGAAAACATAATAAATTTCAGTAGAAGCGCCCATAATATCCCGCGTGGGAAAATAATGCATAATTAACCATTGATTAACTTCACACTTATTATTTTGCACACATTTTTATAGGAGTGAAGTTATCAAATAGTGACTTATGCATACATAATTTTTGCCGCCTGGGAATATTTATAATTAGCCCAAATCTGTTGTGCAAAGCAAACTAATTTATTTTTTATTTAGGTTAAATTGACAATTATATTTCTGCTAAAAAAAAAAAATAGAGTTGGAAATTATTAAGAATTTTATCCATGGAAGTAAGAATTTTATTAAGTGAAATATAGGCCTAGGATCGAAATAATGCAAAATTATGTTCAATGATTCTTCGGTATAATTCGTCGCTTGGGTGGAGAACTACGCCAATTCAGAACAATGCTGAAAACTGTGCCATTCTAGTTAACATCTTAAGAATGTGCTATTTTAGATATGTATCAACATTTTTTCCATATTTTAGGTTGACAAAAATATAACAAAAACCGCTGCCAAGATGTACCTAAAGTATTTATTTGGTGTGACTAGTTTTTGGTACTAATTTTTTGAAAACATTGCTTCATCATATAGAGATTTCTACAAACATCTCTAAGTTTTAATTAATAGCTCCCAAAGAAATATTAAATATAGGCCAATATTGATGCATTTTTGAATTGCCTACAAAACGAGAAAAAATTATTCTTCATAAAATTAATATAAAAAGTAAAAAAACCTAAAAATATAACTTTTTGAAACCTTGATAACTCGGAACAAGATTCCAGTAGAAGTTTCGCAAATAACTCCTTCGATGTGTTTTTTAATCACCTACACAGTAATGAAAATATATTGTAGCTTGTAATAAAGCATAAAAATAAAATTATTAAAAAACAAGATTTTTAAATTTTTCCATTTTTAAAATAGTTATAACTTTGGATTATCGCTTGGTTAAAAAGATACTTGATTACCGTGACCATTCAAAAACTTAATCTTGATCAACTACAAGTTTGTTTTCAAACATGCAAAGGTTGCTTACATTTTGTGAATTTTAACTCGATTGTGACAGCAAGTATTATTTATTTGATTTTAACTATATATCTAGTTAGTTTTGAATACGTTTCTTTTAACAGACCAATTTGTACAACTCGGTAAGAGGTTAATTTTCTCAGTGTATAGTGGAATCTGAAAGTATAAATGTTGAATACTATACATAGTAATAATACGAAATTTCGTTCTTAGAATTAAAATTTCTTTTAATTTATATACAAATTCCCTTAGATACCTCGTCTTGTCCCACCTTCTACCTTCGCTCGGGCATCAAATTTTGCACTCGTCGGAAAACACCGCCTTTCTGCTCTTAGTTTTCAATATACTATTATCTAGTATAACTTCTAAAATTTTTAATTGCCAGCCATAGTTTCTGTAGATAGAATATTCTAGATTAAAAAATAAACTAATTGGTCTATATAAAGTATATATTTTCTTTCCTGAAATCGGGAAAATAAATGGGAATTTTTATTTTTCACGAAATAGAAATTTTCTTTTGTTACATGATTTTAATCTTTTGCTTCCCACGGTGCTTTTTAAACCGATTTAACCTAAAGGTTCTGGCACCTGGGATTTTCTTCTCGATTTCAATTTTGGATCATTAATACATCATTTTTCAACAACGAAAATCTTCTGTGGAGCCGTTATTTTAAAAATGTCGATTTAAAAATTCAAAATGACGAAAACTCAAGTTTTCTTCAAGAAATATTCATTTGAGAATATTTCATAAAATCAAATTTGTAGAAATTATAACAAGAAATTTTGTTGTTGTTACCAATTTTCTCTACAATTAATACTTTACGGGAAAAGCCAGAAAAAACCAATTTTATACTTGCATGTATTTTAAGTTTTTTTAAACTTTAGACTAGTTAAAATATAGTAATCCTGTTTTAATTATTTTTTCCCTGTTGGAATTGCTTTCTGTTCATATAAATTATTTAATCTAAATGCAAGTTAAACGAAAATTAAATTATAGTTTACTCTATGTGCCAAAATAATACTTTATTATAATCATCATCTTGATATGCTTGATAAAAACTATTGGTATAATTAATTTTTATAAGATACAATACTAATTATATCTTTTTTTTTTAAACATAGTAGGCACACTTTAAGTCGATTTTCATAATGTGTAAGAACTCGACTTTTAAACAATTTTACTATTCAACTCACAAAAACAGATTTAACCCTAAAACCCTACACTGGGATGTGACACAGCTCAGACAATTGTTTTAAACTTTGTCGTTTAAATAACTCAGAAGGTCATATATCCCTAGAAACCGTCGTAGGATTTGTCATACGACAATTGTTGACATACGAATTGTTTTTCAGTAACTGTCCATTCCTTAAGCCACGCCCCAGAATTTTTTCGGGGGTTAAAGCAGGAGCGTAATCTGCGTTCGAGCAGGTGGGTTTTGAAATTGTTCAAAAGCCTCGTGCCGCAGCGAAATAGACAGCACTGACGGTAGTAGTAGAGGGAGGGATACTTTCTGAAACATGCTCCGAGACACTTGCTGAAATGGACACTTACTGAAACGGACACTTACCGCGACCTTACTGTAACACAGCCACACAAAAAAAAAGTTCCCTGACCTGGGTAAGAGACACACATTTTTCTATGTATTTTAATGCGCTGAATCCGAATCCGTCATCAGAATTGGTCCATCAGATCAAGTTTTGACCCTAACCTCAAAATCAATAAAATGACATTTTTTGTTTATTAGAAGTTGAACCCGACTTAACTTTAATACATGCCTAGGGCCAATGGAAAGCTTGAATTATGCCCTTGAAAACGCTTTTTTAAAAATTGTTCTACGATGATTTTTAACAAAGTTATGATGTTTTACTTAAAATCATTTTTTTCCATTACACAATAACACATCAATAACTGATGTGTTTTTAACATATGGAAAAAAGTCATATTTTAAGTAAAACATCATAACTTCGTTAAAAATCATCGTAGAACAATTTCTAAAAAAGCGTTTTAAAGGTAATAATTCAAGCTTTCTATTGGCCCTAGGCATGTATTAAAGTTAAGTCGAGTTCAAATTCTAATGTTTAAAAAGTGTCATTTTATTAATTTTGAGGTTAGGGTCAAAAGTTGATCTGATGGACCAATTCTGATGACGGATTCGGATTCAGCGCATCAAAATACATAGAAAAATGTGTGTCTCTTACCCAGGTCAGGGAACTTTATTTTTTTTGTGTGGCTGTGTAATTATTTTAGAAATTCGCAAAATTATCTTGGGGGTATAATACATGGTGTGAGGGGTTTTACTCTCTAAATTTGAATAAGTGAGTATTCTCTTATTCGTATGTCAAAAGTCTTCCACTTTTTCAATAAGTGCATATAAACTTACAAATAAGAGACATTTCACTCTAAATAAGTGAATTATTAATTTTTAAGTGCATATTTACTTATTGAAAAAGTGGAAGACTTGACTTGTTGAGTTTTGAAGAGTATAGGTTTAATATAATATTGTGGTTATAATTATAGTTTTTATTTAGAAACATTGCATGGTAACGTTATAATTACGACTACCAATAGTTTTTATTAAAATTTAAAGCATATAAACCTTGGTTACAATAAAGTATTATATTGTCACTCAGAGTAAATTTTAATTTAATTTTCGTTTAACAAAAAAAATTCCTTGTTTTAATATTTTTATAAATTTTATCTAATGACTGAAAAAAAAATTTTCGTTTTTCTTGAGAAATGTTGTATTAATGATCTAGAATCGAAATCAAAAAGAAAATCTTAGGTGCCATAACCTTTAGATTAAATCAGTTTAAAAATCACCGTGTTCCTCTAAGAAAATTATTTTGCTTACATGGAAACATTATAAACATTTATGTTATAAACAATTAAATATTGATTTTTTCAATTCTAAAACATTATCTTACTTTTGCATGTTTCAATAGTTTAATTTCTGTTTAAAAAAACTATTTGCAACTGCATAAAGAAAAGTTGTTTACTTGATGTTAATGAAAATTGTTTATTTTTCTAGATTTGCACCACGCACGAGGCACCCTAGTATACAACACCCGAATAAATATGCAGTTACTGCTTCACACAGACAGACTTTTCGTTTCACTATAAATGATAACATTTTGTCAAGGTTTGGTGTAGAGTCTTTCGAATTTAGAAAAAACAGGGAAATGTCTAATTACTGGAATATATTGAAATCGAAATTTGGTGTCATCTTATCGATATTTAAAATTATAACTACATTTTAATTGTACTAGTTACGTTATTGATCATAAACAGACTGCAATGTCAGGATGTCATAAACTTGTGGTTAAATATATTTAAGTGGTCGCGTGGTTAGGACTTTCGACTTTCGTACGTGCTTTTGGTCATGTTTCGGTGTTCGAATCCCCTTACGTCAAATATTATTTCTCTTATTATTTATCTTTAAAATAAAAATTATCCGTTAAGTGTGTAGAAGTTAGGAAACTGTAAAATACAAGCGTCGATAAATTCGATAACTGCTTGTTCAGTATTGGTATAAATACATAAAAAAATTGATATAATTCGTTTCAACTTCTAATACGCACCATATGAATTGGTGAAATGAATAACTTTCAAACGCTGTTGTATGAAATTGTGATATTAATTCAAACATTTCTTCAAACGAAAAATCTCTCAGTGCACGTGAATAGTAGATATACCTTTAAAAGAAAATGACTTGAAATTAATATATTCAGGAAATTGAACTTGTTTTTATTGTAAAGGTATGTATTTTCTGGAAAAATGAAATAAAGCAGTCTAAGAATGACGTTAGATGAATCCTGATTAGGAAAGATAGCGAGGTGATCAACAGGATGCGTCTGAAATAGTTGGTTCTCGATTCTTGGTGAAGCAGAGCGAGTATTCGCCTGGCAAGGTTGAAAAAGAGCGGAACCCGGGCATGTCCTTACACGTGTGCCCCGTTGCGTTGGTAAAGCAAAAGCAAACGTAACTGGGGGAAAATGTGGATGGGCCGGATTGGAACGTTCACCATTTGAAGACATCGTTGGTCCAATCCCGTCGCCCTTAGCTCTGGGTCAGAGCACTGGGTAACGGCATTGCGTGCGATCATGATATCTGGGTTATAATGTAGTAATTACTGCCGTTGCCAAGCAAGTGACCTACCCTTCCGAGATCATCAGAGACCTTGCTTTATATATTACGTCCGTTTGCGCTTCTGGGGGGTCTTCATAGTCCTCAGGCCTTACTTACCACATACTTATCTCCTTTTCAAAATTGCCGACACTCGCAATTTCAACGATTTACAATCTTCTTGCTAACTCGCACGTTTTGTAAGTCTTTGCAATTTTCTTCGCTATTCCCTTCTTTCTTCCTTTTATTGCCCTATATATTTATTTACTCTACATTATGATTCATGAGTTTATTTTAATCAAAGTGTGTTACGGAAATTTATAGTGTGTTTTTTATTTTTCTTCTACTTTAACTATACTGAGAAACTTTTAATTACAGTTTTTGCTTTTTAGAATTTCTATATTTGTAATAGAACGTAAAATTTTAAGGATAATGGAAGTACGATCATAATAATTTTTTAAAAAGAAGAAATTGTTTTACCTTGTTTTCTGTATTATTGTAATTTAGTGAGACAAAAATTTAATACATATATATTTAGAATTAGTATTATTTAAGGTTAGAAAAGCATTGCTGCGCGTGCACTCCATGTTTCTAACACACATTTTATAATTCTTACAACTATTTATTTTCTTCTCTCTAAAATTTTTTGGACAGAATATAATTATGTGTCTTATGAAGTATAAAACTTTTACTACTTTTCATCAAAAAGACAACTGTTGCATCTAAAACGTCTTTTTATAAACAATGTACTAGTTTTTGTAACCACATCTCGATTATCCCTAAATTCTTAAATTCTATTGTACATAATAGTTATAAGCAATAAAGAAGATATTAAAATCAGAAGTTTCTCAATGTCACTAATTACCTCCAAGCAATAATTAATTAATAACTTCACTCAATTTTACTAACTGAAAGATATGAAATGTTTTTAAACATAATATGTATAAAGGGGAAGTGTGCGCTGTGTAACATTAAGGAATCTAATAGATATGGGATACATGTGTATTTAAATGTAAGTTAGTAGAAAGGACTAATTAAGATTTAACAGGACATTAATAAAAGATGTTTATAAGAATAATATTGTTGAAACTAAGAAATTCTTGAAAATAGTGAAAAATTCTTTGAATTTTCGCTCTTAATGTGATTTAAATATCGAAAAAATCTTCCTGAATTTACGAACTAAGAGTCGATATAGTAGGTTTCTTGAAGGCACGAATTGTGCAAGAGCTTACTTATGATTGGCGAATTTGGTTCTACATCAAAATTCTGGGAAAATTTGAATTACTAAGAATAATATTGTTAATTACAGAACATGTTTTGATAAATAGAAAGGATAAGCGATCTGAAAATACAGAGCAAGAAACAAATGAGATATTAAATGTGATATAAGAATGAGTAGAGTAGTATAAGTATGCGCCGATGTAAACATGACCGTTTCTGAACCAATAGACTGAAATACAGTTTTATATACAGGGTGTCTCTGAGAATTATATGCTTTATATTAAAGTATTGTACTGGCATTAAAAAACCTAAATGTATAAGATATTTAAATTTCTAAATTCAAACTTTACTATATTCTCTTTCAAACTGCTAAATTAAGAAATAAACATTATTTGCACGGCAAAAACAAATGTCTCAAATATGGGGACACGTATACGCGTCTCATTTTGAAACACTAAATGTCTGAAAATGAGACGCCTACGTGTCTTGTGTCCCCTTATTTGAGACATTTGTTTTTGCAATGTGTGGTTGCTATTTGTCAACATTTGCAAAAGTCAGAATAAAGCAGAAGCGATCTCAAGTAGGAAATTTTCCTAAGAAGGAATGAAATCTTGAATAGGATATAAATAATCTGCATTACTAACAATATGTATTGCCAACAAGCAACATAGTCTGATGGAGCAACTCAGTGAAATCATATGTCTTCTCATCCTGACCGAGTCCCCCATCCATTCACATGTCATGTAATTATTCACAAAAGACTCTCTTATCATGTGAATCTTTCAAGTAGCACCTGGAGCTATTCATGACCAACTTTAACCTCCTTTTTTGAATCTCAGTCTAAGTAGAATAAATATCTTTATCGACTAACACTAATTGTACAGTGCAAAACGGTTATTATTTTACACATTCAAAGTATAATAAAATAAATTGCTGTTGCAAATTAAAACTTCCAAAAGTACCTACTATTTAGTGTATTTAAATGACATTAATTAAGGACATGTGATAGAAAATGAAATCACTATGTGCAAAATTTGGTCGTTGTCTTACTCTTAAAATACTGAATATTTTGTCATGAAAAATTGTAGAATTATTTAAGATATCATCTGGAAGGTCTGTCTGGTACGAATTTATTTCGATTTTTCATCAAAATTAATTTTGTGAAACTTTGCCGATTTTCGAAAATTTAAACTAAAATCCGATCTTAAAGAATATATAATATAATATAATATATAATCGGAAGTACAATAAAGGTTCTTTGGTTAGGGTGTCATAAATAATAAAACTTTTTTTAAATTGGGAATCATAATTTCGTTCCCGGTACCTGCGGAAGCTTCCCCCAGTTTGCTATATTACCCCTTAAAAGCTTCTTTTTTATGTGGTACCTGGGGATACCTGTGCCACAGGCAATGGTTTTTTTACCATAAGATTTTCGGGCAACAGTAATTTTCACAAAAAGAAATCTTGTATTTTAACGGTTTTTTGCATTTTTTTGTATGCATTAATTGCTTTTACGGTGCTCTCTAAATTTGAATTAGTTAAAAATAACTAATTATTAGTAAAATCGTACCTGAGTTTTTGTTTCTGCAATTATAGTTAAAATTATTAATCATAGTAAAATATGACTAATTATTAGTAAAAATATAGCTAAAAATTAGTTAAAATTTGACTAATTGAATTAGTAAACAGAATTTGACTAAAATACTAGTAATTTTGACATAAACTAAAAATGAATTTGACAAATAATTAGTTATTTTTTACTAAATGGTTACTAGAAATATAACTATTTCAATTAAAAACTGAGTTTTTGCTTTCAAATTAGTTATTTTTAACTAATTCAGATTTACAGAGTGATTTCTGGTTTTTCCATTTTTCTTATATTATTATTTTTTATGGTTTTTATACGATAATCAAATTTGCACCAATTTCCATTATCATTTTCGTAATAAGCGCATCAAAATACGTAGGGATACCATGTTTAAAAAAAATCGGAGGTCCCCCTTATTCCGAAGTTCACCCAGAATTTATTATAGAATTGTGAAAATGATGCATTCCAACGATAATTTTTTCATTTTTAAATTTAAAAAAATATGCACTTCTATCTCACAGACGTGTAAAATTTATTTTTAAATGATTCTTTAAACCTTTAGATTTCTAAACACCTTGATTAAATTTATAAAAATGAGTCTTAAAATTTAAAAAAATTAATCTAATTACATCGTGTATTTTTGAGTAAATTTTGCTGTAAAACTTTTAAGCAAGATATTTACGGTACGAAGAATCATTCGGTTTACGTATATTGAGATGAAGAAGCTAAATATATCAAGTTGTTACTGCTTCTGCATAGAAAAACAGCTTTTTAACAAATCAATTATATTAGTATTATTGCATTTATATTAGAACTGTGCAAATTTGTAAAATTCGATCCTCTTTATGAGAATTAACGTGGGCTTGGTTCGATTCGAATTTCGAGCCCATACAAAATTCGAGTTTCTGCACACCCCTAATTTACATTAATAATAATTATAATAATTGTACATTGAAAAATCATTTTTACTATATTTTTAAAACATACTTTTAAATAAGCGCGGGATTAATCAAGAGAGGTGCGCATGCGCGGTAAAAAGGCGTATGAGTGCGAGAGTTACGTGAGTAACGTGATTAAAGAAACATGGTGGTTAACCTATCACATTTGTCATTGAATATAGGTAAAATTTTAGGTTTTCTTTCTAAAACTCACGCTTTTTCAAAGCAAACAGGCACTGATATAAACTATAGACTATTAGAAGTTCTTTTCTGTTCTGTTAGAAGTTTTTAAACAAAACCTTTATATTTCCTGTATTATTAAAAGGTTTATAATATTTATAATATAATTATAATATATACAATATTATAATATTATAATATTTATAATATTTATAATATTTATAAGATGATTGATTTTCAGAAAGAAATAAAAGAAACTTTTTTACTTTTACCCGAATTTTTATACATTTTTTTGTCTTGTCAATTTAGTCGGAACTTATCGAGAATGACGAATCTCAATCAAGATATTTCAAAAATACTTTATTCTATGTTATCTTAAGTAAATTTTTTAAATAATTATCTTATTTAATACCCAAAGGTTTTTATTGTAATGTTTGATGGTTTATATTTTCCAAAAATATCATTCAATAATGTTTTGTACTCCAAACTTTTACACAGGTATTTTGTCCGGTTCTCCTCCACGGTACTTTTTGATAAATTCGAAGTGGTATATTTTTTTTCAAGTTTATCAAATTTTGTATTATTTAATATTAAAAAATATTGGTTAAAAATATTAAAATTTTTTCATGCGACTCAAACACTCTCAAGAAAAAAAATTCTATTTCGAAATATGATCCTGGTTACAAAATCTAAACTACTTTCAGATCTAAACTATACTTTATCAATTTTCCGTTTACTCTTCAACGGCACGAGAGGTAATGATAAACTCATTTGTTTTTCTCAAAATATGGTTTCCCGCCCTGCTAATTTTACAATAATTCTTTTACTTTTTGTACTGAGAAATATGAATGTTTACAAAAAAGACAAACATCTATGATGTTCATGGTAAGCATCTACACGGAAAAAAAAATTTCTTGAATTTTACAAAAAATTTTTTTTACTCTTGGATATCGCCATTTACAAAATTGAATTTTCGGGTGATGTGCAGAAGAGTTTTGTAAAATATTCTAAATTTTCAGCTCAAAGTGCATAATTATTTGTATATACTGTAAAGAATTCCGCAACTTGTGCTGAAAGTTTAAGACATTTTACAAAACTGTTCTGCATATCACTCAAAACTGAGTATTGTAAATGGCTTTATCCAAGAGTACAAAAAATTTTTGTAAAATTCAAAAAATTATTTTTTTTCTTGTATACGTTTATCTTAAACACATTTATTATTAGTTTAAACATATTAATTCTTGCATTAAACATATATAGGTGCTTACGAACATCTTAGATATTTATCCCTATATTAAACACCTGTATGATCAATTTAAACATAAGTTTTTCTCAGTGTAATCTTCTCATTTAGAAAGGTTTCAAATATTCCTAATTTAACCAAAACAAAACCAATATATAGATTAATTGTCTTACTACAGAAGGCATTTTCTACTTATTTAAAAATCAAAATTTTGTTTACTATTATTAAATACTGCGCACTATATTTACATTAAATAAATGATTTTGAAACATTCAATAATAAACTGTTCACTATACTATAAAAATACATATAAATTTCAATTAAGGGAAGGGTTCTATGAAATTTTAACTCATTCAAATTTATAACGTCTAGAGATGCCAATTTTTTTCTACCATAATTTAGGGACCTAAAATAATCATTTAATGTGAAAAATAAATGAAAATTTAATTTTGACTAATTTAGAATTTTTATTTTTGTAACTGAAAAATTTTGAAAATTGAAAATATTCCACGTAATTTTCACAATTTTCGATACGAATTGTTTTCTTGCTTTTTTATAATTTTCAACAATCTATCATAAGTAATAAAGAATTTAAATTTTTCAAACAAACAAACAAACAAAATTCTAAAATGGTAGAAAAAATCTTATTCTAATTTTAAAAAATATGTACTGTAATTCTAGGTCCAAAATTATACCCAAAAAAATTTTTTTACACATAAGCGTTGAATTTTTGTTTTACTTATTTCTCTTGTATCAGTGGTTCTCAACTCAAAATTTATCATTTTCTACTTATTTTTTTATACTTAATGAATAGCGACAACTTCAAAGTATAGAGTCTCTCTCTTTTGGATTGATTTAAATAAATAAAACTACGAAACGTAGATTTCAAATTACTATTTTTCAAAATTTAGTGCCGCATGCCGTATTTCTCAGAAAGGAATATTACTTCTTGAACCTTAAAATATAATTTAGTAGTTTCTATTTGTAAACCTAAAGAAAATTCATTGCATGGTTAGCAAAATCTTATTTCTAAAACATATGTTTTCCGCACATACTTCCATGTTAAAAGGTTAAACTTTATTTTCAAATATTTTAATAATTAGCACCCCTTTCTACATTTAAAAAAATACTATTGTATTCGTTAAGGAGGTTCTAATGTAAAAAGAATTAACATTACCTTTTAAATAAAATTTGGTCCACTGGTTGATAATGGTTTTATAATGATGCAGTTAAATTTTTGAGACCTCAAGGTACTTGTCAAAAAAGGTTATTATAAAACCATTATCTGCCAGTGGACCAAATTTTATTAAAATTGTAATGTTAATTCTATTTACGATAGACCCTCCTTAAATGTTCTAATATATGATATTTCAATTAGAAAAATATTTAAAGAAACATATTTTTGGAGAGAACTACCTTAAAACACAGAAATTAATGTCTTAAAAACATACCATAGCTATAGTTTTCTTGCCTTAAAGTTTATTTAGCTTATTATTTAAAGCCTCTTTTATGATTTAGAGATAAATTGTGTGAAAAGGATTTTAATTAATCACTGATATAAAAGCAAAGTTTCACACGTTTTACATAACGTGTGCTAATTATACTGTTAGTAAGTATATTATTATTATTATCATTAATATTTTATTATATAGTTATTGTTTTTATTAGTATTTTTACAGTATAACAATGTTGGTGGCTTATAGTTTAAAAAATATATGTAACGACAATAGTAGAAACAGAAATTTATCGATAAAACTGTAAATTTACAAGAGATAAGAGAACGTTGTTGAACGTTGTTCAAAAGATACTCGAAAGATTTATAATCCTGTTTGCTGGAATTATGAACATGTGTGACATATCCCCGAGGCCAGTTGACCTTGATACCGATTGCCTAGTGCCAAAAGTACGTAACAGTTACAAAGTCCCACTTTTCTTCTTCTCTGGAAAATATTGCGACTTGCGACCCATTGACACGTTCAGAACCCCGGTAGTCATTACTCAGCTATGTTTGTATTATGTCTCTGCACCTCCAAGTTAAGCTATTCTTCGACCTGAGTACTTAGCGCCTCCTTTTACAGTTAAGTTTTAAGTGCATCTTCAAGACGGCCTAATTTCATTTCATCATCAGCTATTTTAAAAAGGATCTTCAATCTAAAACTAGTTTCTGTGCGAAAACCATTTTATCATATGAATTATTCAAAAAATGATGCATTAATAGACCATTAAAAATCCATTTATCATTAACTAACAATGAATGAAATTATTATAAATTATTCAAAACATTGTTTATGACGAATAATAAAAAAGATTTAATTAACATTTTTACTACTTTTCAAACCTACTAAATTCTATACCTTTACCAATTAGTAAATTGTAAATCAAATAGAAACTAATTAATTAACGAAATTTCATTACTAAAGTACTCGGCATAAAAATGTGTTACACTCTAGAAACAGATTCTGCAAAAACAGGATGGTAAAATATAATTATCACTTATTGACTAACAAGTGTGAACTAAAAGTTATCATTGAACAATTATAGAGAAAATTGTGGTTTCGGAGACGATAAAGAAAATAAGTATTGCAATGAAATACCACGCAAAGGAATCGGTGATCAAAGAGCAAATTATCCGCACCTTATAATTTCGTCTGAAAGTGATGGTACGATCTTCGTTTCGAGTAATAAAAATAAACTCCTGTTTGCCAGCTCACTTAGTTCTCGGGTAATTAATTGAAACGTTAGCAGCAAATTACGAAAAGAGAGAGACATTTACCTACAAATATTGAGAGTACTTGAATCTCTTGATGAGAGCGAATGTTCCAAGGTTAATGGCAATTTGAACTTGTAAAAAATTCCTTGCGTAGCTAATGCTCTTGAAGCAGCTGCAAAATTACCTGCAAATACTTGGCATTACTTTCACTATTACTTTTTCCGTTTATCTTGTAAAATAGATTGCCTCTGACGAGCTAAGCTAGCTCAAGGCTAGACACGCTTGATGATACTTTGAAGATGCTGGAATTATGTAAGATGAAGAGATATTTCGAAACAAGAACGAAAACTTTCACTGTTTGATAAGGGATATTTAACTTGATATCATTTTTCATTTTCATTTAAATTTAAATTAAACTAAATGTAAGCATTCAAAAAATAGTTTTCTACTAGTTTTGAATCGTTAATAAAATTATCTTTAATATCCGAGTACTATACCTGATGTACATAGGTAGAGTCATTTCAGTTAATAAACAAAAATACAAAGTTTTAACAAAGTTTCGATATAAAGCAAAATCCTTAAAAGAAACTGAGACATTTAAATAAAAAGTTGTTTCATTCCAAATTTGATTAATAAAAAGATTTAATTGATCTTAGGAAGGTCGACCAATCTTTTTTAAAACCTATTTAAAAGTTACTGTGGTTTTTGCAAAGATAAAAATTGTATAATTTTTATTTATTGACCTTCCTAAGATCAACTAAATCTTTTTATTAAACTGACACATTGTCAACAATTCAAAATAATAAAAATTCGTATTATATTTATTTGGATCCTTCGATAAAAATTAAAATATTGTTGTGCGGGCAATAGGGGCGAAATAAGAATCCACTAGTGAGTTCTTTGAATGTGAGCAGATGTTTCAGTCACCTACTTTCTTATCCCAAAAAAATTTTAACATGTTTTTATATCTTGTTACTTTGTTGCAAATGAAACGAATTGTAATTACTTTCAAACGAGGGCCATACATGGCAGCCATCCACCCAGGGGCGGATCTACCTTGAAGCACATGAATCACGTGCTTCAGGGCCCGGACTCGTACTTCATATACATAACATAAAATTCAGAAAGTTCTTTGGTAGGGAGTCCCTAAAAATTTGTTTGTGTTTCAGGGCCCGTGACAGCTTTGATGCGGCCCTGTATCCACACGTGGTGAAATTTCCCTATATTATGTTGGAGGTTCAAGTTTGTTTTATAAAATTTCTTATAATGTTAGCAATCTAAAATAACAAAAAATTTTATTAAAATAGTTAATACATAGAAATTAGCTTTGACCTTGTGACTTCTCTGAACGAGAACCCTTTCGACCAACTTCAGAGTAGACGTTTATTTGGAGTATTTTTCAATTTATTTAAAATCTTCGTTTAATAAATAATTGCATTTTATTAAATAATAATAAATTAAAAATAATATTAGATGAGAAAGAAGAAAAATGTTTTTGATCCTTTTATTTTTGGAATATGTGATGTTGTTAAAATAATGTTGCCATAGATAATCTGGTGTTGGTGGTTAGTTAATAAATGAAGATGGTAGTCATTTTTTTTGTGTTGTTCTGATTATTTAATAAAATACGCCCTGATGATGATCTCAAATCCAAGAGATCGAAACGTCCGCAGAACAACACAAAAAAATGACTACCATCTTCATTTATTAACTAACCACCAACACCAGATCCTCTATGGCAACATTATTTTAACAACATCACAAATTAAAAATAAATTAAATTCTAATAATTAAGGAGTGATAGATAGTTTAAGAAGTGACAGTGATTTTAGTGAAGTTGTTAAGGTTATAGTGTTTTAAGTAAAACAATGTTTTGTTTACATTGGCATTCGTTTCTGACTGGTGAGTAATGATAATAATAATAATAATCTGTTATTTATTTTTATTTTATTTGTAACTTATTTATCTGTTTTTTAGTTCTATTATTAAATGTTTTTTTTCCTAAAAGTATCATAATTATTTATGTCATTTAAGGTTTTAATATTTCTTTTTATTCTAATGCACGTGGTGATTGTCATCGGATTTCTTTTCGGTAACGTGGAAATTACGAAACTGGTAAGTTATAATAATTTTTAGTTCTTTATTTTGTTTTATTGTATGTTTATAATTCATTAACTTTTTAAGTTTTTGTAAAATAAAAACATTATACTTCCATGTTGAAGGTTATGTTTTTTTTTATTCTTCTCCAGTTACGTAGTAATGGTTAGTGACAGGTAAGTAATAATAATAATTTTCAATAATTTTATTTTATTTTATTGTAAGCTTCTAATTTATTCATCTTTTTTCTTATTACATTAATTCAATAGTTGTATTTTCTTCATTAAAGTATCATATTGATAAATGTCATTTGCGGTTAGGATGTTTGTTTTTATTGTAATTCAATAATTACATTATGTGATAATTATCATTGAAGTTTCTTGACAAGTAATTCATTTATTAAGTTTATTTAAATCATTAGTTTATTAAATTAAAACTAATAACAATTCATTACTTTTAATTAATATATTGAATTATTTATTATTGTATTAAAAATAATATTTTATTAATTCTTTTAAATTATTATTATATGGGTAATTTAAGGTTAGAATGTTTGTTTCTATTCTGTTTCATGTGTTAATCGTAAGTAACTTTCATTAAGAAAAAAATAATAAGCGCGCCGTGGCGCGCAGGTCGGTCTCGTCTGCACTAGGTATTAAAACATCTTCTTTTGGTATTTCCTGTTCAAAATCAAAGAAAAAACAACATCTTTCGAGTACAAGATGATGCCGTCATCCTAACAAGTATTTCAGGTGATCTAGGTATCAAATCAAAATCTTATCCAAAAATTTTGTAGGGAAATTCAAATTTTATGTCCTTTCTAATGTATTTAAGTAGATGTCGTCATCCTAATGCATTATTATAGTGCTCTAGGTGTGAAGTCAACCTCTTTTACACAGGAATTTTAAGGGGAATAAAGTTTTACATCCTTTCTTACATTTCTAAAAAGATTTCGTCACCCTGACAAATTATTTTATTAATCTACACTGTAAAAAGTAAGTCTTAATTTCAGACAAGTCTGAAATTAAATCAGTCTTGAAAATAATGCTGTCTTCTGTGAAAATAAGGATGCTCTTTTAATTTCAACGGATGTATGTGTGAAAATAAGATCTTGGTTCAGCTGAATTTCAATTCGTTTCTTAAATTCAGCACACAGCTGCTGATTTTACAGATTATTTGTCTAAAACTCATTAAATATACCTTCTGATAATCAAATTCTTTGCTTCTTAAATTGAGGTACAAAATTTGTATTTGAAATTCAACACGGGCTGTCTTAAAAATGTTTCGTCCTAAAATAAGACAGTTTTTCTGACTTAAAATAAGATCTTCTTTTTACAGTGTAGGTATATTCAGAAAGTAATTTCTCCTGAGAATTATGGCAGAAAATTTAAAAATATATAGCATACAAAAGTTTGACGCCATCCCAACAAATCAATCAAGTGAATTATAGGTGTAATCTATAATAAAACAGAGAGTTGTTTCCTTCCAAAACTTTATATGAAAACGGAAAGTGTATCTTCTACGAGAAGTATTTGGAAACCTTAAGTTCATATATTTTCTGAAGCATTTGTGCAGATGACTCCATCCTGTCATCCTGACACAAATTTTAATTATCTAAGTAATCAAAGTATCTAAGTTATGATTGTTCCTTTTATTCTTTCATGGTGTATAGAATTAGTAATAAATGTTTTTTTGAGTTATTCTTCAAATTTGTGATTTAGCACAACAACAAGATAGTAAAATCTGAACAAATCCCAAAAGATATTGCTATTTTGTTGTTATATTACTACAACGATATAATAATATTTTTTTAGATTTTCATGGTGAATATATTTATTTGATATTTATAGATCTTAAGAATAAACTGTAAGGGTAGGCAGCCTTTTTAAAATAGCGAGTCGTTTATAAATTTTAATGTTTAACTGGAATTCCTGGAAGAAATTATATTTTTATTTTATTCTTCGGACGCATATATTTAAAAAAATTTATTAACCTCAATGAAAAATAAAATAAGTAATAGTATTTTAACTGTAATTTTTAAAAATTGTTATACAAGCTAGAAAAGAGAAAATATTATAAATTAACATAACTCTTCAAGATATTTATTTGACAACTTAATGTTTACAATTCTTTATTTTATGCACCAAGAAGCAATAAGAGGTCATCCACATATTACGTGACATCTTAAGGGCTGAGAGGGGGGTAGGCAAAATACCACGATCCATGGAAATTTAATTTTTTAAAAACAGAAGAACTATCACGCAAGGGGGGAGGAGATTCAAATCAGTTAAAATTGGTGTCACATAATGTATTATGGAGGAAATCTTTCGTACTTGATAAACGCTATATTTTTTTCATTTCCAGCAAGAATTTTTAGGAAAAATTACTTTCTTATTATACCTAGATTAATAAAATAATTTGTAAGCATAACGATATCTTTTCAAAACTGCAAGAAAAGATATAAAATTTTAGTTTCCTTAAACTTTTTTTGGAAAAGATGTTGGTTTCACACCTAAAGCACTATAATAATGTATTATTATGACGATGTCCATTTAAATACAGTAAAAAATATATAAAATTCCAATTTCTTAAAAAAATTCTTAAAGAAGATGTTGAGTTGATACCTTCATCATCTGAAATATACTTTGAGGACTGCATGATCACTGAAAAAAATATTGTAGTGATATTAGATATTTGATTATGGTTGACAGGTTTTCTAGAAGTTTGTATGATGTACGGATGAATCTCTCATAATGCATCGGTGCTTCACTGCCAATTTAACCATAACCTTACTATGTCACTCGCAGTTTTGCAAATATCAAGTTATCAAGTGTTCTTCAAACAGTTGTATGACTGAAACACAAACACCGCATGGTTGTACCTAGATGAACAGTAAAATATAGTCGATCTACCCATAATTATGTCAGTGCCTCAAATTCATTTTTTTCAATGATCTTGTACTTGACGGATGTAGTTTTTTTTTATTTATTAAAGAAGAAATACCAGAAGAAGATGCCCTATTGATAGGTTTATATTGGCTTCATGTCTTTAGAATAAAGTTGTGTGTCGTTCGACAGAAAACGCAGAATGGAATATAATCGTTAGAAACTTCCAGGGTGAATAATCTCCTTAAAATTTAGATGTCGAAAAAAACTGTGGCGCAATGTTACAAAACTTGGATGCACCATGGATGAATCCTGGGTCATTTCTACTTAGGATAGAATATTCTATTATAAATTTTGAAAAATCTTCTTTAACTAATAATTATTTTTGATTTATCTATAATTTTTCTAACTTTATTATAAACAAGTTTTGAAACAGATTTTAAAAGCAATAAAATTTAATTTGAAAATGATAGGGGAGTGGGCCCCAAGATGGACAGGGCCCCAAGATGGACATTTCGTATAAAATTTTTGTTTAAGGTGACAGCGCCTCATGCTTTCTGTCATTTTTGTTGTAAGTATAGACGAAAATTTTGATGCACATATGAAGAAAAAAAACCAGTTTGTTTTTCTTCTACACATGCCACGTAATTTTTTGTCTAAAAAAGTTTTGTAACAGTTTTTTCTTAAGTTGGTAAAGTTACTTAAATTTATGATTTAGAATGAATACTTAACGTTATAATATTCTTTATCGTATAATAATATCCTAAAATGATTTTACTAATTCAATGTTCGTATATATATTTTTACTGGGGATTAAAAAATGGTGTCATGTACCCTAAGATGGACACGCCTCAAATCTCAATGTATTTGTTAACAAATTTTGGATTTTACACTTTTTTTAATAATTTTTTGAGCCAATTAATTAAAATTTTTTATTTTCCACCATAAAATGTGATGTTATCGTTAGAGAATTTGATATATCGATATTTTTCGATATTTTTTTTTTTTTTACTGTTAAGCTATTAAATTGAAGTTTTTAGAAATGTTATTTCTTGATAAATTCCGTAAAATGATTAAAAATTATTTTAAGAATTGTTACACGATGTTCATTTTTTATTTACTACAATTTTCAGAGACTTTTAAGAAGGTGTCCATCTTGAGGCCACTTTTTTTTAGACCGAAAATTTTAACAATTAGAAAAAACGCTTTAAAAAATGTTTATGTTCAAAATCAAATTTTATCTCTGTGGCCATAAGTTACCTTATAATTTGTACTTTCATCTGGTATAAACCATTTTAATATATTTTATTTGGTTTGGATTCTACTGCAATAAGACGAAATTGTGTCCAACTTGGGGCCCCCTCCCCTATATTCAAAATTTCTTTCAATGATAAGAAATATCTTGTAAATCATGGTAAAATTTATATTGACTTGGGCGATCATTTGATACGAGAACCTATTTCTAAAACAAACTTATGTGGCACTATATTCTGACGATTATTAAAAGGATACGTATCTTAATGAGTTCCTAGTTACACAGTGTAAGTATACTTACAAACTAACGCAGGATCTACGTATAACGTATAAGCAGTGTAAACAGCTACTCTAGGACAATATAGCTTAGCAAGTTCATTTGCTTTCGTAATGTGAACTTCACATCTTGTATTTACTGAAGATTTTTCTCTGTTTTCGCTTGCCTAACGTCTTATGAGCGTTAACACACTTTAGAAGTGCTTCTTTAATTTAAAAGAAACTCGACGAAATTAAAATTTAGATTAATTATACACATATATATCTTTACTTCCAAATGAACCTTTGAAAAAAATTTCAAATTGTAGATTGTAGATGTTGTGTATTGTGTATCTCTGAAAGCTTTAACTTTTATGTCCTTTTCCGTTTGATATGTTCATCAATGTTAACATGAAACTCAAATGTGTATATTATTATTATATACACTGAGAAACTTTTGACTTTAATATCTGCTTTATTGCTTATCATTATGTGCAATAAATTTTAAGAGTTTAGGGATAATCGAGATGTGCACTGTTAAAAATTTCTGTATTGTGCTTCACATATACATGTATATTAAATTCAATTTAACATACAATTATATTAAATTTAATATATATGTATAATAGAATTCATTCAACGTTATGAATTCTCAGATACATGAATAACAAATTAAATATACAGTATATTAAATTTAGGATAATTTATATTAGATTTAATATAATTCTATTTAAAATTCAATTTCATATACATATATGTGAAGCACAATACAAAAATTTTTAAAAGTGTGGTTATAAAAACTAGTACATTGTTTGAGAAAAGACGTTTTATAGATGCAACAGTTGTCTTTTTGATAAGAAATAGTAAAAGTATAAGTAAAATACTTCATAAGACACATAATTATATTACCTCTAAAGAATTTTAGAGAGATTAAAATAAAGAATTGCAAGAATTATAAAACATGTGTTAGAAACATAGGGTGCGCGCGCAGTAAAAAGAAAGATGGCAGTATGTATTTAATACTGATGTATTTAATACAATACAACAAAATTAGATGTTTAAGAAAAGATAGTAACCCTTATCTAAATATTAAAGTTTAACATCTAAGATATTAAATTTTAACATGTGGATATTAAAGCTTAACATCTAGATGTTAACCTTGAACATCTAGATAGCTGTCCCTATGTTAAATGATAAATATGTTAAGCGTTAACATCCATTTTTCTCAGTGTAGGGATTTTTTTTCATATATGTTTTGATATTCCATGATGATACTAGAAAAATATATAAAGGTTTCTTTAAAATTTAATTATTTCCCAAAGTTATAAACGATCAAAGTTTTTTGCATCGTTCCAGAAAACAGCCATTTTCTCGAGTTAGACTGTACCGATTTCGATAAAATTTGAAAGAGAGACTAATGAGGAATCGTACTTGTGATAAATGGTCAAAATTTAATTTTAAATAAACAATGTAATTTCTTTTATTAAGTTTTTAATTTTTGAGGTTACAAATAAATGACAAAATTAGTTGATAATTTTTTTTCAAACAAGAGCTTGCTTGTCATACACATATATGTAAAAACACGAAGCGGGAGTAAACTAATTTGTTTTGTTTGAAATGTTTGTTATTTTACAAAAAGTTTGCGAGACTGAAATTATTGTTATTATTAAAGTAACAGAATATCCCACTTTTTTATTGTTGAAATAAAAGCTTAAAATTTTTCTCTAGAAGATTGTTATAAAAAAATGGCAATATCGATGAAGAGCTTTGTTTATTTGTAACCTCAAAATTTGAAAACTTAATTTATTTAAATAAATTAAATTGTTTATTTAAATTTTCACCATTAACCTCAAGTACAATTCCTCATTAGTCTCCCTTTCAAAATTTATAAAAATCGGTAAAGCCAAACGCGAGAAAATGGCTATTTTCTGAAAGGATGCAAAAAATTTTGATCGTTTATAACTTTGGAAAATATTTAAATTTTGAAGAACCTTTTATAGGGTTTTCTAGTAACATCATGGACTATCAAAACATATATGAATAAAAAAAAACCCCTAGACTCAACAAAAATTGGGCACTTCAGGAATTCTGACCCAAATAGAAGAAAACCGGCCAAAATGTCTATAGTAAAGTTTGGAGCAAAAAAAAAGTATCTAATTATAGTTGTGAAAAATATAAACCAACACATATTTAGAAAACAACCTTTAAGAATATAATAAGGTAGTCATTTAAAGTACTTTTTGACTCGCGACAGGGTAAATTGCCTGTGCACAAAAATATAGAAAAATATGAATGAAAGTAAAAAAAATTTTTTTTATGTTTTCTATAAGCAATCATATTGTTAATATTAAAAAAGAACTAGTTTTAAATACAAAAATAAAATCTTTTAATCATAAAGCTAAGTTTTAATCCAATAGCAGTCCTACAAAAAAAGGAAATAAAATCTATAACAAATAAAGCTTCTACAATTATCAAATAACTTACAGAAGTAAATTAAACACTCTAATAAATTAAAAAATACTTGCTTGCTTCAAAATAGCGTGAGTTTTAGAAAGAAAACCTAAAATATGACAGGTATTAATCCGCCATGATTCTTTATAATCTGTTATAATCACGTTACTCCCGTAACTCTCGCACTCATACGCATTTTTTCTGCACATGCGTACTTTTTATGATTAATTCCGCGCTTATTTAAAATTATGTTTTAAAAATATAAAAAAAATGATTCTTCAATGTACAAATATAATAATTATTATTAATATAAATGCAAAAATTAATATCATTAATTTGTTAAAACACTGATTTTCTATGCAGAAGCAGTAACAACATGACATTTAGTTTCTACATCTAAATATTCGTAAGCCGAGATTTAGACCATCTGTACCTTAATATACTTAATTTATAAAAATAATTATGCACCGAAAAAAATTCCTAGTACCCGTTTACCAGGAATTGACTATGTTTCCTAGTTACGAGAGGAGCCGACTATGAAATCCTAGTTAAAGTGTTAAGGTTAAAGTATAGTTAAACTGACAAGGGAAATTGGTTAATGTGACTAGGAAAATAGTCCAATGATACTAGTTGTTTTAATCACGTGTAACTCGATTTTTATTCAATTTCGAATAAATTAATTTTTCAGAAAGCTGTAATAAATTAAGAAACCATAATAATTTCAATTCATATCCAATAAAAAGCATTGATACTAGTTGTTTTAATCACGTGTAACTCGATTTTTATTCAATTTCAAATAAATTAATTTTACAGAAAGCTGTAATAAATTAAGAAACCATAATAATTTCAATTTATATCCAATAAAAAGCGTTATTAAATTAAAAAAAATAGTACGTCTGTCAACAACAGGAATTTGATGTTTTTTAATATTTATTTTTGGCCAAGTTATTAACGATTGCCAATTGAACCAAGTAGGCATTTTATCCGGTTCTCCCCTACCAGAAAAATCTAGTCCGTTGCTTGAACCAGAAAACATTTTTTTTTTATCGACCAGTAAAATTAGTAATATATAGGACATTTTCATTATTATAGACCTTACATTTTTTCAAAAGTCACTTTTTGCTTGAAATACATAATTTTTAGAATTGTCAGTTACATTGCTGAAAAAACGAATCTCCCGTGTATATGTTTTGCTAGTGACAGACTACTATTTTTAAAATGAAATAAACAGACAATTATATAAATAAAAACCGCCTCTTACAAAAATGTTGTTAATTTAATTAAACATGAGAATTACTGCAGACACTTTTCGCAGAGCTCTTGAAATTCGAAATAACGAGCATAATTACATGAATGACGCTCGAAAGAGACCAAGAGTTTAAGATTTGTTGGATTGTAGGTTACTCTCGGAAGACGAGACTCACGTTTATCGTCTAAGATGTATGGTGCGTACGTGTAAGGCAAGAGTAGCGTATAATGGAGGTAAATTGGTGGGGATTTACGGGTAAACATGGAACTCAAAGGGGAACGAGTTGGGACTCACTGATTGTGAGTGGTGACAGAGGAAGAGGGGGAAATGGGAGGTAAGGGCCCAAAGAACCAAAGTAGCAAAAGATCAGTGGAAGGAGGAGGCAAGAATCTGAAGCAGTCCTCACTGTGCTGGCCGATTGACCCCCAGCTAAAGACTCGGATGGCCCGTTATACCCCAGGGTCACATGTGACTCAATAGTCAGGTCCCAATGCTGCTCCTATTCTGGCAAATTTTCTCCCCGCACTTCAGAAGGCGTTCATTAATGAGTCTAGAAAATGGTCTCTCAATCCGGAATCAGAGACGATTTTTATTAACTTTTTTCAAAAATGCAGGACTGCCTTAAATCATTTAAAGTGCAGACCTAGTTAGAATTTTAAAAAAATCTATTATTTTTTCTTGCGATTCCAAAATTATTCTCGGAAAACTTTCGACAAATCAAACTATTATTTATGGAGATAAATAACTTGGAATGGAGCCGTCTCTAATTCTTAGAAGTAGGCAGGTATAGTGGCAAATGTGCGCTCGGCTACCTAAGGAACTGTAGGCCCTTTCGTTGTACCTATTTTAGAAGCAGTTGGTTGTGACTCTAGCCGAAAATCTGAGTGAAATTTTGATGGAATAAACAGCTTTGAATTTCAACATCTGCCATTTTTCAAATATCTTCGTACATTCCTTTAAGGTTACCTTCAAGGTATCCTTCAAGGTATCCTATAAGAGTATCTGAATGGGATCCAATGTAGGTACCTACAAAAACATATATGTGTTACCTATATGAAATGACACACACATTTTTATAGGCAACTACATAGGATCCTATATAGGTACCCTTATAGGAAACCTTAAAAGAATTAGCAGTAGTTTAGTTTTAAAAAATGTATAATATTTTCTTCAAATACATTATCTTTTATGTGGAAAAACAATTGTTATTAATTAGTTTAATCTATGGTAAAAAAATCTTAAATAAGAGCTTTTTTCGGACGTCCCAACTAGGTCTGTCCCCTTAATAATCCCGGAATAAGCGTCAAGTAGTTGTTAACTTTGATAATAAATTGCGAGGTTTAGATACTGTGTTGAAAGATATCTCGAGATTGACCCGGTTTTCAGAGAAAGTGGAGATTTGTCTGAAGTAAATTATTATAGTTTACTTGGCTTTTCTTATACATAGCTACTTTAACACTTTTTTCTAAAATTTATTTTATTTTATGATTATTCTTTTCATTACTTATATTGTTTCTTTGTTTCGATATTTCCATAGTTTGTTTTTTATAATTCTAAAGCCAATTGAAAGCTGGCAGATTTTCTGATTTGACGTTGCAAGCCAATCATTTCAATTAAAAGAAGATATTTTGCTGATTTATAAGTCGTTAAAGAATCTAATCATAGTCGTTGAACGTGAAGAACTTGTAATCGAAATTTGTAAATTAATGGTTGTTTAAAGCGTTCCCCAGGTAACACCTGCTTATTATCTCCCAGGTGCCCTTTAATTTTCTTGCTATTGATCAAGTCGTTAAAGGATATCTTCAGTCATATTATAATTAAAGTACAATTCATACGTGAATTATTTAAGTGGTAATATTTGCTTTAGGGAAGCGTGTCCCTGCGAATTTATAATAGCCTCTAAAACTTAATTCGTTATCTAACTCATTTTTTGACTAAATTACACCTGATATTTCATTGTATAATTATTTAAGGTTCGGCGAAACGAATCTTTTCTAGGTGTGAAGTGATTAAGGAAGACCAAAAAGGGGAATGGGGAACTATTAACAAAAAATTAATCGAATATATGGATCATATAGAAATGTTTTTTAAAATCCTATTAGGGGTGTATATTCTTCACTCAAAATTCCAAAGCTGTTTCATTATGATGAAAAACATCATTTTACTACTTTCACTGCTCATTCCTTATTTCTTGGCGGATTAATTTTAAACTCTTCAAAAAATATCCTTAATAATAAAGAAAAATCTTTGTCGTGAGAACTTTTTACAGATCGAAAATTTGTTCGATAACTTTTTGATCTAAAGATGAAATTCATCGTGTTATCAAAATTATAATTCTTTTATAATTCACAATTAAATAATATACATTTTTTTGGAATTGTTCACGCAAATTGGCTTCACTAGAAAAATATGCACATACAAAAAGTGTGTCAAATAGATTCGTAAATATTTAACTTATGACGTGTTGCCTTTTAAAAGTCAATTAAATTTTAAAAGAAAATTACACTTTTTATTTATATTATAACAATATTAATATTTTTAAAAAATTCAAAAAAAAAAATTCTATATTCTTATTTGTTCTAACTTTTTCTAGAATATTTTTAAATAACATTAGTAATATTCTTCAAATCTAGTACTGTTTAATTAACTTTTTCCGATAACTTTTCCTGTTAAACAAGACTTTATAATATTAAAAAAAATGTAATTCACTCACCCCCTTAAACAGGAGACAGGCTAAAACGAGAATATGTAACCGCATTCCGCGTTAACGTCCACGGTGACCAAATGTGCGCACTGTTGAAGAAATTAAAAATTAAATATAAATTACTCTAAAATTTCAAAATTTAAATAATGCCACTAACAATATGACACATATGACAAAAGATAATATAGACAATAATAAAATTTAAAAAATGTTTTTAAAAAAATATAAACTGACAATTATTGATCAATAATTTATTCATTATATAATAATTTGAAAAGAGAATTACCTATTATTTTAATATCCTGAGAAAAGATTTGCACACGCCAGAGGACAAATTTTGAAGCAACCAATATTTAGATGTCACATTTATTCTCTGGAAGTACCTGAAATACAAGACATTTATTTCTCGTGTTAATAATAATTGAAAATCAGAGATAACATGTATTAAAAAAATAAATTATTGCGTTTCGAGCAAAAAGAATTAGACTTTAATCGACAACATTATTTTGAAAATCACAATTTACTGCTCCATTGTGGATATAGTTTGCGATGTAATACCTAAAGTCTGTTAATGGTACCGGAAAACCGCAACGAAAAGCGTTAATGGAATTGGAATCTGACAATGTATTACAGTTTGAAATTATCGGTGTGAATTATAGCAATCTTCTATTAGCCTTCAAATATAAATCGTTTCAGGAAAATACCGTTTACAATCAAATAATCCTTAGGATCTTTTTTAACTTTTAGCTTAATTGCATAATTATCCTATATACCTAATTCCAGAGAGAAGATTAACTGCTGTTATAAATAATTAATGATAAATTGCGTGAAACTTAATTATATTAAGTGATTTCGGTCCAATTGCATTGCTGCAAATAAATGGTAAATAATAAAGTAAATGTAAATAAATTGCTGCATGAAACATAAAAAGAGTAAACATAAATTACAAATCATTACTAATATGTGTCTATGTAATTGATTGTGCATGTATAACTAACCATTTAATTCCTTAACTCAAATAATTCATAATCAACTGCATAATCTTTCATCTACATGAAATTTATTTGACTTTTATTTTATTTAACGGAGTGGATAGATAATTCAATTAATTTGAAATTACCGCAATTTGTCGAGTGGATCGTAATATTTACTTAATTTCAGAATAAAGTAAATAAATTGAAAGATATTCAAATAATCGACTCTATAAATATGAAACATAATTTTACTAATTATCTCAGTGATAATGTTTTCATTGAATCAAACTAGTGCATATACAATTAAACATACTTTGATGTTTCAAAATAAAATCTATTTTTTCCTAACCCTCATTCCATAAAAATTTATTATTTAATAGAAAACTACTTGTCAAATTTTTCAGATTCAAACAAAATAAAAAATAGTAGATTCAATATGGCGGACAATTTTTTAAAAAATTTATCTGATTCACCTGAAACTCGTTACTCGTGAGTTTTTGGTGTCGCTGAATACGAATTTAATATTAGATAAAAAAGGGATAAAAATCGTCAATTGTCAACTGACTTTTAATTGCTAACAGAGACTAATTTTTAATCATATTTCTTAGTTTCACCTACAAACTGTGTGCAGGGAACTTTAAACTAGAACAAACTTCCAGTGATACATTTAATTATCATTATATTAACAAACTTTCTAGAAAAGTTCAAATTATTCTTTGAAAACTTTGAAAAATAATTAAGTTTTAAAAAATCGCAAGTGAAACTCTAAAGCATATACGCACATAAAATTGGTCCAACATGATCAATGTTTGAATTTTATCGCTTTTTAAAGCCATAAAAAATTGTGATAAAAAAACACAATAACTTTAAAAACATTGAATAATTATTATTTTTCAAATTTCTCTTTTACAACTGCATCAAAGTACTAAATTTAGTGATTTTTTTTACATAAAATTTTGATAGCTTGAAGCTTATTATTATTCTTTATATTATTATTCTTAATAATATAAAGTATCAGTTGCACGTACAAAATTTATTAACTTTATACTTAGGGACATGTGATGGAAAATGACGTCACTAGTATAGGCAAAATTTGTCAATAAACCTATTTTAAAATACTAAACATTTTGACACAAAACTTTGCAGAATTACTTAAACTATCATTAAAAAAGTCTATCTGACCCAAATTTGTTTCAATTTTAACATAAAATTAATTTTTTCAAATTTCCAAATTATTGAAGCAAATTCTTTTAAAAATTAATTTAAGGTCAAAATTCAGACCAATTGTGGTCAGAAAGATCTTCCTAATGATATTTTAAGTAATGCTACAAATTTTTGTAATAACAAATAAAATATTTTAAAAAAAAGTTTACAGACAAGTTTTAATGATACCAGTGACGTCATACTCTATTACATGCCCTTAAATGCATTTTAAAAAACTTATTTTAATAAATAAAAAGTTTCTTTCTTCAAAATAAATACTTTTCAAAAAATACAACAAGAGAATTGGTATATTTAGCTCAAAGACAAGTTATTTGTTCTTTATGTTGTTCTTTATGTAAATTTTAAATTTAGTATAGAGTGTGTTTTGCATAATTTATTATAAAAGTTCTTATCCATTAGGATTTAAATATTTAGATATAATTTTGAGATCGTGTATTTTTGCTATAGGTATTTGAGTAGAGTTTTCAGCAAATCATTAAATTTTATGTTCAAACATATACCTTACCTAGATAATTGGTTTTTATTGTAGTCACGATAAAAATGTATATTGTTATTATTTGGAAAATAATTAGTTTATAATTAAGTGTTTTTTAATTAAATATATTTGGAAAATTACATGTAGATATAATTTAAACAATTTTATCACAGTCTTTAAGAAATATAAATGTTCCAATAAATGTGTTAATATCTTTGTTAATAAACAATACATAATGTGCATTATATATTGTATTTATATGTAAAAATTCTAAAAAGATAATTATATTTTAAACTTAAAGCAATTCCTAGTGCATGGAAGCGCTAGATCAATTTTTAAAGATTTGAATATTTTCTAAAGTTTTTAAATAATCAAGTTGAAACTTTGCAGAAAAATTCTTTGTATAATGATAACAAAATGCCTCACTGGAAGTTTTTTCCAGCTTAAAGTTCTTTGCAGACTTTTCGTCGGTGAACCCAAGAAGCGTTACTGCTCATTAGTCTCTACATGCAATTAAAAATTAGTTAAAAATTCATTTTCGTCTTTTTCTATCTTTGGCTAAAAAAAGATGCGTTTCTGTTTTCGCATTTTAATAAAATTCATTAATATTTGGAAAAAGTACGATGATTTATATTTCAAATCTATAATTTACATTTGAACGTAAAAGTTTTTCAAATTTTATTGATTATTTTATAAAATAGTAGTACTACACAAAATGCAGAATGAAAGAGTTGCGTATTTTTTGCGCTACAAGATAGTATTTTAAAAATGTATTTTTTAATATTTTTGATTTTCTAAGACGCTTTGCTCTCGACCGAACGACCAGCCGAGCATAAAGTGTGGATTCTTCGATGCGGCTCCTCTTATGTTTATTTATACACTGTTTTGACCCAGTGGAAATCATATTAGTACTCACTTACTGTAAAAACTATTTGTAAATTTAATATACATGAGTATATGAATTTTTATGTACACGTATACGTTACTTTAATAACATGTAACTCAATTAACAATTTTTATCGAAAAAAATACTGGTATACATTTGTATTTGAAGTGAAACAAATTTGTTAAAAAATGCATATTATAATTTAAGTATACTATTTTACACGGAAAGAAAATAATTGGCTGCAATTGCTAATTGATGTTTACTGTCAAAATTAATTACCACAACTAAAATATTTGATAAGACAGCTAAGAATTTAGTTGTGATTGCCACAATCAGACTAAAATGCAAGAGATTTTACTTTCATAGATATATAACTATTCATTAAACAATTAATAAAAAACTAATTAAGTAATTAATTAAAATCAAATTAAACAATAATTTAAAGGATTTATTAATAATTAGCTTTTGTTGAAAAATCCAAAAAGTGGTTCAGTAAATTGAAATAGGTTCACGAAAGATTAACATGGATGGAAATTGAGAGATAAAAGTAGAAGTGGTAGCGGAAATCTACCTTATTAAAGCTTTGATTGGATGTTAAATATTGAATGATCCTGAGCTTATTCAATTCGACAGTTAATCTCCAAAAAATAAACGATTCATTCAGCATCACTGCTGTGACCACTGATTATTATCACATGCCTCTCCCAATAGGCCACTGACATTCATGCCCTAAATTCCTTTCGTTGTCCGAGTTTTTACTCCGTTACCTTCGATCCGCAGAAACCGTTTTTTGAATAAATTTTCGAACGACGTGAATCTTCAAACAAATAAAGACAATTTCCAACCAAATCTCGAATTCAGAAAACAAATGCTCGAATTTCTCGAGACATCGTATAAATAGGGAGTGTCGGGTAAGTTCGACTAAAAAAAGTTTAGATTAAAAAAATATTATCTAATAAATGGTAGTTTTTAAATATGCTAACCACATCAGACTAAACAATCAACCTTTAAAAATAAAGCGAGATAGTTATTTAAAGCATTTATTAATGAAAACAATAAAGCAATTATAATTTAGGTAGCTATGGCAAAACTTAGACTTAGAAGAGTAAGTCTATTGATTCCAAAAAAAAAGGTATAAATGGGTGTAATTGTTTGGGAACTTGTACTTTTGCTTTCAATAACCTATTATCTTAATAATATTATAAAATTATCACCTTTTAATAATGAAATATACTTTTCTTATTGAAAAATTAAAATTGCTATCAAAACCAGTATCTCAAGAAAAGAAAAAATATATTTAGAAATATAAATAACACACCTAAGAGTGGAAAAATTTGTCAAGTTAAATAGCATAACATTATAAAAGTATAACAATAGCTTTAGTTGTGAATAAATAATAAGTTTTAAAAAAAAAATTGAATTATATTAGTCATTTGCTATTATTCAAAACTTTTTTCTTTAATGCAAACTAATTTTTGGGTAAAATAATTCAAATTAATATATTATACGCATAGGATATAAATATTAATTGTGAAAAATTAAAAGTAGAGCGGAATATATAACAGCAGTGTTGCACTGCAAAAACAGGTCTCTTAAATTGTTCAAAAATGTCTTAAATTAAGACATTTTTCGTGTCTTAGACACTAAAAGTATCTTAATTTAAGACATTTTTGTCCAATTTAAGACACCATGTTTTTGCAGCGTGGAAGTAATATAATGCTCTGCATTAAGGGCATGTGGTGGATTATGACGTCACTGGTATAGGCAAAATTTGTCCGTAACATTTCTCTTAAAATATTGAATATTTTTTATGAAACTTGCTAGAATTACTTAAAATGTCATTAGGAAGGTCTCTCAGACCCGAATTTGTTTAAATTTTGGCCCAAAATTAATTTTGGAACATTTTCAAAAAAATGCAAACTTTTATAAAAATCAATTTTGAGACAAAATTCAAACAAACTCGTGTCTGAGAGACCTTCCTAATGACATTTTAAGTAATTCTACCAAGTTTCATAAAAAAATATTCAATATTTTAAGAGAAAAGTTACGGACAAATTTTGCCTATACCAGTGACGTCATAATCCATCACATGCCCTTAAACGAATCAATTATTTATTTACTTATTGTATTATTTTATTATAAATAATAATTATTATTATTAAACAAATAATTAACGCAATAATTACTATAATTACTATATAACATACTATATAATTACTAAATAATATAGCTAACAAGTAATTATAAGCTTGTTTTATAATTGAGCTTATGTATATTAATTAAGATACAAAATACAAATATTCATATAAATTAAAAAACATTTAAATTATGCAATGAACCATTTTTAGAAGAAAATTCTTTTCATTGTTACATTTAAAATAATGTAAATAAACATTTAACTATATTAGAAAAAATTTGAATTTTTCTCATAAGCGAGTGGCTTTGCGTACCTTACGAATTCTCAACGTATCTTACTTGCGCGTCTTATAAATTGACGAACTTACCCGCAAGGATTAGTCAAAACAATAATTAATTTTTTTTTTACAATATGCTTTTAGTTATTAAATAATTGTTTTTATAAAGCATAGTATTTCAAGATTATAAACAAAAAATTTATATAAATCTTTCAACGATAAGTACAAGTTTTTCAACATTTTTAAATTATCATTTGGAAACACCATTTACACATTTATTCAATAATTTTGTTAATAACTAACCGATTACTAGAAAGTTTTGCAGAAACTATAGTTATCTTACCAAATTTCATTACTATAAACAATTTCACTGAATATTCATTTTTTCAAAAGTTATAAAAGGACTCAGCCGCAGGCCGAACTTACCCGACTCTCGTCTATTACCCTAAACCAAGTAATCAAAAAAATCAATTGAATAATCAATAAATTGCTTTCATTACATTATTTTTTATTAATAGAGCATCCCCTAAAACTATAATACACACATTAACTTAATATATATAATGTGCGCAATAATTTGAAACGATTCTACATTCATTCGTAGTCGTTATGATATATGTATATATAATTAACTGTAATGATATTCTTTGAATTAATTTTTGAATCGATTAATTATAATCTAGTTCATTCATTAAAATCACCGCTTTCGCTTTTAGGTCACGCTTTGAAATTGATAAGAGTCTAAAAAACCGCCGTTAGTATTAACAGGCATTGCTTTTTCGTTCGTCGAACTGTTCTAAAATGAGGTCAAGGTGCTCGTTAATATTTGTGCCAAAAGAAGCTGGGATCCGATTAAATCGAGCGTATTCGCTAGAAATGCCCTTGGGCTTCGAAAACAGCAAAAGCAAAACGATTACGGGACCTCAAGGCATTCACCATCGGGTCATTCACGTTCCCGTAAATGTTCCGCGCCAGACGTATAAAGTTGTCTCCACTTAAAGCAACGGTTCGACGTCTGGATTTTAAATCGCACATGTGGGATTTTATTATTTTCACATCATACAATATTTAACTTTCATAATTTAATTTGTCACCTAAGCAACCATCCATCGACAAGTTCCAATTAATTTACTAAATTTTAATTAAATACCCGACTTATTTGTAGGTCGAATTATACTAGGTATCATTCCTGGAATCTCGTTTTGGAACTGTGACCCTTTCTAATAAATTACCATAATTTTGTTCTCCCATAATCATTTAGGAGTATTTGTTCCAAAATAAATTATTTGCGTTTAATTGTTTATTATGAAATAAACTATTTCAGAAGATCAAAATTTAAATCAAATTTCAATTAAATCTACTTGAACCGACTATTATTGGATTTTATTAAAGATACGTTTATTTAGGTCAATTAACTATTCACTAATTATAGTCACATATGTAATCTATTATTTGTGTTGGGTAATTTTCTTTTTCAGTGTGTAAAAGTATTTATGAGTATTTATAGGTTTATTATATAGATTTATTTAGTGTATTTGTGGGTAATTAAGTTCTTTATAATATACTTTTATGAGTATATACAAAATTCATATATATATAAGTTTAAATTATTAATGTCAGTTTGGATTGTTTATCTGTATTTAGGTTATTTATGTGCATTTAGGTTATTTATATGCACTCATGTGTGAATCTTTATTTTTATCTGGATATATCTACTTCCGTGAATTAAAAAAAAAGGTTTACACACTTTTTAATGATTTTTTATGTCTTCTTTATATACCTCTCATGAATGAGTCTTTTTACGATTATTGCACATAGATGAAATTCAAAATAAAAAAAACATAAAACATCATCCACAATGAGCCTTAAAAATTCATTCTATACGGGCGATAGCTATTTATTATTATTATTATTATTATTATTATTATGGAATGAGGATTTACAGTGTCTATAAATAATATGTTAATAAAAATAAATATATATGTACCTATATATATATATAACTGCTATGTGGCGCGTTACGAAGAAAGTGGCCTAAGAAGCAAAAAATTTTAGGTTATGTTCAATGATAGTTTAACTTTGATTAAGAATTCCTTCATAATTATGTAAAATCGAAATCAGGTTCTATTGAATTTGGATGGAATGAAAACTTAAAAATCAATGGTTGATATTTTTTTGTATTTACATTAAAAAAATCACAAACATATAACCTAAAATGTTTTCCTTCTTAGGTATCTTTCTTCATACCGCGTCTCATATATATTATGTTAAAAAGACATTAAATTTATAATTTAATTTATGAATTTATGGGTAATAACATTTCTTAAACAAAAGAACTCGAATTTTTTTGATAATCACTGAATAGAAATTTGAAGTTATGACTAGAAACATTTTGAAAATTGGTGATGTCTAAACTTCTGAAAGAGACTAAAAGTTTTTTTAAAACACTTTTTTTTTGTCAGATTTGTGTTTTTCTTTACTAAAAAATGGTACCCAGTATGTTTTGACAAGTCAAAACCAACCACAGACTTACAGAATCGAGTGAAAGTCTATTTTCTTTTTTCTATTGTTTTTGACAGTAACGCGCGACGCCAATTAGAGAACCTTACCGGAAAAGTTTAGTAAAGTAATTTTTGTTAAAAAATCATAATCATATACGACGCAATACGTTACAGCAGTGCAAAATATTTCAATTTCGGATAAATTAAAAAATTGCCATTAATTTTACCGGGAAAAGAGAAGTTACTTAAAATGAAAATTGCACAAAAAATTAAAAATCTCCATTATTTCTCCAAATTGCAGGTTAATTGTTTACCTTATAGAGACCAATTGGTTCGTTTTTAAATTTAGAATATTTTTCCTAAAGGAACTATAATTATAAAATTACAATTTTGGAAAATAGATTGAAAATTTTTTGGTCAATTGCATATTTTATGTAGGTCAATTAATTTTTTTTGAAGCAAGGAATAAGATCTTTTTATTTATTGAGTTGCAGTTTTAGCATGATAACAAGTTTTGACGATATTTTTATATGACAAGCGATGCTTATAAAAATTAATTCAATATTTAAAAAAAACTCCGTGTCAGATTTTAGACTTTTTTAAAAATCGGTTAAAACATTCTCGAGATATCCTGGCGACAAAAAAGTTATTACACACACACACACACACACACACACAATGATATATATCCATACATTTTAAGGACATGTGGTAGAATGTGTGTCAAAACTTGTCCGTAATCTTTCTCTTAAAATACTACCTATTTTGTTACGAAACTTTATAGATTTACTTAAAATATTATTAAGAAGACCTCCCTGGTCCAAATTTGTTTACACTTTGCGTAAAATAATTTTGTTTTAAATTACTGAAAATTCGAAAAATGTGAAAAGAAATTTAGGGAAAAAATAGTATTTTTAGAGAAAGTTTACGCACAAATTGTGTCTATACTAGTGCATATTCTGTCACATGGCCTTAAGAATAAAACTTTATTCATTTTAGATGAAAATAAGTCGACAAAAATTATTCTACAATAAACCTGTTTTTGGAATATTAAAAATAGTAACGATCATAAAGCTTCCGTAATAAGGAACCAAAAATAAACAAAAAAAGCTTATTTTTCATTAAAAAAAAAACTTTTTCTAAATTTAAAATTATAATCTTATGAATATTATGCAACGGGAAAGGAAGCCACGTCACGCGTGACATTAAAAATGAAATGGAGCATAGCTTACACTATCAGTAATTGAAAGTCTGTGATTTGGCTATTATTTGAACGATGATTTTTCTTCCCTCTGTGAATATCTGTGTCAGTGAAAATATTTATTGTTATATTTACATTTGGAGGCGTAAGGTAGACGAAAGCGTATCAAGATAAAACATACTTAGAAAATAATACAATACTACTATCGTATAATAAGTAACTGTAAAATAATGCTTTGTTTTACTTTAGAGAAGAAACTTTTTCATGCTTGATATTTAATGGAACGGTCTTTATTTATCCAGTCGAGAATCGGGTCTTGAATAAATTTGTTTGAGCAGCCACGTGCTTTCTGAAATGGGCCTTCTGTCTCCTAAAAACACATCGCTCGAATGCAAAATATTTTCAATAAACGAGAAGTCAAATGGACGACTTTTTATCAATGTAACGGTCACACTTGCATTACTAGTCGTGAATTTTAAAAACAAGAGTTGCAAGTAAATACCCGTAATTAATTTATTTAATTATTTAATGCTGTGACATACATATTTCTTTTTATTCAACATTTGACCGAATAAATTTAACATTATTTATGATTTTAATAGAACTTGTTTTATCGTCAGTTATATTTTATATTTCTATATTTACCTATTGTTGATAAATTCATTAAATGCTGGTTTTTTCAAATACTTTAATAAGGTTTATTTATAAAAGTCGACTTTTAATATTTGTCAATATGTTCAGACTTGTTTCAATACTTACCAGGGCTTTTATGTATAGTCAGCCCCGGATCTAGATGTTTATTTAGGGGGGGCATATATGCCATTTTGCGCCCTTTTCTCCTTAAAGTTTTTTTCGATAACCTTTTTTTTTTTTTGCTTCACTCAACGACCATTTTGGCGCCCCCCTGGTTGGTGTAGGGGGGCACGTGCCACCCCTTGCTCCCCCTAGATCCGGGCCTGATGTATAGTAAATTAACTGTTAATTTTTACTGTACCTCCATTAAACCCCCCTCCCCCCAAATTTAGTTTCTTGATCTGCCCTTAATCATACAGACAATGAAGAAAAAACAAATTGTAAAGTCCACAATTATTTACTTTTTTCTGAAATTGAAAATTTATATGGAACCAACTGCAAACTTCTCCTTAAAAAGCAATGTCAAAAAAACTTTTTCTTTTAAATTCGGTTTATTTATCGTGTTTCTAAGAGCTTCGGTGTGTGTTAATTTTGAAGTTTGTTTATATTATACTAAGTGCTTTTATAAATAATTTTCAGCCTGAAGATGTTGGCGAACCTTTGCCAACGAAACGTTTTTTTTTTACTTCAAGTTTTGTCATTTACAACTCATGTCAAAGTAAAACATAACCTAAGAACTCATCTTATAATTACGTGACAAGATTTTTTTCAAAAAATGCATTAAAATGAATATTAACCCCCCCCCCTCACCCCCACACCCTTATCACCCAAACTATTCGACCTAAATATTGAAATTTGTTATACTATTATGTATTTTCACGTGTAGATTACTGGAAAAATATAGAGAAGGTGATTGGAGGTGATGGTCTTAGCGTTGTTAAGGAAAAACTTTTTTTTTTCAAAAAGCGTGTTATTTATGAAAATATCAACAACAAAATTATAAATAAGTATTTTCACTTCCTCCTACTGTTCCGAAAAGGAACCATAATTGAAAAGCGGAAAGAAATGAGAAACACGTGAAATATCCAAATTAAACGATATATTGATCAAAGCACACAATCAAAAATAATAAAATTTAGAACATAAAATTTTCGATATCAAATTATTGCAAATAAAACACAAAGTCATTTTATATGGTTATTATCTCCTCCGTTTGAATGTTTAGCGCGTTCCTTATGCTGTTTCGATGTTTAACTATGATTTCTTTTTGGGTTAATAGGGTAAGTGTACCAATTATTGCGGTCTTCCCGCTACAAATCTTTTTTAATAAAAAATACTGCTTTTATATTGAATGAAATGCATTTATTATTTAATACACTAATATTTTGTGTTTAAAAAAAAATTATTTTTGCAAAAATAAAATTTCTGTGACAATAGAAAGGTATGTATAAATAGAGCTAAGATTTTCCGCAGTAACACAAGCAAACGAAAAACAACCGATTGTTTCAATTACTACTGGGACAATAATTTAAAATTAATTAATTAAATTAATAGTAATAATAGAAATGTGAATTTTTACAATTTTATAAATTAATTTTAGTTCACATTTTGAGACAATTAATAGTAAATAAAAATACTTTTCTAAAAATCGTAGCATATATAGCATCCGCAGCAACTGACACACTTTTAGACTCTAAGAGACAGGAAATAACTTGTTGCTATTTGTTGGCACATTTTTCGCAACTAAAATTTTCTCAATTTAAAAATGCATTGGATCAAATATGAATTATGATTATAATCGGTGCTAGTATAAAATATTATAGAATCAAGAATTTAAGGTTATGTTAAACTGTTTTGCTCATGACAGAAGCAGACTTAAGTTTCCGCCAAATATTTTTCCCTTCTCAGAAACTTGACATATCCTTGAAACAAGCATAAGTATGATTTCCTACAAGGCATTCAATGTAAACATATTTTTATCATTGGCGAAAGAAATCTTTTCTCTCAGTGATATTTGATGGGAAACTTTATTTCACTGCTGATTTATTTTTTATTAATACAAATATGCGTATGTAATCGTCTTATACAATCTTAAAGTATAATTCTGTTACAGAGTCTGATAGTAAGGTATATATGATTTCTTTCAATGAATCAACAAATTAAAAAATCGGGCAAGTGCGAGGCGGAACGGAGGTTTCCGTGCACAAACTTAAAAATGCATTATAAATTCAATTTGATTTAAATATCGAAAAAATCTTCCCGAATTTTCGAACTTAGTGTCGGTATAGTAGGTTTCTGAGATGCACGATTTGTGTACAAGCCTACTCATGATTGGCAAATATAGTTCAACACCAAAAATTATGGGAAAATTTGAATTACTAATAATTTTTTTACTTTTATTAAAATTTAAGTATAAACTTAATCTTTTGTATAAGTTCAAAGACTTCCAAGCAGGGATGGGTGCGTATTATACGTGATGTATTATACATAGTTTTCTACAGTATAATACGTACGTATTATACGTGAAAATTTCGAAAATAAGAGGGAGTGGGGGGTTTTCTACGTATTATACGTATTTTACATCATGTAGAAAACCATGTATTATACGTAGAAAACCTCGAGTTTTCTACATTTACCCATCCCTGCTTCCAAGCAAATAGATTGAGCATTTTTATATACCTTTCTTTATTATATTTTTTTTTATTTTTAAACTTTTGAAGTAATTTAAGCATAAAAATAAACATTTTCTACGAAAAAAAACTCAAACTGAGAAATATTGTAACTGTTTAGGAAGATAAAAAATTTTTCCCGTGAAATTTCAATTTTTCTAAAAAAAAAATGCTATGATGGTAGATTTAAACCACAATTTTTATGGTTTTATAAAAATCTCTGCATAAAATTACACATTTATGACAATTTCCAACCTTCCAAGATAAATTATAGGCTGAGCTATATTATAGCATAGGGGTAATTTGTCATTTTTCAAATTTTCATTAATAACTTTTGAAAACTAAGTCCAGTAACGTTCGCTATATTTTTCCTGTAATCTACTCGTAAAAATACTCAAGTATACCATGTTTCAAACCTCTAGGTCAAATAGTTTGGGTGATAAGGGGATGGGGGGGGGGGGGGTAAATAGGCATTTTAATACATTTAAAAAAATCTTACTATTTCCTTGACAAAGCTATGAACATCACGTTCAATCATGTTTGCTATATTTGTCCGCTAGAAGAAGGGGAGGGGGGTAATGATTTTGGGCGACGGACAACCGACTGAAACCATAAGGGTTCCGGTTTGACAGTTCGTGTCCGGAACCCTAAAAATTAGAAATTTCTTGTGAAATAAGGAAACACTGAAAAACTTTGTATATTATTATTTTCAAAACTCGCGATTTAATTTTAGTAAACTCACTATCAAAGTATGGAAAAAGTGAACACTAGACAAAATATTTCATTTAATATAAATTTATTAACAATAGATGATCTCTTTTTTATCAAAATATATCCGTAAGAATGATATTTTCTTCGACGAATGTTTAGAATTTAGTTGTCAGTCGATTGAATCTGCACGCATACACAAGGCCGTAGCCAGGGGGGGTGATAGGGATGTTTGAACCCCCCCCCCCGAAATTTTTTGACAGATATTCAAGTTTTCAAAAAAAAAAAAAAAAAAAAAGGTTATCACTTTGACTGTTTGTTGACAAAACCCCCCCCCCGAAATTTTTTTTTTGGCTACGGCCTTGCGCATACAAACGAACATTGCTCGTACGTGTAACAGAACATAACCCTTAGGTACAAATTTACTTTCATCTTCAAAAGAGAACCTTCTTCAATGGAAATTAATTCTGTTTCTTCGAGAATTTGACCTAATTAATAATATTTAATATAACATATTTTAAAAATTTTGTTTGTTTGTTGAAAACAATGTTTGATTAGAAAATATATTCAATAATATAAATGGTATACATAAGCTAGCTTTTTGAGGTTAGGTTAACTGTTTAATCAAACCATCAATTTGATATTCTAATAGTCAAACTGTGAAATAATAATAGTGTACCAGTTTTCCCCAGTATGATAGTCAGTTTACTAAAATTAAATTGCTAGTTTAGTAAATATTAATCCACAAAGTTTTTCAGTGAAGGTATCATAACTTAAAAAATTTGAAAACAATTGAGAGAAACGATAATCAACAATTAAGTAAGCTTTTATTAAATCAGAAGTTTTTGATTCTTGCATTATAATTGACTCTCTAAATTAATTAATTTTTTGATTTTTGAACTATAAAAGTGATAAAGCCGATTCAAAAAAACAATTATGTTATGTAATTCACAAAATTATTCTCTTAATCCGCATTCTTAAAATTTACGAATAAAAAATATTTTTTCAATCTTTTTTTGTTTTCCAAAAGGTAAGTTTTTGTGTTTGAATAGTATTTGTCATGAAATTTAAAGGGAAATTTGAAGGTTATGTTTTACTTTCATTAAAAAATTGATATTAGGCTTCTTAATTTGGTTTTTCTTTGCTTCTCCAAGAATGAAGCTTTGTATTCCTTCAAATTTATGAATTTTTTAAATTGCTTTGAAGAAACTTTCTATTTAGAAATATGTTATCTGAATTTCTGACCAAATGTCCATATTATGTATGTACAGTCCGGGATATTAATCCTTTCCCTTCTGACCACAACATCCGCTAGCAAACTTTTTAAATTCGTGTCATTTCTATATATTGTTCATAACAGTTAGTTTAACGTCGCGAAATTAAACTCCACACTGAGAAAAAGAAACTGTTGAATCAATAGTGCCGATGCTATTGAATTCAATTCTTTTTAATCAATAATATCTGTAATCAATTATACTAATACATATTAAAATATAACAATTCATACTTTTAAATTAAAATCATGATGTTTTTAATAGAATTATTTAAAGTAGTCATAAGATAGAGAGAAATAGTTAATTTTATGTTATTTTATATGGTTTCAAATAAATATAACTTGTTATATCAATAAATATTATTTACAGTTTGTACAAATATATATTTCAGATGATGCAATATGCTTTTGAATCAATAGCACCTGCTTTTGTTATTATAAACGGCATATTCACATACGTTCAAATGCAGATGCTATAAAATTGAAAGTACATTTAATAGATCGGTAAAACTATTTATTGAATTGTATTATATAAAATATAGAAATAATAAAATGCATTTTTGCATTTTTTAATTTAAAACCTAGGAACTTTATAAATAAATAAATAAAAAATAAATAAAATAAAATAAAACAAAGTACATTATGTAACCGCGTCTGAGAAAATGGTACTTATGACCAAAAAAATCGATTTTTGGTTGTTGACGGTTTCGTGTACTTCAAGGTCTTAAAAATGTAATGCGATCAGTCCTAATCGAAAACAAACTTTTTTTTACTTTTTTAAGCAAATTTAAAAAAAAATGTTTACTCCGACAAAATTTTTAACTTTTACTACTCAACTCTGACAAAAATTTTTTATGAAAATATAGGTCTTTTTAAAAGAAAAATGATTCTTGGTATTTTTGATTAAAATCAATAATTAAAAGGTTATGAATTTTTTAAAATTGTAAAATTGTTATTTTTTTGGAAATTTTTGATACAATTATTCCTGCTTTAAACAAATAATTATTGCATTGAACCTTAAATATGAATATCAAAACTATCTGAGAAAAATTAAATCTTAACTCTCGGAGACGAGTTAAGATGTATACCCGTCATTAGCGACCTAGTTAAATAAATCAATAATAAATTGTGAATTATGTTATTGTTGTTAGTTCTGAATGTGCATATAAATTTTCAGATCTCTAGATCAATTAGAAATTGTTTAAATTCGATTTGAAATTTTAAGCATTTGATTTTTGCAACATAATTTGTTTATAACAATAACAGCGATGTTTAAACAATTTTTTTATTACGAAAATCGTATTTGGCGGAAAAAATTACATAAGAAACATCTATCTGGGTAATTATTAATATGCAACATTCCCAGTAATCGAGTATATTTTAATGAAAAACTTTAAACTCATTTTACTCGAAAGACGCGGTCACATATATTCAAAAATACAATTTTTAAAAGGGTCTTTAGAGAAAACGATAACTTGACGAATGAAGGGGCATTTTCATAAACTATTATAATTATTAAGAAAATCTTGAGGACATGGCAAAAAAAAATTCTGAAACCGTTAGCTTATATTAAAGATAAAAAAGAATTATTTCAATCCTCAATACCAGGTTGCGGAGCGGCTCTGGCCTCGCGATCACGAAAGTTAAGCAAAGTCAAGCGTGGTTACTGGTTAGAGATTATATGGGTGACCGTCTCCGTGATATTGCTACAGCTAGATATTTTTCACTAAAATTAAAAATATTCTGAAATAAAAAAAATATGTACGGCGAATTAAGGTAGTGTACAACAGTTCAAGACTGAGGAAGGGGTTGAGCCGGTGTAAAATAAAGCTGAATAAGAAAAAGACTGATATTTTTTTTTATTTTACAGTTATCTTTTGCTTTTGGTTCAATAATTCTTTTTAATGTAACAGTCAATAAAACTTAAAATGCAGCAACATTCATTTTATAGCATCATGCATATAAGCAATAGTATATGCTATAGTTTTAATAATATTAAAAATGAAAGTACGCACTATTAAAATCATTACATATTTGTTCGAACGATATTGAATATGCCATTTGTTAGATCAAACCAATATGTAATTGATTTAATAGCATTTTTTTCTCAGTGCATGTTAAAATCCCACATAATTTCTTTAAGGGGGCATGAATGCCATTTGGAGACCTTTTCTCATTAAAAATTTTTTCGATAACCTTTTTTTTTTGCTTCACTTAGTGAACATTTTGGCCCCCCCCCCCCCCCCCCCCGAAAGTTGGTGTAGGCTAGATCTTCCCTAGATCCGGGTCTGTAAATCTCCAGTCAAAAGTCTGCAGATTTTTTTTCTGTCTGGAGATTACGTGTTATTTTTATTTGGAGTCTATGGTGTTTTATTCTGTCTTAATATTTCTACAATACATAGAATAAAATAATACAGAAATGATATGAATTTTAGAAATTTGCTAGTGGATTTTTATCTGTCAGTGAAGGCATTACACGACTGTACATGTATAAGGATGTGTGTGGATGTACTTTTTCTTATGAACACGATTACTTGAAAACAGTTTAACGGATTATTTCAGCTTGTTTTTTTTAAATATTGCCTATGAATAACCCTTTATAATATGTACTGAGTCAATAAGAAAACATTCAAACATTCACAAAAAGTGAGGAAGAATTGAAAAAGAAATAAAAAGAAAATACTTCGATAACATTTGAGAGATCAAAGCATGACTATAAGCAGTGAACATTGCTTTATATTAGATCGCAATGAAGCGTAATTATTTTTATGATTGATTTATTAATGGGGATTTTTAGGAATTAAATGTAGAACAATGAGTCAAAGGAAGTAAAAAAGTTGATTGAGGGGAAAAAATGTAGATCGACAGTAAAGTCTGATTTCGATAGATCGCATTGGATGGCAAAAAAGCCGTAAGTCTGAGGCTCTTCAGAGACCGCTGTCTTCCATGAATCTATCTGCAATGAGACTGGATTAACCGGCTACCAGCCTTCACGTGGTTACACAGCATAACGCAACCACATAAGCAGACGAGCACACAAGCAGGTGCAGACATCAAGACGCAAGAAATGCGAACGGAAATAATTGATTAAACCACACTGAAACTGCTGTTTACCTAACAAGTGGTTAAATAATTGAAATTTCATTCACAACTCCTGTCTATTAATACCTCTAGTATACATTCTTCCGTAAAGCAAATATTTATAACTATCGTTCATTTTTTTTGGCCTAGAAACTTCATCTTTCAAGACTTTGATAAATTAGTGAAAAATGTGATTAAGTAAAAAAATAAAATGTAAGTATCTAGGTAATCAGAATCTAGAATCTCTACGATCTAGAATTTATTTTTTAAAAATTTTATAAAAGATTTAACTACAGTTTCTTAATTAAATGAAAGTCAGTCAAATCAACTGCTATTTATTATCGAATAAATCAATTTTAATTAGCCAATTGAAATGTTTTTTTTTAAATCTAATGGTTGAAACAACTATTAGAATTGTATAATAACATTGATAGTGTTACAGTTCAAATTGGGTTTATAGTTCATATCACTTTGTCGAAGACTTATTGAAATAGCGGAAGTAGTTAAAAGGTCGTCAAATTTAAAAAGTACTTTTTTCAGTGCGTCAACAAACTGTAATAAATTAGAATATGAATGTTCTTGGTTAATTATTAAAAAGGTATTTAATCGATAAATTGTGGACTAAAGGAATCTTGGTATGATTTTTGTTCATATTTGGCTTTTGGCATATTTTAAGAATTTAAAGTGGCTTGTTAACTGTCCCTGTGAGTCAGTGGCTATTTAAAAATCTTTAGAAGCTTCCGACGAATTTTGTGTGCGGGTCTTGTGAAATTCATGGCACAGTTTTTAAAAATCAATGTTTGGCTAACACTGAGAAATATTCATCACTAATCTCCCATTAGGCAAGGATTTTTTATTCAAATATTCACAGTATTTAGTGCACGGTCTATTTACTTAGGAAATCATTTTTAAACGTTTTCATTTAAAAAGAAAAATCCGACAGATTTGATAAATGACAAGTTATTATTCCACGTGTGAAATTTATTAATTTTAATACACACAATATCTTAAATCCTATATATTTATATATTTATAAATTATAAACGAAGGAAAAAT